>JAEIGN010000727.1:787500-925000 GCA_018903745.1 Drosophila repleta
GTCTGAGAGCCAATTAAAACTGCAATGATTGCCGAACTTATAGCTCAATCTGCTTTAATATTTATTATTTTATATATGTATAATTTTCGTACATTTATCATTTAGCCTTGCGCTGCAGCAATTGCTCTCGCAGCATCATTTTATTTGAATCTTAATTACATTTTAAAGAACACTTCTAACGTAAGGTTACGCACTTGACGTGCTCTCTCACTCATTCTCTCTCTCTCTCTCCGTCTCGCTCTGACTTGCTGTCTGTCTATTAATAATGACATTACTGACATTGCTCTTTCATTTTGAGTGACCCTAAATGAAAGATAGTCTGCAATAGCTCTTTCTCTCTCTCGCTCGTGTTGTGCTTATATTATATGCGAAAAGTCTGTATGTTTTGCATGTCTGTCGGTCCGACTGGCATTGCCGAAACCATTAAAAACAAAGCGCATAAAAATGCAGGCAGCCCCCGACCAACAACAACAAGCACCAAACAAAGACAACAACAGCAACAGCAACAACTACAGCTAACCCTGGCCAGATGCTGTCAGTTGACTGCCTTCCGACTATTGTCATACATACACACACTCACACACGCCACTACTTGCATACTTATACTCTTACACATGCAGAGTGCACAAGCGAATGCCCGCCGGCCTTATGCATGCGCGCAACTTGACAATAAAAAGAAAACTTGCAAACGAGCCAAATGTCGACTTACAAATACCCTTCAACGCACAGCAATAGTGAAATAGTGTATTTGCTGTGTGTCCAACCCACTCTTATTCTTATTGCCTATGTTCTCCTTCGTTATCAGGTGAAAACAAAATACATCTTTAAGGGTCGAAGTTTAAATACCCTTGCACGCGTGCCAACTAACTCTGGTCTACTGGACTGCATTACTTTAACGAGCAGAGTATTTGCTACCTGCTCAGCCCTTTCTTTGTTTGTCTTCTCTCTCTTTGTAAGAACGCAGCCAATCACCAACCGCTGCTAAGCCTCGCTCGCTCTCCTTCTTTCTTTAGATCGTCGATCTGCATACAATGCAGAGCGAGCGAGAGAGCAGCATTGGTGCACTCGCGGAGCGACTTCATGCTCAATTCTAATTCGTGGCAAAGCAAATATAACGGTAAGACAATGGCTTGACAAAAACAGAGCGAAGACACTGGAAATAGAATGAAATAACCGCAAATGCAATGTGTGCAGTTGAGTGATATATGAATGCATGCATGCATGTACATAGATGGCCGCTTCATATCATGCTTTATCAGCAGTGCTTTATGCTCGCTCAGAAGTGTATCAAACGGCAAACTAGTTGCATTGTCAGGCATAAGAGCGTCTGCCATTTTCCCTTCTTCTTCTTCTTGTCTCAGCTGACCTAGCTAGAAAGTTGACTTACTCGCAAAATGTCTTCGGAGCGGATGCTGTCCGCCTGCCACGCCCCCCTCCGACGCCACTGGGCCACTGGCATGGACAGCCCTTGGCAGCTCTTATCTCTGAGCGCAATGATTATTATTATGTAAACGAAATGCCTCGAGGCCTCAGATGGCTTTGGCAGCTATTACAAAATTTGCATTTCTAAATAGACATTTCGCCGTTATTATTAGTTGAGGAACAGTTATGCTGCCCCAGCCGAACAAATAAACTCCCAGTCACGCAACATTTACTGATAAGGCTGCCATTCTGCCCGGCTGCCCGGCTGCCTATGATTTGCATTATCTTTCATCATTCACTCGCTTCATCTGTCCGTGTTCATTCGGCATTGTTATTATGTCTTGATTAATTAAAACGATGCGCAATCGATACGAAAAGTAAGAAAAAGCCTTGTTCAGGACGGCCTCCAGGCCCAGGCTCCCTTCATCTTGAGTCGAGTCTGCGAGTGTGCAGCGTTGCCACATCGCTTGCCAAATTCAACACGTCTGTGGGCGTGACCACAACTATACGGTAAAACAATGTCCATTGTTATTGTTATTGTTGGTTCGGTGTTGCTTTTTATGCTTATTTCTGACACTGCTTATCTACATAGATAATGAAAAGTAAACAATGCCAACAGCAGCAGCAGCAGCAGACCAAAATTATATTTTTTTTCGTTTTTTTGTTGCTTCTTTTCTTCTTCTTTTCACCTTTCTAATGCTCGCTCATTAAGTGTAAAGAAAGCATATAAGGAGTATATTAGTTGCGTTCAATCTTCTTCTCTGGAGTCGTAGAGTTAAATCTCCTAACTTTCATATGGAAGTCTAGACTTCCATATATCCATTTATCTAAAAGGTTATATCTACTCCTATTGGGATCATGGTAAATTAGGAAATACTAGAGCTTATTATGGCTAAGAAGAAGTTTCTCAGTTGAGAACTAACTCTACTCTGCTTACAGGTTAACCTCTAGAGATAGTACTTTACTGATAGATAGATAGATAGATGAAGAAAGAGGCCTCTATAGATAGACCTCTACAAATAGTTCCCTACAGATATACCTCATCAAAGCAGGGAATAAGTATTTCATAGTCATTCAAGTCCCTCTTTAATGTCTCTACTTGCCTATTTGCCGTCTATCTGCCCCCACTGTCCCCAATTGGAGTGGGTCTGTGGTTTTCTTCCACGCCGTATTTTTTTTGTGATTCATTGGCATGTAAATCGTTAGACACTCACAAACCGAAATACAGTAACAAATGTGCCACGTAATAAATGATGGCCGACACACTCTCCCTCTCCCTCCCTCACTCCCTCTCTCTCTCTCCCGCACACACCCACGACATAGGCACAGACAGGCACGCACACATTCGCAGACAGGGAGACAGACAAATGGCCGTTGTTCCATTTGCAGCCTCCATTTAATTATGCGCTGCCTGATCCCATCTTCTCCGCAAAGTCGATTGCACTGGCTTTCACACTAATTATAAATGTACAACGCATAAACAAACAAAAATGGGTTGCTTAAATATAACGGGTTCCTCTGCTGTTACCTTTCTATGCCCTGACGCAAAGGGGTATTTAAGTTGGGCAATTAAATATGTATAATAAAGAGGAAAATGTCATTGTCATTGTCATTGTCATTGTCATTGTCATTGTCATTGTCATTGTCATTGTCATTGTCATTGTCATTGTCATTGTCATTGTCATTGTCATTGTCATTGTCATTGTCATTGTCATTGTCATTGTCATTGTCATTGTCATTGTCATTGTCATTGTCATTGTCATTGTCATTGTCATTGTCATTGTCATTGTCATTGTCATTGTCATTGTCATTGTCATTGTCATTGTCATTGTCATTGTCATTGTCATTGTCATTGTCATTGTCATTGTCATTGTCATTGTCATTGTCATTGTCATTGTCATTGTCATTGTCATTGTCATTGTCATTGTCATTGTCATTGTCATTGTCATTGTCATTGTCATTGTCATTGTCATTGTCATTGTCATTGTCATTGTCATTGTCATTGTCATTGTCATTGTCATTGTCATTGTCATTGTCATTGTCATTGTCATTGTCATTGTCATTGTCATTGTCATTGTCATTGTCATTGTCATTGTCATTGTCATTGTCATTGTCATTGTCATTGTCATTGTCATTGTCATTGTCATTGTCATTGTCATTGTCATTGTCATTGTCATTGTCATTGTCATTGTCATTGTCATTGTCATTGTCATTGTCATTGTCATTGTCATTGTCATTGTCATTGTCATTGTCATTGTCATTGTCATTGTCATTGTCATTGTCATTGTCATTGTCATTGTCATTGTCATTGTCATTGTCATTGTCATTGTCATTGTCATTGTCATTGTCATTGTCATTGTCATTGTCATTGTCATTGTCATTGTCATTATCATTACTTCTATGAGTGCATTAAGTATTCGGCATAGAGCAGCTGCCCTCCACTGCTCTGTCCCATGTTTACCTTGAGATACTTTTTCTGGGCGTTCTTTATTTGCCATTTGGATTTTGGTTTGTTGGCTTTGTCACGCGTTATTGTTGTTAAACGCACTTTTTGTGTGCTACGCGTCTGTCTGGCTCTGCTGTTTGCAGTGAACCTCTCCATTGCCGACGCCATGGTCTCCAGCCTGAACGTGACCTTCAACTACTACTACATGCTGGACAGCGACTGGATATTCGGGGAGTTCTACTGCAAGGTCTCGCAGTTCATTGCAATGCTGAGCATCTGCGCCTCGGTCTTCACGCTAATGGCCATATCAATTGACAGGTAAGTGAAGTATCAGACAACGTACATACACATACATACATCTGATGTATGTGCATGTATGCACATCATCAATAGAATTCGGCCTGGGATGGGGGCAGAACCCTTATCAATCTTGACTTTGTGAACCCTTAACAAAGAATCGGCTTAACTTATATACATGGATAGATGCATATATACATCTTGTCTCTCGACATGTTAGGCCGCTTGTTGCATTTGGGTTAGCCAAATCGATCCCATCACTCATCCCCGATTAGCGTTTAAAGCAAAAGGGGATTCACCCAACTTTAAACTCCCGTCAAATTTCTGACAAGCGCCTGTCAGCCATTGACGCAATCAAACACATTCAATTTATCAGAAAAGTCCATGGAAAAGTCCTTTATTTTTCATCTCATTTATATAAATCGATATTTATTATGTTTATGCGTAAACTAATTTCCGGTTTAAATACACAAAAAGCTATCAAAGGCAAATGCGACTGGTCAAATATTCAGCGGGCGAAAATAACCTCTCATTAGGGGGCCAGCCCGATGCAGAATTACCTTTAGAAAGTTTAATTTGAATCTGAAAAGGGTATAAGAGTTCCCAGAGAAGCCCAGGGAGTCACTCGAAGAGCAGATACTCTGCATAATCGATTATCATTGGCATTAGTATAGGAGTATTGGAGCAGTGAGTGGATTAGCATTGGCATTAGAGCAGTAGAGCAGCAGAACATTAGGGCACATTAGACCATTAGCACATTAGCACCTCAATGCATAAGTGCATTAGTTTAGCAGCGCATTAGACCACTCCCTTATTAGAGCATTACATATTAGTTCATGAGACCACTCCCACATTACTGCAGATGCTCTGCATAATCGATTATCCTTAGCATTAGTATTGGAGCATTAGAGCAGTGAGTGGATAGATACTCTGCATATTCGGTTATCATTAGCATTGGCATTAGGGCATTAGAGCGTTGGAGCATTAAGGCATTAAAGTATTAGACACTCTGTATATTCAGTTATCATTAGCATTGGCATTAGAGCATTAGAGCATTAGAGCAGCAGTACATTGGGGCACATTAGACCATTAGCACTTTAGCACCTCAATGCATTAGTGCATTAGTTGAGCAGCGCATTAGACCACTCCCTTATTAGAGTATTACATATTAGTTCATTAGTGCTTTAAACCATTCCCACATTAGTTCATTAGCGCATTAGAGCATTGTCATTGTCATTATCAGAGCCAATGAAAAAGGAACATTTTCATTACAGCCCTTAGCTACGACATTCCCTTAGACTTGCCCTTCAGCCCCATCGTTCACCCTAATGACTAGCATCAGAGCTCATTTCGCCGCTAATTCCACTTACTGCTTTGGCCGTGTTTCCCGATATTAACTGTCGTCAGCAGAGTGTCCATAGTTTCAGAGACAGGTGTACGCGAACCCCGACGTAATCGGCTTACGGCCCACTTAGATTTCATTATTAATGGGCGCCTCCGTTTCAGGTATGTGGCAATTATGAAGCCGCTGCAGCCGCGGATGAGTAAGCGCCGCAATTTGGCCATCGCAGCCATCATCTGGCTCTCCTCGACGCTCATCTCCTGCCCCATGCTGCTCTTCTTCAAAACGGAGGAGGTAAACACATATCAATTGTCCTTCCCCCACCTTCGTCCGCATTAATGAAAACACTTTATCCGAATGCTGCGAAGGTGCCGGTGACCATGGAGAACAAGACACGCATCGTTTGCTTCTCAGAGTGGCCCGACGGACAGACGAATCACTCCAAGCAGGAGCACATGTAAGTATGATGTGTGTGTGTGTGATGTGTGTGGGTGTGTGTGTGTGTGTGTGTGTGTGATGTAAATGTGCGCATTTTGTTACATGGGAAATCGTCGGGAGCTATAAATCGGGAAATTGGCGATGCGCACTGCAGCAGACAAAATCTCTGCTATCGGATTATAATGGCGACAATGCACAGCTCGACAGGGCTGCAAATATGCAGTAGAGCAATAAAAAAACAGTCACGCACAGCAAATAAAAAAATGGAAGGCAGTAACCGACTGGAAAATACCCTAGAGGTTGCGATGAGCTGAGGTGGAAGTGTAGAGAGTTGCTTGAGGAGAGCGACTGAAAGAGGGAAAGAAAATAGGTTAGAAAGAGTGAAATGAAGTGTGAGAGAGAGAGAGAGAGAGAGAGAGAGAAAGATATAATGAAAGACATAGAGTAAGAGAAAGAGAATATAAGAATGTGAGATAGGGAGAAAAAGAGAGAGAAGAAAGAAGAAAGACAGAGAGATAATAAGAGACATAGAGTAAGAGAGAGAGAATATGAGAATGTGAGAAAAGGAGAAAGAGAGAGAGAGAGAAGGAGAAGGAGAAAGACAGAGAGAAATAATTAGAGACATAGAGTAAGAGAGACAAAATATGAGAAAGTGAGAAAGTGAGATAGGGAGAAAAGGAGAAAGAGAGAGAGAGAGAGAGAGGGAGAAAGACAGAGAGATACAGAGAGAGAGCGAAAGAGAGAGAGACAGAGAGAGAGACAGAGATAAACAGAGAGCGAGACAGAGAGAGAGAGAGAGAGAGAGAGAGAGAGAGAGAGAGAGAGAGAGAGAGAGAAAGAGAGACAGGGAGAAAGACAGAAAGAGTGGGTGGCGGGAAGAGCTTAAGGAGGGGATAAATGTATAGCACTAGAGATAGAAAGGAGAGGATAGACAAAGAGAGAGTATGCTGAAAATGGGAAGAAGAGGAAGATATATATGTTTATAGAGAGATAGATATGTATATAGAGATAAGGAAGGTAGATATACAGAGAGAAGGACAGTTAAAGAGCAAGAGAAGAGAGTAATCCCAAGAGTTAAAGAGATGTCCTAAAACGTTTATATGAACTGTGTACATATCGAACAGGTTTAGATTTCTCCCTCGACTTCATATTGATCTGAAAAGAGAAATGAAAATTGTATTACAAATAGCTCTGCATATTGAAATTCTCTGGAGATATACTAAAGAGTCTAAAGCCTAGAGCGTGTCATGTTGGGGTATGCGTGGAGCGAGCCTCGCACACGGCGCGACGTATGAATGAACGGAAAAGTCAATATGTGTCCACGGACTCATCAGCTCCGTCCGCCGCCTGGGCCCGTTTCACAAATATACTCAAAAAATAATAATAATATACCCTTTTGTGCGAGTTTCATTTGGCATCGGAGCCGCGGCCCCGGGGCGCAGCTCGTAAACGACATGCAACTCTTTACAGTCCCGTCGCATCGCATCGCATCGCGTATATATGACAAATTTGAAAGCAAATATGGGCAATCAAATGGGGTTGGCTGGGCTCGATGCATGCCGGGCATGCGAGACCATTAAATTGACTTTTCAGCCATAAAAAAACGAGAGGGAGAGAGAGAGGGGGAGAGAGAGGGCGAGCTAACGGCGCATTGTGTGTAAGCCAAGTTAGCACAAGGGAGTGAGGAGCCATTTGACGTCGGCCATTTGGTCAATGTGCTTGGGGTTTATCCATCTTAGTTATCCTTGTATCTATCTCTATATATGTATATGTATATGTATATGTGTGTCTAGCTACAACATACTGATTCTGATACTCACCTACTTCCTGCCCATCATCTCGATGACTGTGACCTACTCGCGCGTGGGCATCGAGCTCTGGGGCTCCAAGACAATTGGCGAGTATACGCCCCGGCAGGTGGAGAACGTGCGCAGCAAGCGAAGGGTAAGTCGCCTCCCTACACCTAGCCTACTCCTACACCCTCACCCTCATACTCCCTCACAGGAGCCTTCATTAATTTGAATACTGACCCAGCTCGCGCCCCTCCTCATAATGTATGCTAAGTTATCATTCTCATTCTCATCATCATTATCATCATCATTATCATTGTGAGTATTATATTTTTGTATTTATATATATATTTGTGTATTTGAAATTTCAATTTTCCGCTTAGGTGGTCAAAATGATGATTGTGGTCGTCCTTATATTTGGCTTCTGCTGGCTGCCGTTCCACACCTACTTCATAGTCACATCCTGTTATCCGGCCATTACCGAGGCGCCGTTCATTCAGGAGCTCTACTTGGTTATCTACTGGCTGGCCATGAGCAACTCCATGTACAATCCGATTATATATTGCTGGATGAATTCCCGGTAAGTATGAGCAACAGTTATTCCAGCTATAGCATCAATTCCTATCTAGAGCTCCTGCTCGTCCCCCCCCCCTCGTTTACGTCCTTTCGAACTCATTGCAAATTATGTAATTTGCGTCGAGTCGAGTCGTGTGTTCGTCCTTTGACACAATCCTCGCAGCTGGGTGGTCGGAAAGTCACTTAGTCGCTGCTGGTCGCTTAGCTCGTTATCCGGAAATGAAGCCCGTGCATCATCATCATCATCATCATCGTCGTCGTCGTCATCGGCGACATGATTAACATCAATATCATTGACATTAACATTAACTTTCCCGTCACGTTGACTCATCCCACAGCATATATATAGTGCCTGACACGCAGGGGTAGTTCCCCAGCCGAAAGTCCAAAACTATATTTAATGTCAGCCATTATAAGGCGTGAGGCGTATGTTCTCCGATTGAAAGTCTCCGGCGGGGAATTTCAATTTAGATTGAAGTCTTTCTTACTAAATCATTTGCATTTAAATATAAATAGAGGTCCCTTTCGGTTTGCATATAAATAGTTAGATTAGTCCGCTGACAGAGCAGGTTCTATGTATCTCCGGTCAGGTCTGAAGTCCTTGTATAAGTAATCCTGGGAACTTCTTGAACTTCTAGTTGAGTAATAAGAAACTTTTATTCCTATGAAGTATTACAAACGCCCATTCAATCCTATTCTATTTCATTTCCTCAAACTCCATCTCATTCCATTCCCATTTCATATCAATTGCAATTCCAATTCCAATTCAATTTTGTTCCAATTCTATTTCATGTCATTTCCATTAAAGTTACAAAATTTTTTCAAGTTCAGTTTAATATCGGTCTATTTGCTTTTCATTTCAGTTGTATTTAATTCCATATCCATTATATTCCAACACAATTAAATCCTTTTTTTATTTCAATTCCATTTCATACCAATACAGTTTCATATTGACATTCAATGATTACAGTTTCTTTTCAAGTCATTTCCAATTTATTTTAATTTAATTTTGTTCCAATTCCATTTCATTCCAATACCATTCCAATTCCATTTCATTCCAATATCTTGCCATTTCATTCCAATATCTTTCTATTTCATTCCAATACCATTCCAAGTCCATTTCATTCAAAAACCATTTAAATTCCATTTCCTTCCAACACCATATTGCAATGCCATTCCAATTCCACTTTATTCCAATACCATTTCAATTCCGTTTCATTCTAATATCATTCCAATTCCATTTCATTCCAACATCTTTTAATTTCATTCCAATTTCATTTTAATCTAAAACCATTCCAATTCTATTTCATTCCAATACCGTTTCAATTCCATTTCATTCCAACACCATATTGCAATGGCATTCCAGTTCCACTTTATTCCAATACCATTCCAATTCCATTTCATTCCAATATCTTTTAATTTCATTCCAATAGCATTCCACTTCAAGTTCATTCCAATACCATTCCAATTCCATTTCATTCCAATACCATTCCAATTCCATTTCATTCCAATATCTTTTAATTTCATTTCCTATTGCAATGGCATTCCATTTCCATTTCATTCCAATACCATTCCAATTCCATTTCATTCCAATTCGATATATACAATTTAGTCATTAGATAGTTAAAACTACACGCTTCTTAAGATTGTTTGATATAGCTAAGCAAACCTATTCCCCAAAGAGTATGCTTCGAATATTTAGTTCTCGGATAAGCCAAAGTTCATCCTCTAAAGTAACTCCATTATTTCAGTGGCTCATCAGAGCTGACGACTGCTCGAACTAAGTAGCAGCTCACCTGCCAGAGACACTTTTATTATATGTATGTAACCTCGACCCGTACACACACACACGTGTGTCTACAACACTCACACACACACACACACACTCAGACACAGGCATATGTAAGTTCGTTTTCGTTTGCACAAATTGACTGTTGATGTTCTGTCGCGTCCGTGCGCCACATCCGCTCGGGGGAAGCGTAACTGATTGCAATTAATTTGGCCCAGTCAACATGCCAATGACTGTTGCCATCGTCCGGACTGTGGCGGGGTGCGTTTGGGGTGCGTTTGACGTGGAACACACGAAGCTTAAGCGCCAATAGTTCGACACGTGGAGCGACGACCCCGGCTCCGGCGCTGGGCGCATTGCTGAGTCGTCGGCGACGCCCTTATGTAAATGATGAGCGCCATCAAGGTGTTGTTTCCTTTCGCCTTCTTTCGCCTTCTGCTTCTTTATTATTATTGCAGGTGCTTGTTAACGGGTTGTCGCTGCTCGATCCATACCAATGCCAACCCAGGACTCAACACACAGGAATACCACAGCATAAATCAAGCTATTCGACATGTTTCAGGGCTGGGTTAGCTTGGCTCTGGATCTGGCTCTAGCTCTGACTGTGACTTTGGCTGTGACTGTGGCTCTGGCTTCTGCTACCAAATCATTCCAAGAGCGAAAGATTCTGTTGCAGGTGTAAATACTCCACTTGACATAGTTGACAGACAATAGAAGGGAAAAGAAGTGATCGACTGACGAGATACCCTGTAACAACCATTGCATTTCAATTTCATTTCATTCCTGTTCACTTTCCTTGCTACTCAACTACAACTTGTTTCAATTCTATTTTATTCCAATTCCATTTTGTATCATTCTGAATCTAAACTTAGTTTCAATTCCATTTCAATTCCACAATATTCTATTTTATTCCTAATATTACTGCATTCCGATTCCATTGTGTTTCTACTCCATTCGTTTTCGTATTTTTCCCATTTCATTTCGAATTCCAGTTTAATTTCGCTGCAAGTCCATTTCATTCCCATTCCATTTTATTCCAATTCCATTTTATTCCAATTCCATTTTATTCCAATTCCATTTTATTCCATTCCATTCCATTCCATTCCATTTCTGCCCCTTTCATCCTGATTCCACTTGGTTTCATCTATATTCGAATTATATTTGATTTCAATTTTAAATATTCCAATATTCCAATTTCGTTTCATTCCGATTCCATTTTGTTTCTACTAACTTCCTTTGAAATCAATATGTTAGTCCATTCCATTTCCTTTTTATTCCAATTTCATTTCACTCCAATTCCATTTCAATCCCATTTCGTTTCGCCGCATCCATTAATATTCATATTTCGTCTCTAATTGAATGCAATGTCTCCCTCTTGATTGCAGCTTTCGCTATGGCTTCAAGATGGTCTTTCGCTGGTGTCCGTTTGTCAACGTGGGCGCCGAGTCGCTGAACCGCCGCGAGAATCTGACCTCGCGCTACTCCTGCTCCGGTTCGCCAGATCACAATCGCATCAAACGGAATGGTAAGCACCCTCTCTCTCTCTCTTTTGTTCTCTCTTAATGTTATCCTTCTCCGCAGACACCCAGAAGTCTATACTCTATGCCTGCCCCAGCTCGCCCAAGTCACATCGCGTCTCGCACTGTGGTAAGCAGGCTAAGGACTGGCCAAGACTATTACATCTCTTCTAATATCTCTGCTTCCACAGGTGTCCTGCGCAGCTCGGCGCCTCGTGCAGCTGAGAAGAGCGAACGCCGCTCGCTGCCCGTCGGCAGCAGGAGCAGCGCACGTGCTCTGCGCTCGCCCTATCAGCAGGAGCTGCAGGAGCGCTGGAGCAGCGAGAAGTCGACCAGCTCGCTCCCTTCATCAACGGAGTGTCGCACCACCCAGCTGCTCTCCTGACAGCCAGTGGCAGTGCCAGAGCAGAGCCTGGAGCTGCAGATGCAGATGCAGATCGTTGGCAGCTCCAACAACAACTACAGGCGCACCACCAGCGGCGCACCACCGACGGCAGCCGACGACAAGACTTGGCTCTAGATATCCCCCTCCTCAAATTAAGTCTCGAATTTATCCCTAGTGAAATCGAAACGCAAACATCTCACATAACTCAGCATTCAAACTGAACCATAGATGGCGCTGCACAGCTCGAGCTGGCGCCAGCCCAGGCTAGATCCTGCTGCTGTTGCTTCAACACACTCGCTCGCTTTTCATATCCTACTACGAATATTTACGATATACTTACGATATTGATATATATATATATATATGTCTGCTTAATCAACTACAACAATTTTGAGGATCTATATGTGTAATTGATATCAATGATTATATATATCTATATATATCTATAAATAAGGTGTTCCAAGTCGATTTCAAAGCAAATGAAGACTTTTCGCAGTTCTCTAGCCACACGAAGTTCTCTGTATATAAGTCAAGGCGAAAGCCTCCCTGTACATACGCGTATCTAAGTTTGTTCGCCCTGTCCCCCTCCTCCTGAATTGTGAATAAAGCATCTTACTCGAAAGCCTAAAGCCCGCATATTTTATTGCATTAACTATTTATACAGGAGCAGAAGGAGAGAGAGAGAGAGGACGCAACAGATTGATGAAATCTCAACCGATTAGCTGCCTGGGCTCTGCCTCGACTCTGGCTCTGGCTCTGGCTCTGGGACGAGTTCCTCTGTCAAAAGATGAGAAAAAATTCATATGTAAATATAAATAATTCGTTTGCCTAGCGGCCGAATCAACATTTTGGCAACGCTGCGAAAATAACCGTAAGACACTTAAGGCAGCGGCAGCCTATATGCCCTAAACACACACATATGCCAGCTAGAAGACACCTTGATGCTGGCTGTGGGAGTGAGAGGGAGAGAGAGAGAGAGAGTATATTGGTTTTGATGTTTGAGACTAGCACTTGAAGACTTCCTACATAGTCAAATATTATAATCATTTTGGTTAGCTGAGCGCGCATTGTAGCAGTCGTGTATGCCCTTGATATTCCTGTTTTTCATGTTGTTCTATAAATTTTTGATAAGTAACAAATTTTTGAATAAATTGCATTTGCTTATATTTACTTTATCTGTGTGTGGGAGTCTGCCTACTCTACATGTGTGTGTGTGTGTGTGGGTGTGTGGGTGTGTGGGTGTGTGGGTGTGTGTATATGTGTGTGTGTCAAAGTAATTGAGCATCTGAGCTCGCCTCGGCTCGCCTCGCCCCATGCGCCAGGGCCAACGCGAGCGAAATCGCTTGAGGCCTGCGCCACTAATATTTGCATAGATGTGCGCACACAATATATATGTATGTACATATATGTCTCTTATGAATATCCAAATACACACACACACACACACATAGAGACACATATAAGCTCTGGCCAAAATAAATATGTAGCTAAAATCATGCACTTACCGAGCTGAAGCGTAACGAATTTCTCGATTTCTCTGGGTGTCCTTGCGGCGCCTCCTCTGACTCCTTCTACTTCTCTCCCTCTCTCTCTCTCTCTCTCTCTCTCTCTCTCCCTCTCTCTCTCTCTCACTCCCTCTCCAGCTGTCATAACAATATATTAATAATGGATTAGGCGCTTGCAGCTAATGCGAGTCTCAAACGCTGCACCTCAAAATGCATAATAAATTCCGTAATTCTGTAATTTCGTAATTCGGTAATTCGGTAACTCTGTAATTCTGTAATTTTGCACTTTGCGCTTTAAGCGAATTACGAATTGGCAGCTGGAAGTGCATTAGGCTTAGCCCGAGTCAAAGTTTTGGTATAAATTCAGCTTAATTAACTTACCTTTGGCAAACACAAAGTGCAGGTAAAATATTGACAGCAATTAGCAGTTGGCTTCGGGCTGAGAAAATTATAGAAAATTAATTTTTCTTTCCCTTGGACAGTTTGGAAGAAGGCGAAGTAGCATCTAGACGATGAAGTATAGAAAGATTCCAGGCGAAGCTGAAGAGGAGGCCTAGCTTTCGGCAAGCTAGAGTTACGGATGGATAGAGAGACGGAGAGGCAGACGGGCGGAGAGATGGAGGAACAGATAGGCGAACATGCGGATAGAAGGACGGGCAGACGGATAGACGGACGGGCGAATGGACAGATATAATTGACGGACGGGTAGGCAGACGAGCGGACAGGCAGACGGACAAACAGGTTGACAAATGTACTTACAAATGGAAGGGCAGACGGACAGACAAACGAACGGACAGACGGAGGGACAAACCGATGGACGGATGAACGAATAGACAATCAGACAGACTTAGAAACAGGGCTTGAATAAGCTCAGCTCATCGGCCAGACAAACCTCCTTCATCCAGTTGCATCCACTGCCGATAAACCAATGGGGTTAGGGCTGAAAGGGCTCTCCCCTTGCACTTGTTACTGTCCTTAAATTTGACTTTCACTAATCATTAACTAGCTAAGTATTATTGTAAGCGGCACTCCTCATACTCAAATATATATACATACGCATTTCATTTATTTAGTTCACTTTGATTACAACAAGCTTTGCCTTTCATCAATGGAACTTCACAAGGACTACTCCAATCGGGGAAACTGATTCTCTCAATTTTGACCATTGACTTGCAGCTCGAAAGTCGTCCAAGGAGCTGGGGCAGACTTTCGCACGAGCACCTCGTACTTGGAGAGCTGTCTCATGGGCCAGTTCTCGTAGCGAATGAAGCAAGCCCTTTGGGACAAGTAGAGAGTCCCGATGAAGAGGCCTCCGTCAATGCGGCCACGGCAGACGTAGACGCGCTCGTTGGAGACACTTGTGCCCACGGACACGGGATTCTTCTCCATGAAACCGTCGAAGCACGCGCACCCACTCATAGCTGAGGGTCTCATTGGATACTAGCAGCTCATAAGAGGTAGATTGGTTGGCCAAAGAGTCGCTGTTGTACGTGGCGTATCCGGTCTCAGCCCTCAGCCGAATCGTAGCCGCCCAGCACAGCGTTTTCCGGAAAAGGCCTCGACTTGTCGGAACTGACCCAGCGCCCAGTAGCTGGGCCACAACTAGCGCACAGGCAAAGAGTTTCGTTGAGGAGTTCATGGTTCGAGTGATCGCAGACTGTGGCCCCGACACGAAGGGAATCACTGCCCCTCAGCGAAGATTGATAAGATACAGACAGAGCGATTTAAGTGCTTACATTCGTCGTAGTTGCATGAGAATCAGTCAGATTCGCGGCATTGATAAAAGTTGACCAAAAATTATATTCGTTTGGTCATAAATTAGAGAAGCTTGAGACTTTCTTTTTTAATTTAATTGAATATGTATATATTGTGTGTATATATTATGATATTGTTTAACATTCTGCTACCTTTAGCTTAGAGAGGCGGCATCGTCTCTCTAAGCTTGAGTGAACCATGTCCACGTCGAGCATGCAGTGCCTCACGAACTCATCTATCCAATGAATTTATCTCTCTCTCTCTCTCTGCCTTTTCCCTCTCTCTCTCTCCCTCTCTCTTCAAGTGTATCAAAATACTGCCTAATCACCTTTGGACAGCTAACGATACGTCCCTTGACCATCTCAGGCTCCGCTCGAGGCAAACTAAAGTGATTCAGTCTATATTCTATTTACACTCACACTTAGAAAATTAAAATCATTTTGCAAATCGAACTTTTGGCCCTTTGCCTAAGCAGCATACATATTGTATATATGTAATATTTATATATATATATTTCTTTATTTATATATTTCAATATCTGAACATCTACATTCACTTGCCGCCACGCTCGCCTGCGCTTAACGTTAGCTCAAAGGCCGCACGTCTGTGGCTGACACAATTCGTTGCCTACTTTTAAGCGCAGCGCAAGCAGTGCATGTTCACACACACACACACACACACACGCGCGCATACACAGACGCGCGCGCTGAAGCGGAACCGGAAGACAAAGGCAAAAGGCAAAAGGGAAAAGTTGTTGGTGCGAGTGCCTGAAAAGTGCACGACGCGCTTTAAAGAAACAATTGATGGCCATCTCTAATGTGCTTATGAGCACCACAAATGTGTGTGTGTGTGTGTGTGTGTGTGTGTGTGTGTGTGTGCTTATACAAATACACTAAATAGGCCAACTTTTGTAAAGTTTGTAATATGAATGATGTTAGCCGCATGTATCCCACACGCACACACACAAGCACTCTCTCTCTCTCTCTCACTCACCCACCCACCCACTCGCACACAGGGAGTGGTGCAAAGTGGTTTTCGGGTTTTGGGCTGGCTGCAGCTATAATTGAATCCTACGGTTATGCAGCCGCGCAGCTCTGCACACTGCCAACCCAGGCCAACCGCCAAGCAAATTATATTTTAAGCGCAGAAAAATGCGAAGCAATTTGCGGCGGGTGGCTGCGAGTCGATTCGGCGGATGCTGCGGCTGTGGGTGGTGCCAACAACATTTTACAACTTTGCTGCTGCTGCTGCTGTTGGCCTTGTCTTGTTTGGCTCCGTTTAATATACATCGACTCGCCGCGTCCTTCGCATTTCTTGGCCCCACTGATTGCAGGTATTCCCGCCGTAGCCGCCGCAGTCGCCGCTGGACGGCAAATAGTTTTATTGCTCTTCTTGGCTAAAATAGGAAATCGAATTTCATTGAATTGAATTTGTGCGGCATTGGCATGCACGCGCAGTGTCCGTCCGGCAGAGCAAGCCGAGTACGGCCCGTGCCTGCTGCACGTGAGCGGAAATTCCAAAACAACATCGTAAACTCGAGCTTAATATCAAATGCAGACTAATATATTGGGGATAAAGCTCACATTTACGAAATTCGTCGAGCTCTACGATTGACGGATGGAAACTGTGGACTTAACATACATGGACGTAGCATGGAAGCCCCATTGAGAGTGGTATTCCGGGTATATGAGTGTGGTTAAGGTCTAACAGGCAGTAGGAGACTAACACTAAAGAGTATATAGTCTTTATTCTTTATTCTTGATCAAGCCTAGTTTAATGTCTGTCCGTCCGTTCATCTATCCATCCGATCGTCTATCCTTCGTCATCATAAAGGAGCTACTCTCTTAAAAGAGATCTTTTTGCTATATTCATTTCATTTATTTAGCTCACTTCGATTACAATAGTTTTTACTTTTCATCAATGGAACTTCATAGGGACTGCTCCGAGTGGAGTACGGGATTTCTTCGGTCAGTCTTCATCATCGCTTTGAAACGCGAAAATTGCGGCTCGAACTGGGTCAGACTTTCGCACGAGCACCTCGTACTTGGAGAGCTCTCTCATGGGCGTATTCTCGTAGCGAATGAAGCAAGCCCGTTGGGACAAGTAGAGAGTGCCGACCAAGATGCCTCCGTCAATGCGGCCACGGCAGACGTAGACGCGCTCGTTGGAGACACTTGTGCCCACGGACACGGGATTCTTCTCCCTGAAGCCATCGAAGCTGCGCACCCACTCATAGCTGAGGGTCTCATTGGATACTAGCAGCTCATAAGAGGTTGATTGGTTGGCGATAGAGTCGCTGTTGTACGTGGTGTATCCGGTTTCGGCCCTCACACGTGCAGGCAGCACCGAATTGGAGTCGAGGACGCGTCCCACGTAGTTATCATAGCCGTACGAGTCGTATCCACCCAGCACAGCGTTTTCCGGAAAAGGCTTCGACTTGTCGGAGCTGACCCAGCGATCCGTGTTATCGTAGACTCCGCCGTAAATAACGCCCAACAGTTGGGCCACAACTAGCGCACAGACCAAGAGCTTCGTTGAGAAGTTCATGGTTCGAATGGTTCGACTGATCGACTGATCGCAGACTGTCTAGATTGTGGCCCGGATACGGCTTTTATGCATTGCTGATCGGAGTCCAAGGGAATCACTCGCCGATAACTTCTTGGCTACCATAAAAAGACTGTTAAGATGCTGGCGGATAGAGCGATTCAGGTGCATGAAACGATTCATCAGAATCATAAAGATACGGACGGATGTAGCCTTTTCCGTGCTTCAAACTCGTCATAGCTAAAACGATTGATGATAAAATTGATAGCAATACAAAAATTTCGATGAGATCGAACTATTTATATATTGTATAAGTAGCTTTTGAGTGTTACTACGCGATTCATTATGGAAGTCGATCTGTAGTGCCTCTTCAGTCTCTTCAATGGGGCTCAAGGATTCTCAAGTAGTGAGAAGTATATACAGTGACTGCTGGATCATAATCTATATCTATCGAGTGGCTCTTCAGTGCTTTATAATACATTTATAAATTTATTTTATGATTTTGTTTGGCTTTACAAAAATAAATACAACCAGTTTGGAAGAGGTTGCAGTGCATTAGTCGTGTCTTCAGTTGCTTTTTGGCATAAAATACTCGTGGCATGACGAATCCCGCAACAGCACAGGTCTCGTGGCATGACGAATCCCGCAACAGCACAGGTCGGATACGGATATATATACAGGTGTGCATAAGAGATATATATATATATATATATAGGAATACATGCTGGATAGGGCGCGGCGTCGGCTCACTGCGTCTGGCTGAGGACCTTCAGGTAGTGCATCAGGTGCTGGCCGATGTTGGGCTTGATGTAGAAGATGCACTGCGTCTGGCGGCGCAGGTGCTCGTCGCGCGCCTGGTCCTGGTCCTGGTCGTGCAGCTGCAGCAGATCGCTCAGCGAGTCGTGGCACGCGGATCCATGCGCCCGCGACGCGTTCAGAAAGCTAATGATGCGTTCGTTGGTGAACTTCATCTGCTGCGAGGATTAGAGCGAGAGAGAGAGAGAGCTATGAGAAATAAGATCTGGGAGTAGAGGTGACTAGCTACTTACGCCTTCCATGTCATCCGACTGCTCCGGCTTGAGACTCAGGTAGAGCTTGGAGGGGTCCTCGCGGTCGGCCAGCACCTCCAGCTTGAGCACGGACGAGATGAACTTCAGATCGTCGCACTTGAGCTCCATTATGACCAGCACCGTGGACGTCAGGTAGAGCAGGGCCGGATGCAGTTGGTCATTGAGCTGGAGCGTGATCTCGTGGAAGAACAGCAGCTGGTCGCTGCTCAGCTTCTCGTGGAGGAAGCGCCAGATGCGGTAGGAACTGGCGTGCAGGGCCACGTTGTGGGTCACGCTCGGCTCCACCTGCTGCGGCATCGCGTTGAAGCCCACCGTGTGGAGGACGCCCTGGCCGGTCAGGGCCAGCATCTCGGCAGCTCCGCTGATGGGTTTGGTGAGGGCGCCGACAATGCCCTTGGTCAGGCCCGTCAGGACGCCCACGGAGTTGCGCGCCTCCAGGGTGTGGTGGGCGAGGCCGCCCACGGCGCCCAGCAGGCTGATGCCCAGGCCGGTCAGGCCTTGAGTCAGCCCATCGGCGAAGCCCTGAGGACGAGCCCGGCGTCGCGCCTCCGTCAGCTCAATGTGCTCCGAGTCCAGTGTGAGCCTGTCCAGGTTGCGGGCCACCGAGCCGGCCAGCTTGGTCACCGAGTTGACGGTGCCGGCGGTCACGTTGCGCAGCAGCGAGGCCGAGCCCTGGGTGATGCCCACCAGGAAGCCCCAGGGGCCCCGGAACAGGCCCTGCACGGGCATCGAGATGAAGTCGCGCAGCCCCGTGCTGAAGGAGCGCGCCAGCCCACTGGGGCTGCCCAGAATCTCGAGTGAGCCCACCACCCAGCCGGCACCAAAGATGGCGCCGCTCAGGTAGTGCAGCCCCAGGGACTGGCCAAAGCGTAGGGGCAACGTGAGTATCTGCTGGCACTCGTAGCGCGAGAAGGAGAGCGGCGAGTGGTCCAGGGCGATGTAGAGCCGCGAGGAGGTGTGCACCGAGAGCAGCAGGCTGAGCGGCTCCACGACGAAGCTGTGCAGCCGCAGCGGCTCGGCGATGTAGAGGGCCTGGCCAACCACCTGGTCCGGCAGCAAGGTCTGGCCCGGCTCCAGCCGCAGGCGCGGGCACTCCGCGTGCGGCGTGTGGATGCAGTTGGAGGGCGCGCACTCGACCAGCGTGTCCAGCAGCTGGTTGAGGTAGGCGTCCTCGATGTAGACGCGCAGCGGCTGCAGCTGGCAGCGCACGTTCTGCAGCTGCATCTCGTCCTGGTAGAGGACGAAGGTCAGTTCCGAAATGGACTCGCCCACGGCCCGACTCCTGTAGACCTCGTCCAGGTCGTACACCTGCGGCAGGCACTGGTTGCGCGTGTACAGCTTCTGGGCGCACAGCAGCACGGGGAAGTCGTAGCGGCCAGTGGAGTACAGCTGGTTGTCCACCTGGAGGTTGGGCAGCTGCAGGTGCAGCTCGCGGCGCTCGTCGTTGTCGTCGTAGGCGAGCATCAGGTCGTCCGCATAGACGTTGCAGACCTCCGTCTTGAGCGAGTCCCGCTGCTTGTCGTTCGTGTGCAGGCTGAGGACGAGGGCCTTGACGAAGAGGCGGAACGAGACCTGGAGACTCGTCTCGCACTCCTCGCTCAGGTGGATGCAGTCGATGTGCCTCAGCTCCTGCCTCTGCTCGAGCTCGATAGCTTCCGACGACTCCGACTGCTGCGCCTTGAGCGCCTCCTCCTGCCGTGCGGCTTGCGCGCCGTCCGGCTCCTTGAGGCGCGAGCGCAGATCCTTGACGGAGAACTCCAGCTGCTGGGCGATGTAGTAGATGTTGAAGCGTATCGCGCGATGCTTATCACAGATCACGACCTTGATGTCGCCATGGTTGGGCACGTGGATGAACTTCTTCCACGACTTGTCCGTCCGTATGGGCTTCGACCAGCCGATCTTCTGCTTGCCACAGGCCACCAAGTCTATGGGAGAGAGAGCGAGAGGGAGTGAGTGAACGGACAGGACTTCAACTAGTTCGTGGCTTACCAGTGTAGAGAGCCAAAGATAGGTTGCACATGGTGAACTCCACGTCCGGGAAGTTGGCGTACATCTGCGGCGGAGTGTAGTAGCACTTGCTGTACGGCTCGATCAGCTGGTTCCACTCGAAGTGCTTGCCCGTGAACTCGGGCGAGGTGCAGGTCACGTTGCTGTTGCCCGAGGCGCTGGTCTGGGCCACAATGAACTTCACGTTCGTATTGTTGCTGATGATTACCGCCGGAGAGGAGTCCCGGAACACATTCAGGTAGTAGACATTGTCCTTCTCGATGAGCGTGCTCATCAGCGGTATGGAATCGCGCCCATCCTGGATATTAAAGCAGCGCCGCGTGAACGCCATCGTCAGCGGTATGGGAATGGAGGTCTTCTGCTCCCCCCCGTTCGCGGCGAAGCAGACGAAGTAGACGAAGGCCGTATCACAGGTGTGCCTCGCCTTGCGCGCGTTCAGATCGTAGAACTTCTCGATGGTGGCGCCAATGTAGCTGCTGGAGAGTAGGAAGGATTAGCTCAAGGAGGAGTCCCAAGGATTAGACTTACGAATGTTGTTTATCCTGAACCGATTTGACTCTGTGGCTGATCCTGTCGAACTCTAGAGAGTTGAGCTCGGCGCGGCTGGAGCTCTCCTTGTGGTCCATGGTCAGGGGCAGGGCAGTCAGGGCAATGTCCGTGCAGTTGGCTATCACGTACTTGGAGCGCAGCTTGAACACGCGTCGTCCGTCGTCCACTTTGAAGTCGAGCAGCAGGCGGAGCACCTCGTCGTGGCGCACCAGGACGATGTCCACGTAGGAGTTGACGCGCAGCAGCGCATGGCGACCCGATCCAGTGGGCGTGGAGCCGGGCTGAGCTTGCTGCTCCACTGAGATGGACATCGAGGAGACCCAGTTGGAGCCGAAGGGCGCGTCGACGGTGAAGTGGCTCCTCAGCACGGGCAGCATTTCCAGGCAGCCCGCTCGAATCTTGTGCCGCACGCCAGCCGCGACCAGGCAGATGCTCACGTCCAGGCTCGTGTCGTTGATGAAGATGGCCCAGGGCGCCACCTCCAGCCCCAGGGTGCAGGAGAAGTCGCGCGTGGCCTGCGCGCGGTACTGCACGTCGAGCGCGCTGAGCAGGTCGTAGGGCCGCTTCAGGCGCAGCTCCTCGGCGTCGTTCAAGGGCCACTTGGCGCTGACCCGCTTGTCCAGCCGATCCAGCGTGCGCTCAATGGTCCACTCCGCCGGGTCGTAGTGGAAGAACTTGTGCCAGTCCATCGACTTCAGCATGAAGGTATACTCGCCCTTCGAGGCGGAGCCCAAGGCGGACCTGAAACGGATGGGGAGCAACTGTAGGAGGAATGATAAGAGGAAGATTTGGTTGACCTACGGAAAGTCGAACTTCACACAGTGCTCCGTGGAGTGGGTCGTGGCCGTGTTGAGGGCCACGCGACCGCCCTCGCCGGCAATGGTGAATGCGTCCTGGCTGCTGATCTCCGTGGCCCGCAGCTCGCAGCAGAGCAAATTGCAGATCTCGAATATGGGCCAGATGCTGACGAGGATGCGCTGTGGCTTGAAGTCGCCGCCAGCAGCGCCGCTGGCCAGATCGATGTCCTCCCGCAGGATGCGCACCCACAAGCTGACGAACTGCTGCGACGTCAGCGTGGGCACCTTCACCAGCCAGGGCAGGCTGTTGTTCGGCTTGAGAGGTATGTCCCCAGTGCGTCCCTTGGCATTGGGTGAACTCAGCTTGAGCCTACCAGAGAGAGAGAGAGAGAGATTTACAAGAGAAATCCTAGCTTATGGCCATGGACTCACCTCATGTTGACCTGCTCGTTGCGCTGCACCTGCTGCAGGAAGGACGTGCGGCCCTTGCCCACCAGGAGGTGGGGCAAGACGCTCGTGGTTTGCTCCTCCTGGTGCTTGCTCTCGGTGCGGAACTCGGTGAGCAGCTCGAAGGGCACCATGCTGACCAGCTCGATCTGGCCCTTGACCAGGATGTACACCTGCGAGGCCGACAGCTTACTCAGCTTTACGGTGATGCAGTGCTGGCCCACGCGCAGGTGGTGCACCCGATGCTCGTCCTCAAACTTGAGCGAGATCTGCAGCGACTCGCTGCTGTCCACCTGGTGCGTGTCCGCGTCCTCGATGTAGAACGTCAGCGCCTGCCCGCAGACGTCGTTGCAGAAGTAATACGGACGCAGCTCCTGGGGCAGCACGGTGATGCGCTCGCTGGTATCCGTCTGCCCGAAGACGAAGTGCGTCTGCATGCGGTTCACCACGACGCATCGGGGCATCAGGGCGTGCACCGCGTTCGGCTGCTGCGGCTGGAGCAGCTCCTGCCAGTGCTGCTTGGAGCAGAGCAGCGTGTGGATCACGCAGGGGCCACAGTTGAGCCGCAGCTTGTCCAGCAGCAGGTTCGCCTGCAGCTGTCGCTTGATCCCATTGAAGCGCAAATAGCTCTGGAAGCTCACGGGCTCCACGATGTCCATCATGTTGAGCGAGCCGTAGTCCAGGCACTTGACCCTGCCCCGGAAGCTCAGCTCGGCGCTGTAGCTGTCGCGCGAATAGACCGCCGAGTGCAGCTGGAGCTCGTCTACGTTGAGGCTGAGGAAGGTCTGCGTGATGTTGGTGGTGCGCCGCAGGAAGTACTTCTGCAGCGGGGCGGGCAGCACAGTGGAGGCGTCCGGCTGGTTGAGGAAGTTCAGCTCCACGTACTGGCAGCTGAGCAGCAGCTGGAGCTTCGGCACCAGCTCCGCCTGGAAGATGGTATCGATGCGCATGCAGCCCACCAGCACCTTCGGATGCAGTATGAAGTCGCTGTCCGCGTTGCCCTTGTGCTCCTGCATCACCTGGCTGCTGTCGATCTGCCGGAAGGAGAATAAATATTAATAATAGACATTCAAAGTGGCAGGAGATGCCCTCTGCTGCTCACCGACTGCAGGTCGTCGTCCTCCTCCGGCTCAAAGCAGGCGCCGTCCACGGAGATTAGCGACTGCATGATGACCACACGCCAAATGGTGGCGGTTATGCTGCGGTCCGGCGGAACCAGCTGCTTGGTGTCCAGCTCCGAGAGCTCGAAGTCGCAGTAGTGCAGGAAGGTCTCGTGCGTCTCGCTGAAGTACTCCATGCGGCACTTGATGTGGATGGGATTGTCGATCTGAAGAGGCAATGAGTCAGTTAGGGCAGAGGGAAGAGAGAGCTGAGCAGGCGAACTCACGGGCATGGGCACCGGGTAGATATGCAGGCGACTCATCTGGCGCGGCTGGGGGTAGCGCCAGCAGATGATGCCATAGTTCTTCTTGATGATCTGCACCTGGTAGGGCATGGGCAGCACGCTGTCCGTGCTCAGATCCACGAACTGAAAGGCGCCAGCACTATAAAGAATACAATCCTGATTGAGTCAAGGAAATATGAATGAATATTCTGGAACACTTACCGCAGGTCGTCCTGGTAGAACTCCATCTTTGACTTGGGCGCCGCCTTGGAGCGCACGATCTGCTCCTGGGAGGGCGTGTACTGGCAGAGCTCGCTCGGCGTCACCTTCGAGGGCTGGCCGAGCATGGGACGGTTGAGCAGGAACTGCTGCCACTGCTCACCGATGTACTCCCTGATCCTGTCGAGTCCTGCCCGGGCCTGGCGCAGGTGCAGAATGTTCTCAATGGTCGCGTCCACGTGGAGCACGTTCAGCTTGAGCGTGACGCTGCTCAGCAGCTGGTCGCACCACGTCTCGCTCAGCAGGTCGGCCGAGAGCCGCATCAGCAGCGGGTGGAGCAGCGTCTTCTCTCCCGCCTGCACGTAGACGCAGCCCAGCGTGGACTTGACCGAGGCCTTCTGGGGCCGCTCGCTGAACTTGACGTGCGCATGGTAGTCCCGCAGGACGGCGCTGCAGTTGTAGCTCTGCTCGTCGTCGCAGAACTTCACCGTGACGCGGTCACAGGCCACGTGCAGGCGATCCGCGTTGAAGCACTGCAGCTTCAGCTGGCGCAGAGGCGTCGCGTGCACCACGGGTCGCTCGGTGCGCTGCGGAAAGTAGGGCGTGGCACTGACCATGGAGTAGACGAGGATCAGGTCGCGCGATAGCGTTTTGAGGCTGCTCTCGCACAGGTGCAGCTCCATCGGCTTGCGCAGCTCCACGTCCAGCTCCAGCTGCTCGAACCGATCCACCTGCGTGCGCACCGTCAGCAGAGGCGGCGGAATGCCGGAGCTGTCCAGCGTTCCGGGCTGCGTGTCGAAGACGGGCACACTGAACTGCTCGCTCTCCGAGTCCGACTTGGCCAGGTGAACGTTCAAATTGAATATGGAGGCTTGGGTGATGCCGCCACGTGGCGTCTGTGCGGCCATGAAGCTGGGCTGCGACACGGTGACCAGCAGCAGCGGCCTCAGCTTGAGCTTCTCCTGCTCCTCCAGCACATCGTAGATCCGCAGCTCAAACTTGCCGGCCACGAAGGACACGCTGCGTGGATAGATCGCCCTGTGGCTGGGCATTCTCCGTGACTCCAGTTGCTGGGACTGGAGAGGTCCGCCGCGTGCTGGCATTCCGTACTTGGCCACATTGATGCCGGAGTCGCTCTGGCAGGAGCCCAGATAGGTGCCACTGGTGCTCTTGCTGTCCACGATTCTCTCACGCAAATGCTTCTGCGCCCACCGCTGATTGCTTTGCTCTTTTCCACCAAATCCCTTGGAAGCTCTGCCTGAGCGTGGGATGCAGTTAGCTTCTGCCGTCGAGCAGGGCTGCTCCAGCATGCTAAAAGACAATTTATATAAGAGTATTAAAGGAATCGACTAGGATATATCCCACTCCAAGCTCACTTGCGCCAGCGCTGCACGCGATTTAAGATGCCGGAGATCATGTTGATCTGATGCGTATTCAGCGTCGCCACGAAGTCCGTGGCGCAGTTGAACTCGACGCTCTCGCCGCAGATCAGGAAGCGCTCGTAGCTGATGGCCGGCGCGTAGACAGTGACGAAGTCAAAGCCCTTGAATATGTCCATGTGCCGTAGCTCCGTGGCCTGCGACTGCTTGTTCCACTCCAGGGCCGGATTGATGTGCTTCTTCGACTGCGACTTCTCCAGGCGAAACTTTTGCGTCTGCGCCCAGTTGCCGGAGGACAATGAGATCTGGCGCACACTCAGCTCATACTGGCGGTCCTCGACCAGGGCTCCGGGCGTGCTGAGCATGTTCAGCTCCGCTGCCTTGTTGTAGATGTCCTGGCGAATGGGCTGGCGCACCAAAGGATTCTCCACACTCGGAGTCAGCTTGATGCTCTCGATCTGCAAGTATAAACAGGATATACAGATTGACTTTCTTCAGTCTCTAAGTCCACTTAGTTACCCGCAGCAGCAGCACGCTGCAGCACCTCTTGTCCGTCTCGACGGGCACGTAGATGTAGATGCCTTTGCTGTTCAGGTGGACTATGGGCAGCTCCTGCACAGTGCGCAGGCAGTCCTGCGGCGCTTGCTTCGGACTCGCCGCCACCTCCTTCGACGCAGCGTTGCAGAGCACGTCCATGAGCTCGCACTGGGACAGCAGAAACTCCGTAATACGATCCACGTGCAACATCATCTCGATCGGCTGCACATCGATCAGCAGCTCAGAGATCGTGCGGCGTTTGTTGTGCAGGTTGCGAGCGCCGATCTTCGAGTACAGATTCTGCAGGCTGACCGTCGTAATGACCACGTTAATCAGCGGCAGATTGGTGCTGTCCCCCAGCATCTTGATGTGGAAGTCATCCATGCGCCTCCAGTCGCCCGGGTCTATCGCCTCGTAGTAGTTGAGGCTCACGTTCTCCAGCTTTGTGGTGATCTTCGTGAAGTCCTCGTGCCTGTCCACGTTCAGCAGCAGATCCTCAAGGCTCAAGAACAGCTTACGCTGCGTCTGACCGCTGGAGCTCTCCACTTCCAAGGAGATGCGCGGTATAGTCCACTGGCAGAAGAATATCAAAATGGTGTTCGACTTTCGATCTACAAAGAAGAAAACGTAAAATGAATTAGAGACAGTCGAGAGGAGGGACCACAATGAGATTCATGTATGGGATCACTTTCAGTATCCACAAAGACGGACGGAGAGATAAACATGTCTTCCTGTTCACGACTATTCATATGCCATGTGCTTAGACTACGTATCCTGTTCCCTAATTGTAAGCCTTCGGGCCACAGCTCACCTTGACCTTTAGGCTTTGACTCCACATTGGCATTGAGCTCCATGAACTCCTTCAGGACTCCGTAGTTCTGTGCGCTGCCCGTGTAAATTTCCAGCTCGCATTTCCGTTCGCTTTCACTCGATGGGCACGGACGGGCTTTCAGTGAACTTAGCGAGCTCACGACTGCGTTCACAATGGTAAAGTGCTCGGCCAGGAGCTTCAACTGCAAGTGGAAATAGTTATCAAAGTTATCAGTTCCATGCGGATGCAGCTGCGACCTACGTGACGTCCAAACATATTGATGGGCGACATGTCCACGTGGACGTTGATCGAGTATGAGCTGGGCAGCTGCTGATCCGCCGCTTTGTCGGCTTTGTCGGAGTCGGGCTCTACGGCTTTCTTTTTCTCTGCGGCTTTCTTTCTCTCCGTCTGTCCCGGCTTGTGGGTTAAGGCCAGGGCAATCGTTGTGCGCACCGGTTCGACGATCATGTGAATCGTGTGTGGTGGCAAGTGATAGCCGACGGAGAAGTCGGTGGCCTCCATTAGCCAGTTGCACAGCTCCGCCTGGCCGTTCACGTTGATGACGTTGCGTATGTTGCCGCGCACCACTTCGTCGCCGTTGCTGGACTTTACCCGGAGACGGGACAGCCGAATGGACGTGTACTCCACGTACATGTCCTTGGAGCTCCTGCGCAGCATAACGTCGCACACGTCGATGGTCGCCTTGCTCAGCTCGAACAGCACGACCATGGAGCTCAGCCGATTGATCAACTGCACCAAGTTCATGGACTCAGTGGCTGCCTCGGTCTTTGGCACCGATTTAGCTGGCTCGATGTGCGTGGCGGGCTTCTCATCGCGCTCGGAGCTGGCGTGTATCGTCTCCGCCGGATTGGAGATCTTGCGGCTGTTCGAGCGGCTAGTGCGACGCAAGTTGACATCGCTCTGCGTCAGCTTTGGCACCGAAGTTATCGAAGCGTAAGAGGGAAACCGCTCCGACTGGCTGAAGCTATCGAAGTCGGTCTCTGGATCTGAAGCAGCCGAGGATTACAATAGGATTGGGCTCATACTCCATTCAAACTTACCGTTTTCGGTGCACTGCTCCGGATTGGCGAAGGAGTTGAGGAACTGCAGCAGGTAGATGTCCAGGGTGAGGCGGAAGCTGTCCACCCAGACGCAAATGGCAGTGGCCGGGGTCAGTTTGCTGGCGGGATTCACTGCCTGCAGCGGGAGTTGGAGCTGGAGCTCCAGCCACTTGTTGTTGCTGCCCTTGTTGGTCGATATGATCACGTTGCGCACATTCATCATGGTGTGGTAGACGTCGGTGTTCAGGTTGCGCAGCGAGAACGACATGGCCAGATGCGTCTGGTACTTGAGGTAGTGCAGCTGGACCTTGGTGATCATCGTCTGCAGCTTGATCACGTCGGCGGAGATGTTCGCCTGGGCCACCATCTTGGCCAGGGCGCCCAGCTGTGCTCCGTTGTAGTCGAGTATCAGGGGGACGATGGTGTTCAGGATCACCAGCTCGCGCTTGGAGAACTCCACGTTGATCAGCTCCGTTTGCACCTCGGCCTGCTGCATGGGAGCCGCATTGAATCGCTCGTCGTTGGGCAGGTTCACCAGATTCCTGAACTGCAGCTGCATGCTGGGTATGTTCATCAGCTTGACCTGTCCCATGGCCGGCGTGGTGTTCTGGGCCAGCAGCGTCACGTTCTTCACATTGAACTTGAAGCTGTTGTAGCAGGCGTCGATCAGCTCGCGCGGCTTTTCCTGCAGCTGCGTGATCAGCTGCACGAGTCGCTTGGGGTTCGCTGGGGTAGTTATGGAGCCCTCGGCCTGTGCCAGGGTTAGCTGCATATAGGGCAGCAGGGACTGGTTGACGGTGATGGCTAGACGGTGCTGGTTGGAGGGCGTGGAGCTCTCGTCGCTCTGCTGCCTCGGGTAGAACTTGACGGTCATGTCCCGCAGCTCGATCTTGTAGTTGCAGGTGGGCATGAAGCCGATCAGGTACTCCATGTCCGCGTAGGTCATATACTGGCTGTTGGCCGACTCCTGCTTGTGGTCCTTTCTCAGCGGGCTGCTCGTGGTGCTGCTGCTGGTTTCTCTGCCTGCCGCTGTGGCTGTGGCTGTGGTGTCTGCAGTATATCCCGTATAGTCGTAAGGACTCAATAAATCTCTAATTACATTTTTAACCTGCACAGATGACTGCGTAAAGTGGAACGTGATGCCGGCAGAGAGCACTCGATACTTCATGCGCAGACGCGGATCCCGCACCTGGCCCTCCGGCGACTTTTGACTCTTCGCTGGCTTCGGGGCGCGACACTCGACCACGTCGAAGGCGAGCACCGGACTCCGAAAGAGCATATAATCGTCCGTGTGCCGCGCAAAGTAATCGTCATGGTTGTGGCTGCACCACACGCGATCCGGGACCTTGTAGTGATCGTCGAAGAGACTCTTGTCCACGAAAGACCTCGCGTTCTTGCGCTAAAAGATATAGAAGGGGCTCAGTTTGATTTGCTGATCAGGAATATATATATTAGTGTCTACTAACCTCCTTGGTGCTCACCAGGTTGCGATCCATGGGATCGTCGCTGCGATAGATGCCCAAGGGCTCCATGAAGATACTGGACAGGCCCGCCCGCACGTTGGTCCACTCGCTCTCCTTCAGCTGCGAACGCTCGTAGTAAATGCCGCCGAGGCTGAGGCGCACAATCGGCGTGTAGCGAATGCGCTTGATGCCGCCCATGGCCTGGTCGATGATCAGCTCCGAGTTCTTCAGCTGAAAGTTGAACTCCTCTGCGTAGACGCCTATGTCGAAGGCGTGACCGACCAGCTCCTCGGAATTCGACTGATTGCCGTCGAAGCTGGGCAGCATGTTCCAGGCACGCCAAAACATGGAGCCTCTCGCCTCGGTGGTGGGCCGCGCGTTGGCGTCGCAAGCGCCGCTTGTCGATGCCACTGGCTGTTCCAGGTTGAAGATGTCCTCCTCCTCCTCCGCGGGAACACTGGGCTTCAGTTCCAGCAGCAACTTAACCAGTTTCATGACCATGGGCAGCTGCAGCGAGGACACATTGATGTCCAGGGACTTGGTGAAGACGGCAATGCGCTTCGTGCTCGACGTGCTGACCGTGTTGGCATTGTGCTTCAGCAGCACCCGCAGCTCGAGGGTGCAGCGATAGAGTATGGGCTCCTGGCACACCTCAATGCGCCCAGCCGTGTTCCGCTTGTCCAGACAAATGGTCAGGTCAGAGACTTGGAGCAGCTTCCGCAGGTAAACCATCACCGGGTGGACGTCCACCATGGCCGGCTGCCAGTTCTCGTCGGCAGCGCTGAAGTTGAGGTACTGCACGTTCATGGAGACGACGATGTCGTCGTCCACGTACTTCAGTATGATATTGTGGCACTGCAGGTTGATGTTGTTGATGATCTTGTTGACCACGCCCGAGTTCGTGGGTGCTCCGGCTGGCTGCTGGGGCTCTTCGCCTTCGGCTGAGTTGCGCTTCCGACGCTGCTCCTCCAGCAGCGTGGCACGCTTCTTCTTGCTCTCCTCATTCGGCAGCTTGGCAACGAACTCAATTGTGTTTATCTCAATACGCACCGGCTCCGACGTCAACTTCGTCCAGGGCACTTGAATCGAGAGCTCGTGTATGTGGCCGGACACAAGTTCGATGGGCAGATTTAGCTCCTCCTCGAGGACATCTAGTCGCAGGTCTAGGTTGTGAAACGACGCCTCGCCCTCCCACAGCGACACCTGTGCGTCTTCATCGCGAATGTTTTTAACGTATTTCGCCACGTAGTTCAGCAAAATTGGTGTTATATAGGACTCTAGTTTAAACATTATCGCGTTGTCCCCCGACGACAGTCACACGATGATAATGCGCATTAACCAACTCCGCCTAGTTAATCGAGTGTTTTCCTTTTGAATTTAATGCACATTTCGTTAATTTTGTTACGTTTATTATGCCGAAAAGCAAAATAAAAACAGAATAACATTTGCTACTCTATTCAATTGTTTACTTTTGAGCACCGGCACTCAGTGTTGGCTAACGCCATAAACTGCCTGCGTTGCAGCACTGCTCGCACAATGCAGGCTATTCAAATAGAGCAATTGAACACAATATTTTGGCTATTTACATAATAATTTGTTGTTCTTTTATCAACTTTAGATATATTTTTTAGTTATTACTATTTCATATGCTTATCTTAATATAATTAAGCAATTTAAACACTTTCTCTTGTCAGCCTGTCCAGCCTGTCGTTACGTGTAGCTCGGCTGCCATCAGCTGTTCGAAGCACAATTGTTGACAACGCGAAACAGTTAGTTATTTACTCTCAAAAATGCCACAAATTACAAAATCCAACGAAGAATTTGGTAAGCAGCTATAGGCTAAACAGGATTTCAGCCATATTAAACGCTTTGTGTTTCGCAGACGTGGTCAAATACTTTCTACAGTTGCAGGACGATGATAAGGACATGTCCTCTGGCATTGCGGCCATTAAAACGCTGCTCATGATCTTGGAGAAGAAACAATGTAAGCGAATATATTCCAGTAGCAACTCTTTATTACTCATTGCACATTCACAGTTGGCACCATTCACATCCTGCACACCACAATGCGCGAGGCAGTGGCCGCCATGCGCAACACGGATCTGTCCATCGCGGCGATCGTGTCGGCGGGCGAGCTCTTCTGCCGCTTTATAACACTCAGCTTGGACGACAAGCACATGGAGGAGTGTCGTCAGATCATGCTGAATCGTGGAAAAATCTTCCTAACCAAGCTGCAGAACTCGCGCCAAGTGATTTCACAGCAGGCACAGCGCTTCATCAGCGATGGCTGCCGCATTCTCACGCACTCCCGATCCCGCGTCGTCCTTAAGGCTCTGATAGCTGCGTCGCAAAACAAAAAGACGTTTCACGTGTTTGTGACGCAAGGCGGCATAGGCAACTCAGGGCAAGTGCACATAAGAGAAAAGCTCCACATTTAGTTAATCTTGTCCCGTTTGTTAGGGAGGAGATGGTGCAGGACTTGCAGGCAGCTGGCATTGACTGCACGCTTATACTGGACTCGGCGACGGGCTATGTCATGGAATCGGTTGACTTCGTTATGGTTGGCGCCGAGGCGATCGTGGAGAGCGGCGGCATTATCAACCGCATAGGCACCTACACGATGGGCCTGTGTGCGCGCGAAATGAAGAAACCCTTCTACGTGCTCTCCGAGAGCTTCAAGTTCTCTCGCCTGTATCCCTTGAATCAAAGAGATTTGCCCAACGAGTACAAGGTAAGGCACGATTAAGAAATAGCTGTTGTTATCCTCATTCTCCTTTCCCTTTTTAGTACTCCCGCAAGCACTTGAATGACATTTCCAAGGTGCATCCGCTAGTCGACTATACGCCGCCTGCCTACATCACGCTGCTGTTCACGGACTTGGGCATCTTGACGCCATCGGCGGTCAGCGACGAATTGATCAAACTGTATATGTAAAGGCAGCTAATAAAACGATTGTGGCTCTGATTACACCGAAATACATAAATACGTTATAATATTGGCAATATATGCGTATACTAAGCTAGGCTACTCAATGTACATGTTACTCATACAATTTATATATATTTATGTCTATATATTCGACGTGCCGGCTAGAAGTGCACTTCGCTTGCCGAGTAGGCATCGAGGTCATGCTCAATGCCATACTCGGAGCCCAAGTCATCGTAGATATCTACGCTGTAGCGAGATGTGTCGCTGCTATTTCCATCGCCGATCGTATACTCGCTGTTATACTCCTCAAGATCATCCGTATAAACATCGCTCTCCTCCTCCATGGCATAGGCGCCGTGTGCCAACTCGAGCCCTTCCTCGGGCTCATCGAGATCGCTGGCGTTCTGGTAAAGAATGAAACGAATGCATTTAGTCGAGTTAACATTAATGTTATCGTTAACATTTCTCTGTTACCACTTGACCCGTTTGAATGTTAATCTCGATCTGCAAGCGAATGTCCATGACCAGGAAAGCCGTTGTCACCAGCAGAGGGATGGTTAGGCGACTCTTCCAAGCCAAATCGGTTAGGAACAGGAACACATTGCCAAACGTAGAGTCCATTATATAAATATTTTAGTTTTGTTCTTGATGTTGCTCGTTTTTAGGCTCCTCCTTCTCCTGCTCCTCGTCTACCTCGAGCTCGTCGTACTTCACGATTTTCAATGTTTCGCCAACTGTGACCGCCTGGACGGGCAGCAGATGACGATGCAGTCGGCCGCTTTCGATGGGCGTGTCAAATTCAAGCAGTTGCTCAAATGTTGGCTCCGGTACACCGCTTGATGCGAGAAGCGAGCGCATGCAATCCTGTTTTTTCGCCTGTAGCGAGTCCAATAATTTGCTTCCCTTTTGAACTTTCTGCAGTTTTCGCTCTGCACACGAATAGCTCAATATTAATATAATATAATAAGAGAAATATTCAAACATACTCACCTAGCAATTGCAAGTAGTTTGCCGAATCTGGCAGCGGCTCAAGTTGTGAGCTTGTAACATTACTCTCCTTCAGGCTTACGTCGACATCCGTCGGTGTCCCCTCCTCGGTCTCTTCTTTATTGATGCTGCTCGCGAAATTATCCTCAAAATTTTCAATCACCTTGCTATTTCCGTTTTCTTGTTGTTCAGTGCTATTGCTTGTCACTTGCCAGGGATCGACTTGGCAAACTGACATCTTTCTCCGACAAAAAACATTAGCATCAGCTTTTAAGCAATTCGTTGTTGTTTTCACAGGCAAAGTGTCAGAGAAACATCTAAAAAGTTAGAGATGAGCGCGTGTTGGTTTCTCCTCACACGATATAAACTTTGGATTTATGAGAAAAAAATATTTAATAACGATTCCTAATGCGCTGCTTGCTATACTCTTTAGATAAACAATATTATTTTTTGTTTTATCAGAATTGTATAAATAATTTTTAAAAATAAACTATAGCATTTGAATGTATTGAAACGTATCTGCGTGAATGTCCGTGTCACGACTGCGCGCCCAGCTTCAGAATACAATTTGCTACCGCACAAAAGCTAATTGCTAAGTAAACATTGTGGTTAACCAGAACTTAACAACACTGCAAAATAAACAGCTGTGTGATCTAAGAACCTTTAAATTAAAAACATTCCCTCAATCGTAATAAATATATTTGTATAATGGACATATCGGCGCTGTCGGAGCCAGTTGAATTTTCAGCCGCCGATTGGATCAATGCAAACTATAAGAAGTATATTGAAGAAAACAGTAAGAAAGAAGGCGCCTCTGCCACATCATTTATACAGAGCTACGTGGCTAAGCTACAGCTGTATGTGCAGCAGGTGAACTATGCTGTCGAGGAGTCCAGCCAGCAGGTTGTGGCCAGCATGCCGCGCATTGCCAAGGAAGCGGCCACACTCCAATGCGATGTGGCACTGCTGCAACAAAAGATGAGCGCGATGCGGCAGGAGGTGGCGGCCGTTCAAGAGGAAACCGGCGACTGCATGGCCACCTTGGAGCGCTTGAACAGTTTGCAAAGCAAGCTGCAGGCGGCCAAGGAATCATTGCAGGAATCAGATGGCTGGGGCAATCTGCTCTCCGAGCTGGAAGATTGCTTTGAGCGCAATGATATGAAGGTAACTAAACTGTCCAAGAGTCAATGGGACAGCCATTAAAGATGCTTCTTTGCAGGGCGTTTGCGATAAACTGAGGGCACTGCAGAAGTCGCTGCAGGCGCAGGAACAGCTGCCCGGTCATGCCGAGCGTCAAACACAGGTGGAGGACTTCAAGAATCGCTTGGAGGCCATGGCCTCGCCCAGCCTCGTTCAATGCTTTGCCGAGTCCAATCTGGAGCAAGCGCAGCGCCACGTGCAAATCTTCAGCAGCATCCAGCGCTTGCCACAGCTGCAGCAGTACTATCGAGCTGTTCAGAAGAACGTGCTGCAGCAGCAGTGGAAGCAAACGCTCGAGCTGCAGGTGAGCGAGTCGCCGCAGCAGCACTTCCTCACGCTCTTCTACGACCAGCTGCTGGAGCACTGCCAGCGCCAGCTGAAGTGGTGCGTACAACTCTTTGCCGATGAGTCGATGGACCAGGCTCAGTCCCAGCCCTTTCTGGTCATTGCGGAGCTGCTACCCGCTCTGCAGCCCACACGCGATGCCCACATCCTGCAGCTGCTGAAGAGCTCCAATGAGCGCCTGGAGCTGCTGGCCCAATATGCTCAAGCCAATCAGAGCTTTGTGCTGCACCTGAACTCGATGCTGAAGCAGTCCTCGATCAGCCTCTCCGCGGAACTGCATGGCCAATTGGCGGAGGCGGTCTTCGAGTACTTCCACAAGTTTATCCAGCAGTATCCACGGCTGGAGGAGACACAGCTGTCCACGCAAGTGGATCGCTTGCTGTCGAACCAGTCGACGCCCAGCGATGCAGTGCGCCATCTGGAGGACAGCACCCGCAAGCTCTACGAGTGGCTGCAGCAGGCGTGCGCCCGCTGCGAAGCTATAACCAACGACCTGGCCCTGTGCAAGCTGATTACGGTGCTCAACGGCATATTCAAGCGGCAGCTGGAGAACTTTAGTCGCACCCAGCGCCAGCTCAGCCTCAGCCTGGGCAGTGGCAGCAACAACGAGGGTGCAGCGCGCAGCGAGAACTGGTCGCTGCTGCAGTACACGATGTCCCAGCTGCAGTGCCTGGCCGACTTCCAGCTGCAGCTGCACCAGTTCGAGCAGCTGCTCCACGTGCGCATGTCCAGCTTGGCCAGCAAGCTGCAGCAGCCAACTGGTGGGCAGGAGATCAGCATCTACCAGACCTGCGAGCGGGCCGTGCACCAGCAGCTGCTCTCCACCATCGACGACTACCAACAGAAGAGAAGCGAGGCCACAGCAGCCACTAGCTCCGATAGCTTGGGCATCTTCCCGCAGATCTATGCCACGCTGAAGACCTACCTGGCGGAGACGCACGACATCACCTTGAATATACTGCTGCAGCCTATCGAGGCGCACCTGGCTCACATACGCCCGCCCGTGGAGGCCTATGCCAACTCGTCGGGCATCAGCATGCCCGCCTTCAGCTACGCCCCGCAGGAGAGCATCACGCAGATTGGGCAGTATCTGCTGACGTTGCCGCAGCACCTGGAGCCGCTGCTGCTGTCGCCCTCAGCACTGCTGAAGCAAGCGCTCGAGCTGTGCAACATCAAGTACACCCAGGCCATACCCTGCGCCGACGTGCTGCTCTCCCTGGTCGTGGAGCAATGCTGCGTCATGTACCAGGCGCAGATACTGCAGATCAAATCGCTGCCCGCCGCGTCAGCTACTCAGCTCAGCGTGGACATCGAGTACCTGTCCAACGTGCTCGAGGAACTCGGCCTCACCATCAATCTGCAGCTCTCGCAGATCCTCACCCTGCTGAAGGCCGCGCCCGATCAGTATCTCAACCTCAGCTCCGGCTGCGAGCCGCGCCTGGTGACCGCCATACGGCAAATGCGAAACATTATATCCACCCAATAATCATATATCTGATATAGTAATGTACAAAGTATTTATATATATATATATATTCCAAGGCAAATATTACACTATCAATAGCAACTCAACTCAATCGTTGTTCAGATTTGGGCTCAGATTTTAGGAGGAGGCTGGGGCCTCGACTGGTCGCTGGTTATGGGACTGCCACCAGTCGCAGACGTATTGCCGCAGGCTGGAGAGGGCTAGCACCGAGTGGGTGTCCAGCTTGTCGTCCTGGGCCAACTGGTCGCAGTATGCGGACCGGGAGCAGGCATAGGCGCCGCCAAAGCTGCGCAGGTAACGTATGCTCGCTGTGTGCTCCGGCCAGTGGCGGGAGGCGCAGTCGAGCAGCAGGTCCAGCTGCTGGCCAGTCAGCGCTAGATACTGCCCGCTGGAGACGGCGGCCGTCTTTTGTAGCACGTTGAGCAGACGTGCCAGGCCGGGTATGGAGACGCGCGGCGAGAGCAGCGGCAGCAACTGTAAGGCCAGGCGCTGCAGGCGCAGCTGGACGTGCGCGTAGTCCGGCAGCTCGGATTGGCTGGCGGCCGCGGCGTACCAGAGATTGTTGACAATGCTGATGAGGCCCTCGATGATGTCGAACTGATGGAACTGCGTGTCGCGGATGGCGCCCATCAGCCAGGAGAGGATGCCCACGTGATCCAGCATGATCTTGACAGCGCCAGGTATCTTCACGCACGTGGAGAGCACGGAGAGCAGCAGCAGGTTGGTGTCCAGCGTGGCCAGGTTGGACCCATAGAAGCTGAGCAGCACCTTGAACGTGTTCGTGGAGACCAGCAGGAAGAGATCAGCGCTGCACTTGATGCCGTTGCCCAGCAGCTGCACTATGAACTCCCTGTACTGCTGGTGCTCCGGCTCCTGCGAGTAGAAGAATATGTTGAACTCGGGTATGGTCTGGAAGTTGAAACTCTGCTTCAGCTGCAGGTACATCATGAGCCGCTTGTAGAGCAGATGCGTCGGATCCGTGCTCACGTTGAAGCTGTGCGCGATGAACAGCGTGGGGATCAGAGGCACACGAGGCGTACCGCCATGGACGCGCCGCTGCGCCAGCCACGAGTCGCGCAGCTCGCCCAGGCCGGACTGTATGTTGTCGAAGGCCTGCGTCCACAGGGGCTTCTCGTAGAACTTGGAGAGCTCGAAGTGGGCGCGGTACCTCTGCTGGCAGCAGGCGGCCGCCAGTCGCATGTCCTTGTCCAACGACGACAGGGCGCAGAAGCTGACGGCGAGCAGCCCGTTCTGCACGGGCCACTGGGCCCGCACCGCCGACTCCGGCGCGAAGCAGTGCAGCATCAGGGGCAGCATGAAGGCCGGGTCGTAGCACTGCTCGTAGATCTCCTCGCGCTTGGGGCACAGCCGGCGCAGATGCTGCTCGAACTGGGTGCAGCCCTGCTCGATGCGCTGCTCGAGCAGATTGTCCCCAAATCTCTGGGACTTGGTGGCGGGATTGAGGAACTGCAGCTCCGGCAGCTGCTTGCTCGCGTGCAGCGTGCGCCAGACGGGGAAGTTCTCAATGGTGTACTGGCAGGTGGGACGCACGATCAGGGCCAGCACCTGGGCCACGTTCGTCTCCTGCTGCTGCAGCTTGGCGCGCTCATCCTCGTCAGCAGCGCGCAGCGCATAGTGCGCCACGGCACTCTCGCCCCAGATGAACGGTCGGTACTGCGCCAGGCCCACGTCGAAGCGCTCGTAGTGCTCCAGCAGTGCCAGGGCGTAGCGATCGGCGGGCGTCAGGCGGGCGTGGTAGGCGCCCAGGATGACGGGTATGTGGGCGCTGTGCAGGGCAGTTGGCGCCTTCCTGGCCAACGTCTCGAGCAGCTGCAGCAAGTGCGTCTTCACCTCGCTCTGCTCGCCCAGCAAGTGGTCATAGCAGCAGGAGTGTGTGCAAGCCATCTCGTAGAGTAGACCAGCATCCGCAGTCTCTCCCGCCTCCTCGTCGTAGTCCTGGTAGAGCTGGTCGCACAGGTAGGCCAGCAGCTTGAGCAGCAGGCCGTTGGTGTGATCCTGCTCGGGTGTGCGATGCTGCTCCTCCGGCATGTGCATGGCCTGCTTCAGGCAGCTGCGGCAGAAGTTCAGCCAGTGTGAGGCTGTCAAGAGGCGACTCCAGTCAAGCTGCTGGTCCCCCAACTGGGGTAAGCGCTGCCACCAGTCGTAGCAGTTGAATGCCAGCTGCTCCAGCTTGTCCAGCAGAACGCTCTGCTTCTTCAGGTCCAGCGCCAGCATCTGCACATTCAGATTGACGTAGCTGACGAAGATATTCGCCTGCTGCACTGCATCCTTACCGCTGGCATACGCCTGGTTGTAGATCTCGCTGAGCACGCGCACCTGGAAGAGCTCCACTGCGTCGAACTTCAGCTGCTTCTGGCAGTAGTCCAGGCACTCAGACTTGGGCATGCACCTGGCGATGAGCGCGGCACTCGCTGCCGCATGCTCCCGATATATCAGAGCCGCCTTCTGCGGCTTCTCGATGCTCTTGAGGATGCCGTTCTTGTAGCTCTGGTAGCAGCGCTGCAGCAGGGACTGTTCCAGCTGATAGCCACGCTTGAAGGCAACGTCCAGCAGTGGGTAAACCAACTCCTTCTGCTCCACATACTCCGGCAGTAGCTGGGCAAACGTCGTCGCCAGCTCCGCATTGCGCTCCAAGAGCAGCGAAGCCAAGCGAACGGCCGACTTGCTCAGCTTGCGATTCGAGCTGGAGAAGAAGCTCTTGAAGAACTGAGCATTGCAGCCAGCCAGATGATGATGCTGCCTGCTGAGGAAGTCGAGCAGTGCGGATTCCAGCTGCTCCAGCTGCTCGGCGAGCTGCACTCGCTCACAGAACTCGTTATAGTAGATCTGCAGCTGCAGCAGCGACTGGCTGCAGTCTATGGGCTCCTCGAGCTGTGCCATCCGCCTCAGCAGGCGCAGCACCAGCTCGTAGTAGTGATTCGTCTTGCCAGTGGGCAAGAAGTAGTCCTTCGCCTGCAGCTGGCTGGTGAGCAACTGCAGCATCGCAGCGCATTCGCTGGCATTCAGCTCAAAGGCGTCCACGAGGGCAACGCACTCGAAGAGCTGAGCCGGTTGCGCAATGGATTTAGCTTCCTTTTGGTCATCACTCAGCGCTATCTCCAGACCAATCACCAGCTGCTGCCTGTAGTAGCCAGTGTAGCTGCCGAACTTGTCCAGGCTGCGGCAGTGCTCTGTGAGTCGACGCAGGCAGCTCACGTAGTGCAGCTGCGTCTCGCTCGTCTCGCTGAGCAAGTGAGTCGCACGCAGCTGGCCCATGCGAATGGTATAGATGTAGTGCAGCAGTCGCTGGGTGTGAGACTCCTCCTGCTTCTGCTCCTTGTCCATGTCGTCGTCCACCTTCACTTGCTGTCCTCCATCCAGCTGCACGGCTATTTGCAGCAGACGAATCAGGCAGTCGGCTATCAGCTGAGCCTGTCGAGCCTGCAGCTGGTTGCTCTCGACCAGCTGGCAGAGCAGGAAGAGCAGGTCGTGGGCGTAGATCATGTTGCGATGTGGATTGCGCAGACCGAGCTGCAGCTCCACTTTGTTGCCGTCCTCTAGCTGCAGCTCAAAGTGCTCAGTCTCTGTAGCTTCTGGCTGGAAGATCGTGTCAAAGGATTCGCTCGAAGACTCAAGCACTGCCCGCTGCAGTTTACCCAGTTGGGGCCAGTGGGTAGCAATGCCAGCAGGCAGTTTATCCACCTGTCCAAACTGCATGTATGCCTCATGCTGCGACAGCTGCGAGCTGTACAGCTGCTGCACCTGCTGCGGCTTCGTGTGGTAGTGATAGAGCAGCACGGAGACCAACTCCACGTACGCATCGTACGGCGGCTCGATGTCCACTCCCTGCAGCAACAGCGGCATCATCCTGCTCAATGTCAGTGTCTCCACGTATGCCTGGACAGTCTGGCCCTGCTCGATCTGCTTGAACAGCTTGCGCAGATTCTCCACATTGGTGGCCTGCTCGACTGCATTCTGCGTTTGCTGCTGCTCCACCTGCGTCAGATCCAGCGAGAGTATGGTCAGCAAAATGCTGGTGACATTGTCCACAGTTTGGCCGTCGAAGCCAATCAGTGCCTCAAGCCAGATGTCGATCTCGTAGCTCGACGAGTCGAACATGCCCGTGTTCTGGAGCAGACTGTGCAGCAGCTCGCCAGCCTCTGTCTTGACGGCCCAGTCGTCCTCCAGCAGATAGGCCTTGATGAACGAGCGGAACACCTTCTCGAACAGCTTCTCCTGCGGGTGCAGCGAGCGTGGGAAGAGCAACAAGATCGTCTTGATCGACTTCAGCTCCAGCTTAATCTTCTGCACCTTGCTCAAGAGTTCGGTTTGACTCTCGCTCTGCTCGACGGCCTCATCGAAGTTCGTCTCGTACAGCGGTCGCAGGACATCCAGATAGTCGAGGATTTGGCTCGTTTTGTTGACGAATGCTCGATTCTCCTTGCACATGATCAGGATCAGCTCCAGGGTCACCGACAGATGATCCAGCACATTCACGCCGGGCTGCGTTCGCTCCTGAATGCTCAGGTACAGCGAGTACAGTATACCCTCGATAGGGGGGAAATTGATTAGCAAATGGTTGAGCAGTTCAAATTTGAATTTACGCAGTGAATTGCCCGCCCGTTTGGATTGCTCCCGCAGGGTAACGGCGCTCACATAGTTGCTGTACTGCGTCATCATGGCCAGGAGTAAGCGATTCACGGCCAATCTTACAGAGAAGTCCTTGCTCCTCAGCATATTCTTGCTCACAATGTGCAGCAGGCCCTCGGTGGGCAAGCACAGCTCCTTGATCCAGTAACTGAAGTCAGTCAGGGTCATCTTGTCCTTGGCAACGGACAGAGCGCTCGGTGGCACAGCCTCGATGATCTTGGCCAGCAAGTCGATGCCATTTGGCAGATCAGATGCGGACAAACGTATGGGATTTATAATCGAGGAGAAATTCCGCACAGTATGCCTGCCCAGATCCGGACAGGCCTGCAGCGTCTTCAGTATGAGCTCCATCTTGAGCGGATCAGCATATGGACGCATGAGGGTGCCCAGAATTTTGCCTTGAAGTTTGTTGTGTTTCTGGCGATAGTTGGACATCGCATCGAAGCTGATGCCATGCTTGCGTGAGGTGAACAGCAGCAGAAGCAACTGGTGCACGGCAGCGGCCACAGCCTCGCGTCCCTCTGGCACATGGCCCTCGGCTGCTTGGCTCTCCTTGCGTCCAGTGTACCAGGCAGCTAGACCCTGCGGGCCTTCCCAGTCGTAGAGGCGTCGCAAGTGCTTGCAGCACTCCAGGTCGAAGACATGCACCTTCTTGGTCTTCAGTATGTTGGGGTTCTCCAGGACATATTGACGCAATGTGTTGAGGACGACGCAGGCGGTCACCTCATCGTCATAGACGAGGCCCTTGGCCAGCTCTCGAATCAGATGCGCTCGATCGAGAACGTTGCGGATGAGCAGCGTATTGCCATCCACCAGGAAGGAGAGAACAAAGTGTATGTACGCCTTGCGGACGGTGTCCTCGTTCTTGTAGTCGTGCTTCGAGTGAGAGAGCATCTCGCCCATCGTCTTCACGTTGGATAGAATGTCGTAGGAGCTGAGCACCTGGCGGCCCAGCTGCGAGTCCACACACACGATTGCAGTCAACAACTTGAGCGCATTGCGACGGTGGCTCAACTGCGCCGACTGCAGCAGTTGCTCCAGCAGCGAGCCATGAGCTTTAAGGAAGTATCTGCCGGCATGTGCAGCCGATTCCATGTGCTCCTTCTGATTGGTCAGTATTTCCATGATGATACGCTGCAGCGCCTCGCACAGGTAGCCCAGGTGAAGCACGTTGGTCTTGTCGATGCGGTTGAAAGCTTCGGCCAGCTCCAACGGCTTGCCACGCTTCTCAATATACTTGGCCACAATCTTTGGACGGATTTGGCACATGTACAGAAAGTGCCGCAACTCTACAAAAAGATGAAATCAGTTAAAAATCTAAAAATCTCTATCATAACTCACCTGTTATAAAATTATTGCCAAGTAATTTGCTTCGAAAATTCATCATTTTGAAATCATTGGGAAATCGTAGAGGCTTCTCTTCTGGCTCAATGCCCGAATCGGGACTGATCTCAGCCTCGTCAGTTCTTTCATATTCTTCTTCTTGCTCTTGGCCTTCTTCTTGTTCAGCCTGATTTGCTTCGCCATTACTTAGCTTTGTTGATGTCTCCATTTCCTCGTCTTGCTGATCTACCTGTTGCTTGCTTTTCTTCTTATTCTTTTTTGTTGTTTCAACTTCTTCTCCCTGCTGTTCTTCTTCCTGCAGCTCCGTCGCCTGCTCATTTTGTTCCTTGTCTTTTGCCTTTTTCGCCTTTCGCTTCGGCGTGTCGGATTCCTTGTGCAGCTTCTTGGGCACCGCTATTTCGGCATCGTCGGCTTGGTCTACGGCCGCGGCTTCATGTTTTCTTTTCCGTTTATTCGTTTGTATGGCCATCTTTATGTGACTTTGGCATCAACTCTCATAAATAACCAGTCGAAAATAATAAAAACTTAACAAAACTAAAACACACGAGCGGCATGCACGTGTAGAGCTAAATTAATGCGCCTTGTGTACCAGTTACTCTGCATAAGTATTTTAAAGTATCTAGCAACAGTCTTCGTACTCGCAGTGTTGTAAAACCTTCATTTGGCGAGTCAAGAATTCCGTTTTGAAATAATCTAATGTTTATTGCCATTTACTTGCCAAAGGTACTTCACGACATTGTTGTTCTTGTTGTTGTTTTTTGTCATGTGCGCGTATAATGTCTGTAGGCGTTCAAATCTTAAATACTTGAAATGTACTTTTACAAACAATTATTATTTATTACAGCATATCTCACATAGATATGAGCGACTAAAATACGTAGATGCTTAGATTGGAAATGTGAAATTGAATATAAATATAAATTAGTTACACAATTAACACATATTTCTTGAACTCTCATGCAGGACTAATCCTCTTCAAGTGCTCTGTTCGTAACTCCCCCTGCGCCTAACGAAGAAATGCCGGAATTATTGCTGGCAACCGATGGAAATTCCGGTAACGTCGTGGCTCGCTGCTTAGCTGGCGCTGGGGGCACAGTTGGCAAATCAACCGATTTTCGATTACCTAAAGAAAATGGCAAACAAACAAAGAAATAAAATTTAATCATTGAAATCGTAGAAATTTTGCGGATATACTCACTGCAACAACCACCCATTTTGCTAGAGAGATTATCAAAGATCGCTTGTACCCGCAGCAGTTGAACGCTTTTAAAGCACTAAATTAGAGAAATCAACCGGTGACCAATTGGCATTGGTATCTATGAACGCATGAATGTATATATATATAATTAACGTGCAAGCCATCCACGGCTTTCTGATAAGAAGCTCTTTGTTTTTGTTAAAAATACTAAGTGGGTTATACATGGCCACGTTATCTACCGAGTCGCTCGCATTTGGCACCTAGAAACGTATTTGGGCTCTACGATTTCAGGGCACTAGCCAAGTCGACCTCAACCAACATATGTCGCTGAATTTACAAATTTTAGATAAGCTCTTATCAATCAGCACCGTTGGCGGTTTATAATTTGATAGTGCTCCTCTGCAAATGTATCGAAAATCGATTGAATAAATCGAATACATGCCAATTTTATTTGAGATATCTAAGTATGATTATTAAGAAAATGAATTTTAGATATAAAAAGCTGATTAATTTGAATACCCATTTAAACATATATTAATTGTTAATTTAATAAAAATAAATTTGAGATACATATTATTTTTGTTTAATATTTGAAATGTGACAAGCCCGCCACGTTCTTTTCCAGTTTTACAGCACTACCGCTGCCACAGCTGTTTTGCTTGTGCGCATGTTCTTTAGTTTCTCTCTCGCTCACTCTGTCTCTCTATCGCATCGAAACGTAAACAGCGTCCGCTGCCATTTCACGCTTTTCTGATAAAAATGTTTTAAATCAAAAAGTGTTAATTAAAACCGAAATCAAAGTCAATGTGGCTGTTGTCGCAGACGGTTCGTGTTCGTGCGCGTGAACCTCAATAATAAACAAATCGCCTGCAGCATCTGTTCGAAAATTAAATAACTCTCGCATCTTCTTAGAGTTTTGCTTGCGACGGCATTTGGCGCTCGTGAGCGTGCTTTCGCACACATCCACACACACACACACATACGTACAGATATATCTATATATTTTTGTGTTTATGTTCTATCTGACATTCTGTGGCATCTCAGTTGTGAATGTCAGCCACAAAGTGAACGAGCCAACAAATCACGGCCCAAAGCAAATAAACAAGAATCATTAAAAAGAAAAACGAAAAGAAAACAGACTCTAGCTCCCGCTCGCGATTTCTCTGCATTTAAACGCAATAATTGCAGCAAATAAAACAATTACAAATTTATTATTATATATTCGTATAAGTATATATTCATAATAAGACTTGCTGGCTGGCTAGCTGGCGGGCGAGCGCCATGGATGATGAGTTCAAGCTTTGCTGGAAGAACTTCCAGGACAACATTGCCAGCGGCTTCCAGAATCTGTACGACCGCGGCGATCTGGTGGACGTCACGTTGGCCTGCGACGGAAAGCTGCTGCAGGCGCACAAGATTGTCCTGGCCATCTGCAGCCCCTACTTCCAAGAGATATTCACGACCAATCCCTGCCAACATCCAATCAGTAAGTAAACCAAGCCAATTCCCTCTCTCTCTCTCTCTCTCTCTCTCTGTCTCTCGCAGACTCCCTCACGTTCTCTTCACAAGTTGTTGTTGTAGCTCTTTTTGCGCTGCTCCGATTTGCTTAGCTGTTGTTTGCCGAAACTGTTCACGCGGCGGCTTGCAAGCTGTGGAATGTACAGCAGAAGCTCAACGCAACTGGAATCCAATTAACAATATCACGTGTCCAATCAGCCGCATTTCGGTAAAGATGACATGTCCAGTTAGATTAAGCGTTGCAGGCACAGAAATAAGGATTCGAGCTGGCATTCCAGGCTCTAGAGTTTGTGTGTTGTTTTACCTCTCAGCCGAAAGGCTTTTAGTGCTATTTAGCAAGTATATCCTATTTTCTAAATAATATAAATAATAATATCAGCAATTCCAATTAGCAGGCGCCCAACGAAATTTTATTAGCATCTGAACGTCATAACATGCGCAGCATCTATCAATAGTTTAAGCAGAAGAAGAATGTTCAGCAAGACTTGGACTAGACATTGTTCATTCTAGGCTGCATTCACTGTACTTGTCCTACGTGCTATCGACAGGGTGGAAATTTTATCGCCTTCCACCTGTCAGTTTATCTAAGCACGCCCGTCAGTTGTCAACTGCCAGGCCAAGCAGTGCTCGTCGATATAAATCAACTTTATAATAAATTCGATGTCACATTTGGGAGTTAACAGCGAACCAAACTGTGCTCTATATACACACTTACATATATATTGAGATATAGATATATGTGTATATGTCCCTATGCTTGCTTCACTATTTTGCCTCAGTGATAAATCAAAAATCAAATAGCCATTGCTGATAATCTCTCATGGTGAGCTGTCGCCACGTTGTCTCTCGCTGCAGCTGGCTCATAGCTGCCACTCCGCCACATCCAAATAGCTATACATAGTAGAACTATATATCTATACCCGTCTTGATTGCTATTCGTATTCCCTAATCACAATCCACATTCATATTCTAGATCAACTTTATGAGCTGTTCACTCCACTTCTCATCTACTCCCATCATCCACATACTCATTGACAAACTATCCTAGCTCCTAGATCCCTCTCTGCAGTTGCAGATCTTTCGATCTTCATTCTCTTCATTCCCATCTATAGTCTGTAGGTCGTAGCTCATCCTCAGCCATATTCCCATATTCCATGCCCATCCACATTCACCCACCTCTCCTCCTCCACACATTCCTACCACATTCACTTTCCACATCCACATTGGCAGCTGTCGCCATATTGTCTCTAGATTCTCGTCGTCTATTCGTGGCACCCACTCCTTCACATCCACACTGATATCCACACTCCCGCCCACCCACTCCGCTTTGTCATGCACATATGCACATGCAGCACACGTTGCTCGTGCTCCGCTCTTGATAAGGCTGCCCGTTCGTCCACTTGAAGTTGGGTACGTTGCTGACCTCATCAGCTGTAGATCCAATGCTTAACTCACTTCAACCTAGATATTGATGCATGGACTCTGGAATTGTTCATATGGATATCATATCGCCTGCCCGCCAATGGCTGGGTTTGGGGCTGGGGCTAGAGGCTAGGGTAGGGGTTGGGGATGGGGTTGGGGTCTGGGCTCTGGTTGACTCGTTCGCTTGTTCTACACGCCTGCTGCACGGTGGCTTTATCAGATCAAGCGGCAATAAACAACAATATTTTATCTTTCAAGTAGCTGTAGAAATATGCTACCTAACTATAATAATAACAACAACACCAGCACCTACAACAGCTACTTGAAAATGATCTACTGCGAGATACCCTGGAATTTTATCCATGAATTCCTGCAGAGCTTTCTATTCGATTTAATTGTAGCTCTTAAATATTTCAATTCAATTTTGGGACAGAATAGATAAGAAATGTAGATTTGATAGATCGAACATTCAAGTTTATATTCGATAATTATCGATCAAACTTGAAGTGCGTTCAGCTAACAAGATAATGTATCTAGAGTCATCGATAATGTATCTAGAGTCATCGATCTAACTATTATATTAGAAATATATCAAAATAGTGTTTGGCATTTATCGATTTCAAATAATAATCGAATGTGTCAAATACTTATAAAGAAAATCGAAATATGTGATGCTCACCTCCAGTCATATGCCAAAATCAGTCGATAATCATCATTGATATTTATCGATTAGGCAACTATCGATCACTTTCGAAATCCCCTCAGAGCCGACATCCTTTTCTAGCCTACCCACTTTGCATATTCAAAAGGGGTATCGGAAACTACAGAATGGAACAGTACTAGAAGTATTATTATTATTTTCAAAGATAAAGAATATTAATATAGGCTATAAATAATGCTATGGGCTACAAATTATTATAAATAAACCAAGTCATAATACAACAACAACAACAACAACAACAATGAGCAAAAGGTGCTAACAAGCCAAATGATTTGCCTTGCTGTTGTTGTTGTTGTTGTTGTCAGTGGATGTTGTTGTTGTCGTTGTTGTTGTTGGTTGTTGCTCCTGCGTGTTACACTTAAATAACAACAACCACCACAACCACTTGTACAACAACAAAAAGTCAAACATTTTATCTTTTTATCGCGCCCAACAATCATTTATTGCCCAACGAGCAACATTAGCCGAGCAACTGGTTGCCCGCTCCCTGACTACCCCCCACCCCCTAGTCCGTCCGGCTGCCACTTCTAACGGCACTTCTGTCCGTCTGCCAATGCTAGAGGTGGATGCGTGCCGTGACACGACTGCTCAGACCTCATGATAGATAACCAGAGGGGAGTGAATAGTAGTATCTATCGATAAGTCATATGTCACGTAGAGGTCAATCTGTAGGGGAGGTCTACAGCTTGAATTCTATATGTCAGATGTAATGTGTATATATATAGACTATTCTGTCTAGATAAGCTTAAGCCACTTCGGATCTATGGCAATTCACAGTATTCCAATTAATAAGCTAAGGTACCATTTGCCACGCCTCCCAGAGAGGTACTTGTCAGAAAGATAGGTAAAGGACTATATCTCTATATCTATATCTATCTGTATATCTACATCTATATCTCTATATCTATATCTCTCAGTGTTCAATCCCACTTACTGCATTTGCAAAAAAGCCAATATACTCTCTTTGCACTGAAAATTGAAATACAAAGAGAAGTAGTTTCGACCCGCTTCCGTCTCTAGTTGGAAAAGGCACTTGAAGACTTTTTCGAGATATTGATTAGGGCTGCTCTGACGCTCGAGTTGGTAACCAAAGCGATATGAATTGCTATATTGATATAACCATGTTTGTTGTTGCTACAGTTCCAGTTGTTGCCGATCGATATATACAAAATACTTAAGAAGCGGACACATTTCTATATACATCTGTATGTTCACTATATATATATATATATATATATATATATATATATATATATATATATATATATATATTATATATGCCCATTCATGCCACTAGGCACTTCTAACATGATATCAACGCCATTTTGCTGGCCTCGCACCCGGCGTTAATCCTCGTATATTATCATTTGCTTCTTCTCGCTCCGCCTCTTCTCTATGTTTTTGTTTCGATTTCGTTAAAGTTTTATTATTGGCATAAACAGCAATAAGTATCAGCTCGAGTGTTTATCAGCCTGTGCCCGGCACATGTAGGCGTGCCTGGTACTCTGCTTTTGGTATCATTCGAAATCGTAAAATAAGATTTTTGACTTATGGCTAGGTGGTCAGATAAGACGCAGGGACGCCAAGAGCGGGGCAGTGTGTGCTCTATTGCCACTTAATAGGTCCAAAACACGTCCATCTCTCCCCCTCCTGCTCGCTCGACTAGCAGATACCCTGAAAATGTGCCTAAGATGAGAAAATGGAGAAGAGTTAGAATCTATATACCAAATTGGTTAAAGCTAAGAGTCAGATATGCCTAATAACCGTAAAGTACGATATCGATATTAATCATAATAGTAATAGTTATCGATTAACTTATCACTCTCTGTGTATCATTTGAAGTCTCTAGCACTAAACGATGGTGTCTCAAGTGGACTGATTAAATATTATCGATTTCATGGCAGCTCTACAAAGTTATCGATTAAAGAGTGCTAAGCCAAAGCAATATGCCCGGCTGCTTGGGCACTTTTCAATGGGTTTATGGTATAGAAGTAAGTAAACCTGAACCAATTACAGACGCCAGACGATAGCTATAGTGTTTCCTCTTCAAGTACTCCAGCCATCGGAGCTGCGGCTGGTGCTGATATTAGCTGCAATAAATGTAGATAATATAATATCGACCGAATGAACTTGTCGTAAATATCAAACTCAAATTTTTATTTTTATTTGTATTTTTATTGCCATCAATACTAGCCCACAGTAACCAGTCAGCAAGCAGCAACCAGTAGCAGAGGCGGCGTATTCAGGAAGCCACTGCTAATGGGGGTACTAAAGAAATAAATATTTATAAATAAATATGAAGCAGAAGAATGCGGAGAGAGAACTGGAGAAGAAAGGAATACTTATATTTGAGAGTATCTCAATATTCGTCAATTTCTTCTTTCTCTACTCCTATATCAATCCCCCATCAAATCCATTGCTTGCCATATCGAACAGCATATGTATCGTTATTCTATATGCACATTCATTGTCTTTCCTGTGCCCAACTCTTTGGTAAACTTCCCAGGGTACGCCTCTGGTGTCATTCATGTCGCACTGCTGACGTATGCGAACCAGGAGCACGTTTTATAGGTCTATCATATAACTAATATCAGACTTTGCCTTTGGAGCATTTGAAAAAGTTCTTTGGCTGTTTTATTGACCTCTTCGGTTGGCCAAACACAATTTTTAATTTATGAGTCAAAAGTCGGTAGCAGAAATAAATAGATTTAGATTTAGATTTACTTATCGGAGTTGTTAATACCCTGGCTAATGCTCAAATAGTTTGATATTGCTTATCCCAAATATGACAAGGTTATTACAACTACATATACATATTGGCTAGACTGAGGGGCTATAATGATAGGGAGAGAGAGAGAAAGGAGATGTTAAGTATTCAGAGTAAGATCTACATTCAGATAATACTATCGTATTATTTGGGAAATTCCTTAAAACTAGCGAAATGAAATGACGAATTTTGGGCTTCTTTTCAAAATCTTTTATTTATTTATGATTATCTAATTTGTAATCTTCACAGCAGTTCGCTTCAGAAATTGTTCCCTCGTAGCGAAACGTCCTGTGGAAGAAAGCACATAGATTAGCTAGATGTTTTGAATAGATCTCCCCTGTATATAAGCATTTTTAGATTATATTCAAACTGTCAACTGCAGACTGCCTAAGTTGCATAGATACGTTCAATAGCAATAACCTAAAAGGAATCGACTCGTTCAATAGATGAGAAATGGAGAGAGAAAAGAACGATGTGAAGAACAGTCATTCTGTACTACAGAGTTATTTCTAAAAGCAATTTATATGTATAATCAGCTCTGAAGCCTGTCAAATAGTTTTCCAAACATATCCTGCCTAAATATGCAAATCCCAATAGGAATAAGATCTGCACAAAAATAATCAAATTCATTGACTTTGGTAGTTAATTTCGAAACCTTTTCTGTCAGAAGACGCAATTTCTACCCAATCCAAGTTATTCCAATATCAATTCCTGCTCAAGCCAGTTGATTCCCCATTACAAATATCCTAGTTGGGATACGTGTTCTGCTTCTGATCGTGATCGGGCGCTCGCCGCACTGCCTCCTAATCAGATTGTACTATTTATATGGCTAGCAGCAGCACTATGAATGTCCGACTAATATGGCGTTAACTGATAACATGTATATTATTAATGTTTGTGTGCTGACAGCCCACTCCAATTCCAATTCCAATGGCAATTCCAATTCCGAATAGAGAAGGCCCATGAAAAAAAAAACGAAACGAAACGAAACGAAATCAATTGTCGTTCTGATTCGATAAACATTTATCATAATCATAAAATAAAAGTGCTTTTTCGTATATTGAGTCGATCGAGTGCAATCTTATTGGTCGCTCGCCTAAAGTGGGCGTGGGCTCTAGACAATGGGTGGGAACAGAACTACTTGACACAGCAACACACCACATATGTATGTATATATATATATATATATGTACATATATATCGTATTCTCAGTCCTGCGCACTCGTTTAACTGCGGCGACGGCGACGGCGACGGCTGGTTCGCTTGAACGATCTGCCTTATAGCTATGCGATATCAGCAGAGATCAACTTGAGTTCAGTTTCATAAAACAGAAATGACAACGACATCTCTCTCTCTCTATATATATATATATATATATACAGAGACATATGTATACGTGCAGCATACACAATTGACGAGCGTTGATCGTGCCCGAATTGTCACTTGGGTTTTTGGGTTGCTTCGATCTCGCTGCTTATCAACAGCATACTTACTCTGCTCTATGCGTATTTATCACATTTTCCGTGAACTTTAGACAAAGTTTATCTACAGATTTGTTCGCGCTATACAAATATCAATAATATATGTCAATGTGTGTGTGTGAGATGCGATCATGCTGCGTCTATAAAGGGATCTTTGTATGACAGATTGAACATTCATATAAGTGTATAGCATATATATTTGTTTTCGAGCATCAGATATTGTAGAGATCACTAGCAGATAGCTGGATCACTGACAGATCAAACGATCGATCGACTGATACGATTGCCCATAAACCATGTTAGGAGTACTCTCGTCAGCTGTGCACGACTAGAAGATATCCTGGAACAGCTGCGCTCACACATACTTCGCCTGTAGCCCCCACTTTATGTGAAACAGTCTCATTGAACTTGGTTTCTATTTGTACGATCTTCATGAGATTTTCAGAGCTGGAAATTGACATTCTCATGTGTGTACAAACCAAAACTCAAATCTCTGGTATAAGAAGTGAATGGAGAATGGCTTTGGTATAGCTAATCCGAAGCCATTCAATAGGCTGACTAAATGTGGTGAATGCAGCTTTCATAGACCTCAAGATGTCTAAGATCCATATTGAAATATCATATATAATCGATTGATGTATCAGAATGTCCAACAGAGATATATCAAATCTCGGTCGTAGCTCAAGAAATTGAGTCATCCATAAGGAAGCAGAGACTGGACTGAAGAACATCCCGACTATCCTAAACAATACTATAATAAGCCTTCCTCTACAGATTCGCCACCTTCTGTCTGTTGCCCATTAAGCCAATATACCCTTTCAATCAATTTTAGGGCACTCGAACTTAAGTTTAGATTTGATTAGTTGCACTTTCCGGGCGTATCTAAGTAAGCATCAGCCGTCAAGCTCATGCATAACTATATTTATGTATATATTCATATATAGTTATATATAGATGGCAACTAGATCGATCGATTGAGGGTTATTATCTGCACTTATATATATAAATTGCTCGGATTTTGATCTTTGCGTTGCTTACAAACACGGACGTGGCGACGCACAGATACGAATAGCAGATAGCAATGGAATGGGAATGGGAATGGGGATGGGATGGGATAGATGACGACGACTCGGCTTGCCAGAGCCGACGCGAGATTAAGCAACAGATCAACAAATGACAGACCAAGTATATACGTATATACATTTATATATATATACATATAGAAATTGTTATTGAGAACAAGAGATAATATTGTGTTTTTTTATATTTATTTAACTAGATGTTGCTAGCAGCTCGTTATGAGCTGATGAGGCAAAGTGGCTCGAATCGGTTAGTTCGGCATTTGAGAAAGATAGTAAGTAGCATTTAGATAATATTGAGATAACGATAATGAGTATGAACATAGAGGAGTGAAGACTCTGCTGAGCCGGGCTTAAGCTAGCTAGCTATACCTTGTAATTTGAGGTGAAGAGAGGGCGTATAAGCTTGGCGTAATGTTTGTGTGAAGGATGAGATTATATTTAGATTACATATATGTTATATATGCTTAATATATCCTATATTTGTCATATATCTTCAATAAAGTGTCTAGATGTTAACTCAAGCTCTTCCTTAAATCCCATATAATCTATATATACTTCTTAGCCAGCTCTCCCTGTGCTTTCCTTGCATAATTCAAGTAAGAGCAAAAAATATATGATATATAGATTTTTCCACTTTGATTTGGCACATTTGATGCTGAACCGTGGGTCAAACTCCGAATGTGGCCCACTGTGTCGGCTGAAACGAAACTGAAATATTCGAAACGCGGCGATGATATGAGATGCTATTTATGTTATTTACTTAGTTATTGCTGCGTTTCCTCCTCTTTTTCTTCTTCTTCTTCTTCTTCATCTGCTCGACTGTTGTTGAGTATTTTTTTTTTTTTTTTTATTATATATATTTTATTTTTAAGTTTTCAGTGTGCTTATCATAGCTGTTTATAGCTGTGTGTTTTTTTTTTATGTATTGATTTAGTATTTGAACGTTTCGATGATAACATCTCCACTATGAATGTGACCTCCTTTCGAGCTGATCATGTTTTTATTCCTACACACACACACACACATACATATACTCGGGCATATATAGAGCGTAATGTATATAATTAGAAAAAATTCCAATGCCAAAATATAAAACTCGATTCGTCGCTTCGACTCCTGCGCATACTGGATCAGGGCTGAGAACTTTAGCTTTACTTTTAGGTTAGATAATGGCGTGGCAGACAGCAGACAGTATATATACATATATATAAAAGGCAGGGTGAATGTGAGTTAGTCAAGTCTGTTTGAGCTTCTAAAGAAATGCTGAAGATGTCGATTTTGAAATTTAACCTGCTTGAATACTGCTTATCATAGTTATCGATATCGATACATATCGATAATTGCTGTTCTGGATAGCTCCTCCAATTCCTTACTCATATCTTCGCTTTCCTGATACTCCTGTAAAATATATCTGCAATATAATAAAATTCTCTCTCCTTTCCAGTCATACTCAAAGATGTGAGCTTTAATATCATGTGCGAGCTGCTGGAGTTCATGTACCAAGGCGTCGTCAATGTCAAGCACACGGAGCTGCAGTCCTTCATGAAAATCGGCCAACTGCTGCAGATCAAGGGGCTGGCGACCAATTCGAACAGTCCGCCCGGCTCCGGCAATGTGTCCGAGAAGTCGGCTGGCCAATCGACAACTGCCGCCGCCGGCGCCGGCGATGAGCCCAACAGCAGTCAAAGCAACAACAACAACAATAATAACAACAACAACAACAACAACAACAGCAGCAGCAGCAAATCGGAAGGAGAACAGATGGAGCCAAAGAGCAACTCGCGCACACCGACAGCCTCGCCGAGCACGTGTCGGTCGGACGGCAACCACCTGCCGTACATGCAGAGCAAGAGATCAGCGCCCGCCGACTTCAGCAGCGACTCGCTCTCGATCTACTCGCGCAAGCAGCTGCGCAGGTCTGTGGATGGGATTGACACTGCGGACAGCGGCAGCATGGAGCACGCATTGAATGCGGAGGAGTTCTTCATGCCGCCCATACCTCACATATCGATGGTGGAGCCGCGCTACGACCTGGGCAGCCTGAAGCGCGAGAGTGAGGCTCACCACAGTAGCGTGGGCAGCGCTGCCGGCACGAGCAGCAGCTCCGGCTCCTCGTCGACTGCGATGGGCTCGCTGCGCAATCCGTTTGCGCCGGCCTTCAACTTGGACTACAACAACTTCTACAAGGCAACAGGCAATAGCGGCTCAGCCAGCAACAGCTCCGGCAGCAATTTGCCAGGCAGCCACAACAACAGCAGCAGCAGCAACAACAACGGAGGCAACAACAACGGAGGCAACAACAACAACAGCGGCAGCAGCAGCAGTAGCCTGGGCATCGGCCCAGCCACCGAATATCCCAATGAGCTGTACATGCCCAGCGACTACTCCAAGAACTTCGCCAACCACATGGACATACCGTCAAGTAAGTGCGCACAGCTCCAGCCGATAAAAGACATTCATGTTTATGTAGACATCATTTCTGTTGCATGTTTGCTTCGCTTTGACTTTGAGTTTCCACACGCTTGGCTCACATACCTGAACATCATATCATCAATATTCTATGTCTAGCAATTTACTAATCCACAGGGATGGAAACCGACGGACTCGATGTTGAGTTTAGAAAAACTTGTCTAACTTTTCAAATTTCGCGCGCAACGTTGACGTTGATCTTCGCTCAGACATCGTTAGAGATGTCCTGTGACCGATATTCAGCTATCGCAAAAGAATTTTAAATTTCACGCGTAACTCAAATTCGATTGTTGTTAGAGCTAGAGATGTCCTGAGCGAGATTTGACTATCGATATCATGGAATTGGCAACCAAATCGAGTATCGAAAAATTAAGCTATATCGATGTTCGCAAGAGATGGGAATTGATATACTTGAAGAAGAGAACTGAGCTTACGTTACGCGCGTAATTTGAAAACCAATTTGAATCCTTGACGTACGCATGTGGTTTCCATCTCTAGCCCAACCACACAGTCTTGCCGCCAGATTTGATTTGATATGCTTTGCCCATTGCCTAATCCCCCCTTAAAAAAAAAAAAACCAAATCCAAATTGTAAATAACATTTGTTTAGGCTTTAAGCACTTATTTTCTTTAAATATTTTATTTGCTTTTGCCCACTGCCTTAACCTACCGAATCCGAGTTGTTAGCCTCTCTCTCTCTCTCTCTCTCTCTCTCTGTATCTCGCTGCTCTTGTACATAACATTCGTAAAGCATTTGTTTGTTTTTGGAAAGATTTGCCCCCCACTAATCTCTGCCACAATTGTACGTATACTTAATATCTCTTGGGCACGCTGCAACTCCGGATCAGATGGGAGCAACATGGTCATGTTGTCCACCACGTCGCTGCTGCACGGCAACTGCGTTTTCAATCGCAACAACACCGTCGCCACGCAGCAGGGCATGAAGACCTATTGGCTGTGCAAGTCCTATCGGATCAGCATGTGCCGGGCGCGCTGCATCACGCACCTCGGCCGGATTATATCCGCCACGGGCGTGCACAATCACATGCCGCACATGCGCGGCGGCAGCACTGGCAACAGCAGCAACAACACCAACAGCAACACCAGCAGCAGCAGCAACAACAACAGCAGCAGCAACAGCAACTTAGTTACTGTCACGCCCAATCCCAATCCTGGCCAGCTCAGCTACGACGTCGCACCGCCTGCGAGTGTCTTGGAGATGAGTCATCACGGCTCGGCTGGACGCTTGGGCGGCAATCCGTATGGCAATCAGGCAACGCCCACGGCAGCTGGAGCAGCTCTGTCCATTGGCCCGCATCATCACCATCATCATCATCCCCATCTGCATCATCATCATCAACAGCAGCAGCAGCAACATCAGCAGCAACAGCAGCAGCATCATCATCAGCTGGCGCAGGCGCTGCCCAATCTGCTGGTGCAGCACCACAGCATGGATCAGCATGGCATGACAGCAGGTCCGCCGCCTCCGCCACCCCCCCAGCCGCCACCACCGCCACCGCCAACATCATCAGCCGCCGCAGCAGCAGCCGCGGCCGCCGCTGCCGCAGCATCCCACAGCGTCATCCAGAACATGATGCACAGCAATCCGAATCTGATGCACTTGCCACAGCATGCGCAGCACTCGCCGCACTTGGAGCTGGGCGCAGGTGGGTCCGCGCTGCTGCCGCTGGCCGAGCAGAGTCCCCAGTCGAACAGGAGCAACCACTCCGCCTCCATGCACGCCAACGAGTCGCCGCTGGGCATGAAGAGTCCGCCGCCCACTGCCAGTCAAATGGATGCAGCCGAGCAGCAGCAGCAGCAGCAGCAGATCAATGCAGGCGCCGATGGGTCGGCGGAGAGTGCTCAAGTCATCGACTCCATAACGATATCGCCTGGCAGTGGACACAACTTCAAGATCGAGAACATCTAGAGGAGCTAGTGCATAAGCTGATCGTAATTTATTGCGGCTGGAAGCCGCTTAGTTAGTCTGTTTAGATGAAATTGATTTAATTTTCGATTATCTATCTCTGTATGTATGTATGTATACATATGTATGTATGTATGTACCGAATGTAAAATGCAAAAATGAAAACCTACTCTATCTACATGTCGAACCCTTTTGATATCCGATATCTGACGAGATCCGAGCTGATCTCTTTGCTGAGTTAACGATTTGTGGGCGAAGGCACGATTTCTCATTTGTCTTAAGCTAAACAGAATTTTAACCTAATGTTAAATGGACTAACTGTGGGTTAACTCTTTGACAGTTGAACTAACTGCCAGTTTAAACCTATCCTAATGTCAACACACCTAACTGCCAGTTAAAAGGTTTTCATTCTACAATAAGTCTAGGTTAGACTCATGTCCTCATGTCAACTTTAACTGCTAGTTAAATTAAATTAGAACTCTAGTTAGTTCCCGTTTTATGCCTTGCCTAGAGAGGCACATGAGAGAATCGTGCCTTCGTAGACCCTTAAGTCAGGTAAGTCCTACCTCATGGTAACTGCATGAGACTTTAATAATGGGGCTCATCTGTGAATGTCCAGTCATCCATCAGTCATACACTCTCTTTCACACACACACACTCACACACACACACGAGCACATACTTTCAATGCTGGCTATCTTGTGTATATTGTAGTCGCACCCGGCGAGCATTGGTTCCAAGGCAAGCTCGAGTTCATGCTGAGCCAGCGCGGCAAGCCGCTGCTGGTCCACGACGGGCACACGTTCGGCATTCAGTACGTGCGCAAGGATAAGAAATATTGGCAGTGCAATCTGTCGCGCAAGTTCAACTGCAAGGCTCGGGTGACGACGACGGACACCGGCGAGATCATCGTGACGAACAACGAGCACTGCCACACGGAGATACGCCAGCACTTGCGCAAGGACTATCAGCGCAACAAGGTCATGATGAATGCCCTGATCAACCTGAGCACGAACCGCCTGGCCGAGATGCGGCGCCACAATCTGGCCGGGTTGGGCTCGTTGCCGACGATGGGCATGGTGTCGGGTGCGCCCATCATCGATGAGGTCGTCCAGAATCTGCATGACCTTGCCAAGGCGTCGGCTGAGGCCAACCAGCAGCAGCAGCGGGCGAACGAAGCGCTCAAATATGAGAACGACGAGCCGCTGGACTGTGGCATTCGCAACGCTGCTGCACTGGAGGATATGGCACGTAGTTTTATTAGCAGCAACAAGCAGAGTCCAACTAACGACTCTGATCTAAGCAAAGAGCATGATTGGCCGTGCAAGAATGAGGGCGCCGATGTGCACTGAGCGCGCGTTTCGAATTCTTCTTGAAGAGCGCGCGAACGCAACGTTGCATTTTCGATGCCGATAACAGCGGCCGAAGTTTTCGATAGGCAAGCGCCACCTAGCGCATTTAGACGTCAATTTAAAAGATAAATACAAACAAATTAAGTACAAACGGAAAGCATGCAATAATACTCAAATAAATCAAGGAAAGACGATACCAAAATAAATTCCAAAGAATTTAGTTGGTAAAACTACATTTGACTAGCGAATTTAAGGAAAAAATATACATACATTCTCTGTTAACTGCATCAAGACAAACACGAAGTCGTTTATATCGTTTATGTTATATTAGTTTTACATTGTAATAACTTGAATTTTTAATAAAATTTTATATTTTCTTGGGTGTGTATGAGTATGATTACGAACTTAAATATTGATCACACGGCTAAGCTTCTGTATGCGATTGAGCAGAAGATCACCCTGCTTGATGGTCGCCTGGTATTGCCAATTCTTGTTATCCGGACGGTTGGTCTCCACAATTCCGCCCACTCGATCCACCTTGGCGTGCAGACGTCCAGCGGCGATGAAGCGTGCCAGCTCCTGGTCGATGTAGTCGACAGTGACGCCGAACGACTCGGCCATATACTGAAGCGTGAGCGAGCGGTACGACTCCAGCAGCTGTGTGTAGCCCAGAATGCGCATCTCACGGACGTAGTAACGGTAGTGGGGATGGACGAGATAGTCGGAACGCAGCTGCTTCTCCACCTGAGCTAGGTTCACGTAGAACTGCTCGTACTGGCAGTTGAAGAGGGAGAATAGGAACTGCTTGACGTCGGGCAGGCCGTGCAGCACCTCTTGGATTTCCGAGCCCTTCACTACCTTCTCGCGCAGCTCGTTGCGTGGCAGCGCAATCATGGCCACGTAAACGGTGTAGCGCACGAAGGTCGGGTAGTCCATGAGCTCGTATGAGGTGAAGGTGCTGACGGTGTCCAGGAAGAAGGTGGCCGCTGCCTTGAAGTCGCGCACAGCAACCGAGTAAATGCCCTGATATACCTTCAAGCGGTTGCGGCGATCCCAGTCACCGCCCTCCTCGATCAGATACTTGGCCTTGTCGATGTTGCGTGTGATCAGGTCGTGATCCAAATAGAACAGACCCAGACGAATCAAATGGAAGACAATGTCCAGGCGGTGGCCCAACGACACGGTCTTCTCGTACGTCTTGCGGAATGCTGACTCAGCAGCTGCCTTGTCGCCGATACGGCACAAGTATTCCGATTTCTTGAGATTGGCTTCGCGTACCTCCATCTCGCCCAGATTCTTTTCGGCATCCTCGATAGCAGCGTCCAACTGCTCGATTGCCACGCGATTCTGTTCACGCATACGTGCCAGCATATCCTTGTCCACATTCCAGTTTAGCTCTGTGCAGATGTGCTCATACCAAGGAGCCATATTGTCGGCCCGAATAGCGTCCACCAGCTTGGTCTTGAGTGCTGCATCTTGTTTGTGTTCGGAGAGCGTGAGAAGGAACTTCGTTTGAGCCAGCTCCAGGTTGGGGTTCTTCTCCAGGCCCTGCTCCTCAAGGTTTTCAGTGGGCATTTTGTTTAGTTTGACGTACTGATTAAATTAAACGAGGAAACAATTTCCAATCAAAGACGAACTATGTTTTTATCAAAGCCGCAGAGTCATGTACGACCTAAAGTTGGCTGCGATACTTTCAATAGTGCTGGAAAATGACGTAGCTATCATCGATAGATGCGATACAAAGCTGTTTATCGAAAGGAAAAAAAGGGGAGGCGAGAGCAATTGATTTTTTGTGAGGAAAAGTGATAGTGGGCCCTAAGTTTGTGGAAAATTGACAATTTTCCAGCCAATTGCCTAAACTAGAGCACGAATTTTCAATTAGATCCGCTTGCGCAACTAGACGACACAACAATGATTGGTGGTTTGTTCGTCTACAACCACAAGGGCGAGGTACTCATATCCCGAGTTTATCGCGATGACATCGGTCGCAACGCCGTGGACGCTTTTCGAGTAAATGTCATCCACGCCCGGCAGCAGGTGCGCTCCCCCGTCACGAACATTGCGAGAACCAGCTTCTTCCACATCAAGGTATGTGCCACGTCAACCGGATAACGCAAGATCGTTCGTTGCCTTTAATCACTGCTCCCCCGTTATGTTTGTAGCGTGCCAACATTTGGCTGGCTGCTGTGACCAAGCAGAATGTGAATGCCGCCATGGTGTTCGAGTTCTTGCTGAAGATCATTGAGGTGATGCAGTCGTACTTTGGCAAGATCTCCGAGGAGAACATCAAGAACAACTTCGTGCTCATCTATGAGCTGCTCGACGAGATTTTGGACTTTGGCTATCCGCAGAACACCGACTCTGGCACCCTCAAAACGTTCATCACGCAGCAGGGCATCAAGTCGGCCACCAAGGAGGAGCAAATGCAAATCACCTCCCAGGTCACGGGCCAAATTGGATGGCGACGCGAGGGCATCAAGTATCGGCGCAACGAACTGTTCCTCGACGTGCTGGAGTATGTGAATCTGCTGATGAGCCCGCAGGGCCAAGTGCTCTCAGCTCACGTGGCTGGCAAGGTGGTCATGAAGTCCTACTTGTCAGGTAAGTCGTGGATATCCTCCCAATGCATCTACTCAATGAGAATCTCATTCCTCAGGCATGCCCGAGTGCAAGTTTGGCATCAATGACAAAATCGTCATGGAGTCGAAGGGGCGAGGCCTTTCCGGTAATTCAGAGGCGGAAACCTCGCGCTCCGGCAAGCCGGTGGTTGTCATCGACGACTGCCAGTTCCATCAGTGCGTCAAGCTGAGCAAATTCGAGACGGAGCACTCGATCAGCTTCATACCGCCGGACGGTGAATTCGAGCTGATGCGCTATCGCACGACAAAAGACATTTCGCTGCCATTCCGGGTTATACCCCTGGTCCGGGAAGTGGGCCGCACCAAGATGGAGGTGAAGGTGGTGCTCAAATCGAATTTCAAGCCCTCGCTGCTGGGCCAGAAGATCGAGGTGAAGATCCCCACGCCGCTGAACACCTCGGGCGTGCAATTGATTTGCCTCAAGGGCAAGGCCAAATACAAGGCATCGGAGAACGCGATCGTTTGGAAAATAAAGCGCATGGCGGGCATGAAGGAGACGCAGCTCTCGGCCGAAATCGAGCTGCTCGAGACGGACACCAAAAAGAAGTGGACTCGCCCGCCCATATCCATGAACTTCGAGGTGCCCTTCGCGCCATCGGGCTTCAAGGTGCGCTACCTGAAAGTCTTCGAGCCGAAGCTCAACTACTCCGACCACGACGTGGTCAAGTGGGTGCGCTACATCGGTCGCAGCGGCCTCTACGAGACCCGCTGCTAAACGTTGTTTTTTCCAATGAAAAAGAGAATTGAACGTTAGAGCCGATATATATTGTTATTGGAGCTTAACTCAATCCAAATTGATCAAATGTTGCCTCGTATTCCAAATTTAGTTCTCCAACAACGGGCACACAGTTAGCCCACAGCAATCCTATGTATACAGATATATAAAGCATATATAGTAGCGCAACGGACACGCATATAATCATACATACCATTCTATATATACAATATATATTACTATTATTATTTACACTATTACATTATAATTATATTACTATTGTTTATACCACGCCCTGGCGCGCGTCTCAAATCTCACTCATATGATTTTTTGCTGCTCCTCTATAACGTATGATTTGTATTATTATATTAAAAAGTTTCCCAAACTCTGTCAGTCAAAGCTAATTGATATTAATATTCAAAGTGTTATTCGAATTGTTTAATAAATAAATAGCATACATATACATAAACATATATAAATAATCGAAATAATAACTGCCGCCTCTACTATGACTAATTTGAAAGATATAGTTTGGCTCTTCGGACACATAATAAATGTTAATATATGTGCCACAGCTGGACTTGAGTTTTATATATAGACTATGCCCAGCTGAAGTTAATTAACAATTCCGTTGATAACTGCACGCAAATGACACACATATCGCATGACTCTGCGTCTGTGTGTGTGTGTGTGAGTGAGGATATTGTGCTGATGTGTGTGTGCACTGATATCTTTAACTGGCCTTTAGAATGTTTTTATTGTACATAAGACACAAGCTGAAGTGCTCAAGTTGGGCAAAGCCGACTAGCAGATATCCTACACCTTATTACGAACTAGCATCTAGATCATGCCTTTTTATGCAATTTTAAATGATCATCATTTAAAATGCACAAGACATTGCATACAAATAGAAGTTATCGATTCACATATCGATATTAGTATGTGAAAGAAAGGCAGCTAACAGGCTTCTGTAAAGCATCAACAGCTTCTGAGTCTTATACTTTATACTTTTAACCTGCTAGACTTTTCAACACTTGTACAAATTAAACTCTCATACATAAACATAGATCAACTTGTGTGTTTCGATCATCTATGCTACTGCCTGTTACATACACTTCAGTCCAGCCAATATACCTTAACAGCTCACTTGCGAGTGCGGTTTTAGGGTCTAATTAGATAGTGTGTGCGCGGTTGCTGCTTGGCGCTCGGCGTTTGGCTCTTTACACAATAAATGGAAAACTTTCGTTGGCCAAAGTTCGTTTTTGATTTGTACAGAGACAATAGTTACTGTTATTTATAGTAGTCACCGGGCCTGCAAAATTGGATTTCAGTAAGATATTAATTAATTAGAATATATATGTATTTCATAGACGCACATACACAAACATGCATACATATATTCATAAGGAGTTGGGCTTTATCTCTAGTCTGAATCATCATTTCGAATTACAAATTTAACAGCATTGATAACAACGGAAATATCAAGTCGGCTGCAATTCGATAGTCTATTGAAATATGAATGCTCTGGTGCCCGATGTGGTGGACGAGGCGCCACCGAAGGACAAGCTAAAGGTCAGCTATGCTGTGGAGCTGGCTGTCACTGAGGGCAACGAGCTGACGCCTCTGCAGGTCAAGGATGAGCCGCAGGTGACGTGGCAGCCGGAGGCGGGTGAGCAGGAGCAGCTGCACACGCTGCTCATGGTCGATCCCGATGCGCCCAGCCGCAAGGAGCCCAAGTTCCGCGAGATCCTGCACTGGGCCGTTGTCAACATACCCGGCAATCAGCTGAGCAAGGGTCAAACTCTGGCGGAGTACATTGGCTCCGGGCCGCCAGAGGGCACTGGACTGCATCGCTACATATTTCTGCTCTACCGCCAGAGCCAGCGGATCGAGGAGACGCAGCACATAGACAAGCGGTACGTATATACGTACATACATATATATTGATTAAATTGAATCATTATATAACCGGGTATACCCGATCGCAGCACCCGCCAAGGTCGCTTGAACTTCAGCGCTCGCGCCTTCGCGCAGAAGCACGGCCTGGGCAGGCCCATCGCTGGCAACTTCTACGAGGCGCAGTACGATGACTTCGTGCCCATCCGGAACAAGGAGTTCACGGCCTGAACAGGTGTCCAAAGTTTACCAAACCTGTAGTCATCCTTCTCAATAAATCGAAGCATTGAGTGCACTTATCGCCGCTGCTATCAGCCGACTCGCGTCGACTCGTCTTTATCTTTATCTTTATCTAGAGCGCATTTGGGCAAAGAGAAGTGCACGAAAGTAAAAAACTGATTACGGCGGGGCACACGTAGCCCCGGCCGGCCCGGGGATCGATAAATAGCGCACGCAGTGTCATGGGCAGGCAGAGTCACTGCGTTAACGCCAGACAGAGCATAACCAGCAGCAAGAGAGCAACATGGACACCAGCGGTATCATTCCCGACATCATTGACGACAAGCCAAAGGCTCGCGCCACCGTCACCTACCCATCCGGTGCTCAGGTCGAGTTGGGCAAGGAGCTGACACCCACGCAGGTGAAGGACCAGCCCACCGTTAGCTGGGATGCCGAGGCTGGCGCCTCGTACACTCTGCTCATGGTCGATCCCGATGCGCCCAGCCGCAGCGACCCCAAGATGCGCGAGATCCTCCACTGGGCCGTGATCAACATCCCCGGCAACAAGGTTGCCGACGGCCAGGTGCTCGCCGAGTACATAGGCGCCGGCCCGGCCGAGGGCAGCGGTCTCCATCGCTACGTCTTCCTTGTCTTCAAGCAGACCGACAAGATCACCAGCGACAAGTTCATCAACAAGACGTAAGTGAATCCGCCTCTGACTCCGACTCCCAAAAGACTTATATAATATCCAATTGGTTCTCCTCTTGTTTCCCCTTGCAGCACTCTGGAGGGTCGTCTCAACGTGAAGATCCGCGACTACGTGGCCAAGTACAACTTCGGCATTCCCGTGGCCGGCAACTTCTTCCAGGCTCAGTACGACGACTACGTGCCCACCATCCGTGCCCTGATCAAATAAGCACTCTTGTTCTCTGTGAATCATGAATCAATAAATCTTTATACCTATTTGTTCATAAGCGAGACAAAGTCAACTCCTCTCTGTCCTAGTCCTTGCCCCTGAGGAAGTCGGCGACCAGCCTGTTGAACTCCTCGGCGTAGCGCAGGTGTATGTTGTGCTTGCCCTCGGGGAACTCGTGGTAGAGCGCCTTGGGCAATCGCTGCTTCAGCCAGGGCACGTGCTCGGCGGCAATCATGGGATCCTTCTTGCCGTGTAGAATGAATATGGGCGCCTTCACTTGGTCCACTTCGGTGCGGCAGAAGTCGCCGTCGCGCTGCTTGTAGAACTCGCAGGCGGCGTCCACCCACTCGCCCCACAGCTGGGCGAAGCGCTCCACGCCGTAGACATTCTCCATGGGCTCTCGCATGCGTGGCGACCATTTGGCCACGTCGCGTATGGCTTGCAGCGAGTCCACCTCGTCTTTGTTCAGATACGCACCGGCACCCCAGATGGCCAGCTTCTCCACGGCATCGGCGTGCCGGCCGGCGAGGATGAGCGCAGTTATGCCGCCATCGCTCCAGCCCAAGACTGAGAACTTGGGCCTGTCCAGAGCGCGCATCAGCTTGACAGCCGCCTCCGCGTCCTCGCGAAAGAACTCCAGCCCGAACTTCCTTTGCGGCGGCACCGATCTGCCATAGCCAGGCGGGTCCCAGGCAATGATCGTGTGATCTGGCAGCAGCTTGGGCAGCTGTTCGATCTGTGGCTTGAAATCTGTCCAGGCGGAGCCCAAGGCGCCCGGCATTAGGAGTAAACTGCGAGAGCCGCTGCCAGACTCAACAATGTGCAAGTCACCTGTGCCGGGCACCTGCACCTTGCGTTCCGTGTGGGCGCATCTGCTAGTTATTCCCGGCAAGAGCCGACCGGCTGCCAGGCGGCTGAGTCGAGTGCCTGCGATCATTACGTAAGCGAGCTGTTATCAGGGAAATAGGCGTTAGTCAAATTGTCTATATTGAGTACCCTTTAAATCAGCGCGTTCGCCTCTTGTTTGTGTCAATAAACACACACACACCCACACACACCTGCGCAACTTTCTTGTAAAGTGCTCGATAATAAATCTGAAATTAATCGCACAGCTGTAAACGTCAGAGCACAACAATCGGCTTTTAGGACAGCGGGCAGAAGAGGTTGCGGCAAGCTGTTGTTCAGCTGTCGCTGTTTAACATTTTTCAACACTGATGCTATTGACTAAAGCTGTTATTAACAGAAATTATTTTCAAATTAAATGATTAATTAGTTGATATTAAAGTTTTAATAAATGAAATAATAAAAATGAAATAAATTCGATTAATTAATTTATATTACTATTCTATTTACTGGGAGTCTAGAGTGAAAAAATTAAAATTATGTTAGTATTTGAACCTAACGCCTATGTTTGCTGTTACTTAACATTTTTTATATCATTTTATTTAACAGCTCACTGCATTTGCAGTTCACACTGAAAGCAGTAAATATTACATCCTTAAAATTATGCAACATTTTAAATTCTTAACGTATCCTTGCAATCTAGCGAGTAAAAGTATGCTTAAAAAAATATTCAAATTGAAAAATTCCTTTCTTCCATAATTCCCTTTCCCCTTGACATTTGGGACATTTGCATTCTTATGGCACGCTCAGCTGTGGCCTCCATTATACGAAATACCCTGTGTGTCTGCAAACGCTTCAAAGCATTCCTCAACAGTCGCTGCATCGCGTTGCAGCAGTCGACGGAAAACGCGTTATCGTGTGCGGGACTCTGCTTAACATAGCTGGCTTAATGGAAAAATCTTCTAATTAAATTCTGAAAATTTGCTGGAGTTGTGCGTAATGGTTAGTGCGTGATTTGTGTATAGAGTGACATTAATACAGATGTAGATTCGCACATGAACGAACACGCACACACACGTGCCAAGGCAATGCGTCGGCCTTGCAAGAATCGTGTGAAATTGCATATTATATGCGCTTAACCTAACTGTTCCCCTTTACACTAACGCGTGCGGTCAAACTCACACATACATAGGCACACAGGCACACACACACACACATTAACTTATGCATAGCTGCAAATGCAAATCGAATTTGACGCCGAGCTGTCGAAGTTGTGAAGTGTGTAATAAATGTCAAGGCATTTACACGGGTCGTCCTAGACGTCCCTGTATCTGTATGTATGCATGTGCATTTGAATGTATGTATATATATAAATACACACATACAAATATATGTACATACATATACTCTGTCCCTTCTAATACGCTTCGAGTGGTGCAGGTTATGAACCTGCGTGTTCTGCGCTCATTACGCATGTGTCACTGTGTGAGTGAGTGAGTGTATGCGTGTGAGTGAGTGTTTGTGTGTGTTTGTGTGTGTGTGCGCGCATATATGTATGTATGTTAGTAGTACGCATATGCATGGCTCGTCGAAGCAAGCGAGCTTTTAATTTTTGGCATTCTGATGCCCTACACACAGCTGGCAAGGCTACTGCGTAGTCTACTTCTGTGGGCGAATAAGAGTGCAGCTAAAAGTTGACTGTTAGACGTTAATATAAATTGATGCAGTAATAAAATAACGTTATAGACTAGTGAACATTTGAACCAAGCTAATTGAGTGTGATTTGTGTGGTTTTCAGTGAGCAGGCAGCGTGTACGAAATGTCGCCTATGCCGTCAGCTGGCAGGCAGTAAATTCGCAGAGGGAGCTTTCGTTATCCATTGGAAGCGCTGTGAAGGAATCGAGTCTGAAATTGCAGTTCAGTCGTGTCGTGAATGCAGCGCAGATCGATATTAGGACCTGAAGCAGCGGGAAGCTGAGTTAGGCGAGAACTAATTCAGACTATAATTTTAGTTAGGCCTCTTTCGGGTAAAAAGAGTCCAGATTTATTATCATTAGTTCATAATCGAAATCCGCAAAGTGAAACTCAAATTGTTAAAACTATTAGAAAGACAGAAAAGTGCGTGCGAGTGTGTGCTGGAGTCCGTTGTGTAAGCGAAAAGCGAATCAAGCGCTTGAGCCCTATAATCAATTGGAGGCCAAAATCAATCAATAGTGAAATCCAGATCAGATAAGCCTCGATTGGTGTCAAGAAATCGCTCGAATCGCGCATAGGAGTCTCAGCTTCAGAGCTGCCATTCGAAATTTTCGCCTACGTCGAGTGAAAATTTTCCGATTTTTAGTATGTACATGTACGTTGAGGCGCTTGTGGGCGCCATAGCTGCCCGAACGGGTGGAGGGGGTGTCCGGCGAGCTTTTTCCACCCCTACGCCTGGCCAGCTATTAAGCTGCTGCTAACGGTACTCGAGCACGAATAAACTGTACAAATAGAGAGCAAAGGTGCACGCGTGCCAGCAATTTGTCCAGCAATATGCAAATGGAAATCACAAAATGTCAAAAACTCCAAAAAACGCAACAAAAATCAACAAATCAAGTGAATTGTGTGCAAAGTGTAACGCTAACAGAGCAGTAACAGAGCAGTAACAGTCGAGTAACAGCCACAGCCGCCGCAGCCAACATAACTCGCGCGACGTACGAGCTTTTCTCTCTTTATCTCTCTCTCTCTCACTCTCTCCCACTCTCTGACTGTCGCTCTTTGCAACTGGAAAAAGTTCAATGAAAGTTCGAAGCGCGGATAACATTCCAATGCGTTTCGGCCTCCCATAGTAATAGTACACGCACACACACCAACACAAGGACAAATACGAAGCAGAAGCAGAAAGAGAAATAGAAACTGAAGCAGCAGCAGCAGCAGCGGGAGAGCTGACGCTCAAGGACTGGAATACAACGTGTATACGCGCAGCGCAGCGCAGCGCCATTTACGTTTTACGCGCGCAACTCTGTGTGCGTGTGTGTGAGTGTGTGAGTGTGCCAGTGTTAGTGTTAGTGTTAGTGTTAGAGTGAATGAGCGCGCGCCAAGTGCAACATATCAGAGTCTAAGCCAGCCCCACGCGGACTATGGCACTGGGGAGAATGAGGACGGACCACAGCGTTGATTACGCCCGCAAAATGGACGCCGCTGAGCAGCTCCTCTCGCAACTCAAGAATAATACCAACAACAATAACTGTAATAATAATAGTGGCACGCGTCTGCTGCCCACGCCCCCCAAGGCCTGCCCCTCCACCTCCGACTTGCAGTTCAACAAGGCGCGACGACGTCGAAGAGAGCTGGAGGACGTGCGGCACGCGCAGCTCCGACCACGTCCACGGCTGCAGCCAGTGGCCCAGTCTCAGTCTCAGCCTCAGCCTCGTCCTTGCCAACGGCCAGTTGTAATGGTCGAACACCGTCGCTCGTACCGGGTGCTGATCGTGACGGCGCTGCTGGTCAGTTTGGTGACCAGCTTCATAACGATCACCGCCGGCTTTCAGCTGGATGGGTCGCAGAGTTCGTTCTACACGTTCCGCAAGTGGTATACGGGCCTGAATGGCACCCTGGAGCTGGAGTTCAAGACGGAGCAGCCCAACGGACTCGTCCTCTACACGGACGATGGCGGCACCTACGACTTCTTCGAGCTGAAGCTGGTGGAGGGCGCACTGCGGCTGCGCTACAACCTGGGCGGAGGGGCCCAGATCATAACCGTGGGACGGGAGCTGCACGACGGGCACTGGCACAAGGTGCAGGTGCTGCGGAACGACGACCAGACCTCGCTCATCGTCGACGGCGTCTCCCAGCAGCGCTCCACCAAGGGCAAGGAGTTCCAGTTCGGCAAGTTCGCCAGCAACTCGGACGTCTACGTGGGCGGGATGCCCAACTGGTACAGCAGCAAGCTCGCCCTCCTGGCCCTGCCCAGCGTCATCTTCGAGCCGCGCTTCCGCGGCGCCATCCGCAACCTCGTCTACGCGGACCAGCCCGGCGGCACCACCCGCCGGCAGGAGATGAAGCAGCCGCGGGACATCAAGTGCGGCGATGCGCCCTGCGACCACGGCGAGATGCCCACCCGAGAGCGAGGATTGAGGGTAAGTGAGCCGATCTTAAAGACTCTCCAGATAACCAACCGGGGGGAGTACTGTCCTCTATTCCGTAGGGCGTGCGCGGGGGGAATACGACGGATGCGTGCGAGCGCAATGATCCCTGCCAGCACGGCGGCATATGCATATCCACTGACTCGGGCCCGATCTGCGAGTGCCGCAATCTGGAGTACGATGGCCAGTATTGCGAGAAGGAGAAGGCGCCATCGGAGGCCACGTTCCGCGGTACACAGTTCCTCTCGTACGACCTGGGCCAGACGGGCGCCGAGCCCATAGTCAGTGCCCAGGACGCCATCTCGTTCTACTTTCGCACCCGGCAACCCAACGGACTACTCTTCTACACGGGCCACGGCACCGACTACCTGAACCTGGCGCTGCGCGACGGCGGCGTCTCGCTGACCATGGGCCTGGCCAACGGCAAGCAGGAGATGCACATTAAGCCGGCCAAGGTGCGCTTCGACGACCACCAGTGGCACAAGGTGACCGTCCATCGGCGCATCCAGGAAATCTCCTCCATCACCAGCTTCTGTCGGGTGAGTGCAGCCAGATTCGGAGATTCACAGAGATCCGTAATGTACTGGCTTACTGATGCCCCATCCTCCACAGCTCGTCACCGTTGTGGACGACGTCTATACGGATCACTCGCATATCGCTGGCAAGTTCACGATGCTCTCCTCCTCGCGCGTTTACGTCGGCGGCGCCGTCAATCCTCGAGCGCTGCTTGGCGCTCGGGTGCACAACAACTTCGTGGGCTGCCTGCGGAAGGTGGAGTTCTCGGCGGACACGTTGAATCTGAACCTGATCGATCTGGCCAAGACGGGCTCCAAGCTCATCCAAGTGGCGGGCAACGTGGAGTATCAGTGTCCCAGCGGCGATCCACAGGATCCGGTTACCTTCACCACGCGCGAATCCCACCTGGTAAGTGAATCTTAGAGATGACTCTACGAGTGACGACTGATTCGTGTGCATCCATCGGTCAGGTGCTGCCTCCTTGGGAGACTGGCAAGCAGAGCGCCATCAGCTTCAAGTTCCGCACCAAGGAGCCCAATGGCATCATCATCCTGGCCACCGGCTCGAAGCAGCCACGCGCTAAGAACGTAAGTCCCGCTTGAGAGTCCTTCGAGATGAGTTAATCTCAGCTTGTTGCCCTCCACAGGCCGTGTTGATTGCCATCGAGCTGCTGAATGGACACATCTATATACACCTGGATCTGGGCTCGGGCGCCTCCAAGGTGCGCGCCTCGAGGCGCCGCGTGGACGACGGGGACTGGCACGATCTTATCTTGCGCCGCAATGGCCGCGACGCCAAGGTGAGTGTGGACGGCGTGTGGAACGACTTTCGCACGCCCGGCGATGGCACCATACTCGAGCTGGACGGACACATGTACGTGGGTGGCGTCGGTCCGGCGTACAACAGCGTCGCCTGGCCGGCGGCCATTTGGACGGCGACGCTGCGGCAGGGATTTGTGGGCTGCTTGCGTGACCTGGTGCTCAGTGGGAAGGCGATCGATATAGCGGCCTTCGCACGCGTCCAAGACTCAGGTGAGTGTGTCTGTGTGAGTGTGTGTGTGTGTGTGTGTGTACGGAGTTGGTATTAATTGCACGGAATGCGCGCTCGACAGCCTCGGTGAAGCCCTCGTGCCACGTGCAGGGCAACGTGTGCGGCGGCAATCCCTGCCTGAACGGCGGCACCTGCCTGGAGGGCTGGAACCGCCCCATCTGCGACTGCTCAGCGACGCTATACGGCGGACCCACGTGCGGCCGGGAGCTGGCCACGCTGGCCTTCAACGGCAGCCAGCACATGACCATTTGGCTGGCCAATGGGCAGGGCACCAAGACCCAGACGGAGGAGCTGGTCATACGCTTCAAGACATCCCGGCCAGCGGGTCTGCTGCTCCTCACCAGCGCCGAGTCCAACTCCCCGGATCGCCTAGAGATTGCGCTCGTGGCAGGCCGCATACGCGCCAGCGTGCGGCTCAGCGATCGAGAGAAGGTACAGAGACATATGAGAGACATCCGATGCATGATCTTAACTAATGTGACCCGTCTGTCTACCCCGTAGAACTTGCTCGCTGGCCAGTCCGTGCTCAATGATAACAATTGGCACACGATTCGATTCTCGCGCAGAGCCTCGAACCTGCGCCTACAAGTCGACGGGGCTCCCCCCGTCAGGGGTATGTTATGTATGTATCAACAGCACCATCTAATGCCCTACTACGTGTCGTGCCGTGTCGTTTTTTTCCTTCTATTCTTTTTTTTTTTTTTTTTTTGGAAGGATACTCCCAGAAATCTCGAGTCCCCTTCAGCTCGACTAGGGCCCAACTCAGAGCAGAATCAGTGCATTACACTGCAGTTAGTCATATATATATATATGTATATGTATATGTGTGTATGTATGTATACAAACCGAATATACCCGTTCGAGCAGCTCCGTCCCGGCCCCTCCCTCGCGTTGCCCCTTTGCGTCAAGGTGTGTGTGTGCAGGTGCTAGCATTCAGTTAAATACTACAAAATATACAGTTAGCGGCGGTTTTCTCTTTCGTTTTTATTCTACAACTTTCAACTTTTTGCTTTGAGAGTTATTTATATGTTCTGTTCAACTACACACACACACACACACACACACATACACATACACATACACACGAACTCGAAAGTTAAAGTTAAGAAGATCTTAAGAGATATACATACATACATATATCTATATCTCATATATAACATATACAATCCAACATTTCTTTGTTGTTTACCATGAGACACACACACATACACACGTACAGTTTCTTCATACACACACACACACACACAGAGAGAGATCATCATAACACGCATACGTATCACTCGCATCACCGTTACACCAATATACATGTACATTCGTACGCCTCTCTCACGTAATTACGTAACGTTTAACGTAACTTCTCTCACCACATTTACGTTTGTTGTATTCTGATTTCGATTTCGATTCGAATTTCAATTTATAAAAACAAAAAATACTAAAAAGAATAATTTCATTTTAAAAAAAAATACCAGTTTGCCAGTTCTCATCATTCATTAAACGATAATAATTTTGTTCGACTCTCGTTAGTTTGTTTTTCAGACTTTTTCAAAACATCTTGATGTTGTGTTTTCATTTGCGATTTCCCCTCTACTACTACTCCAACTACTCCAACTACTACTGCTACTACTACTCTCTGCCATCTAAGTATTTTGTTTGAATTCCAAAGTAAAACCAAAAATCTAAAGAGCGACAATTAAAAAAAGATATATATATATCCATGTCCATATTCATGTATATGCATATAGTGTTCTATATGTATGTGTGTATTGTGTACAAATCGAAGAGAGACTTAAACAAATATATGTATAACGGTCAGGTGTGTGTACAGTTACAGTTACAAATGTCTGTGCAATATGGAGAATTGTCTTGTAAATTGTAATGTCCTTGAAAATAACACTAATAACTGCAATAATATACATACATATATCGAGTACCCATAGATGTTCTTGATGTTGGCTTCCCTCTCTCTCTCTCTCTCTCTCTCTCTTTCTCTCTCTTTATTTCGTCTTACTGTGCCCAACATCAAGGCTTGTATAACCGTTATAATTTAACTGATTTTCTGTTCTGAATTTGTTTTCCCTATTATTTCGATGTAAATACCAAGATTTGTACTTTTACAGGCGCAATGCTAAGCATATAAGCATAAGTAACAGTTAACGTGTGGTATGTGAACAGAATGTGCTTTTTCTCGATTTGAGGCGCGTGTTTCATATATATATATAGCTTTATATATATATACAACTAGAAGCATAACAACAGCAACAGCAACTACATATATTCTTATCACAATCTGTGATCTTAACGACCTTCTCTATTTCAAAATGCAAACAGAAAATGCAAAATAATTTCAATTCTTTTAGGCGAGAGAGCAAAAAAATCGACACGCAAGAAACTCGGTGAAGCATTTTTTTGCCGAATCGCTCGATAACAGTCGCAAGCGTGACGCAACAACAGCAACAGCAACTGTGAAACAAATGAAATGAGCAAGGGAAACGAAAAAAATGAAAAAAACGCACGCGATCTGCGACTTATTGAGACGAGAAGGCAAAACAATGCTTGGAAGCACCCAGGGCTGTAATTTTGCACCATTTAATATGTAATTAGCTTTGTGTTAAGTAAACTAACTAAACTATGTACTCATTAACAACAACTATAACAACCACAGCAACTGCAATAGCAATAGCAACAGCAAGCAAACGTGTCCACGCGTACAAATTAGTTTCTCGCTGTGTATGGCACTTGGCCATAGGCCGTACACACACACACACACACACACACACACAAACTCACACATCTGCAAAGACTTGCTGTTATGCACACACACGCGCATGCAAAGGTTTTGCTATTAAGCGCACACACACTCACGCACGTTCAACGAATAATTTTGCACACACACACTAGCACTCGCGCGTGAAGCGTTTGCATGTGCGCACCAGAAGAATATAAAAATGAAGTAAAGAAGAACAACAAACAACCAATCGCATGACTTGCTGTACATGCCGCTAGCTACGGATCTGTCTCTCTCTCTCTCTCTTTCTAACTCTCTCTTTGCCATATACTCTGGCTGCCTGCATATGAGTGCAGCTTAACATGTATGTATGTACGTATGTGATTGAGCAGCAACGTTTGTCCCATTCACTCACTCGCTTCTTCACACTCATCGACTATCTAGCGCTCTCTTTTCCTCTCTCACGATCTCTTTGCATGCTTCAGATATTCACGCATCACTGAGGCAATAAGCGCACCATTCTTAGCTAAATGTAGTCCACACACACACACACATTCATACACACACATACTGCCATTGACAACATTGACACATTATACGAAATATACAAGATTTGAGTATTAATCGATGTTTAGTTTAAATGTCGTTCAAAAATGAAGCAAAAATATTTTTTTTTAAATATTTTAATTTCTTTTATTGGGTTTGGAGTTCAGGTAAAATTATGAAAAAAAACCAACATTATGTTTTACGTAAACTTTGATTATTCTTAATGAGCAATTTGCACCTCTAACAAATCAAATGTCACCGCTACGTAAAGTTATCGTAATCGTAATCGTATACGTAATCAAAAATGTATCTCACACACCAAAAAACCAGATGCTGATCGGCACACATGTGTATATACCTATGTATGTATGTATGTATGTGTGTAGATACATATATATATCAGCAAGCGCACCCCAACTAAATAACTACCTATTCTATCTAACTAACCACAGCAAACGACTTGTATACTTATTCACGTAGTAGAAATGGAGTATATTGGCTCTATGCTATGTTTGTCTTGTCTGCCATTTGAGTTGCAGTCATGAAATTGGGTATGCCCTAGTCTTATCAAGCATTAAGAATTTATTAATAGGCCCATTTGTGGGCGTATAAGTTCTACAGTCTACTACCAAGCTTTGCACTTGGATAACTCATGATCTTCACTATAAATTATCCCTAAATTTCTATAAATATATCTCAAATTTGATATATTATAAATTCAATAAACCGTGAATAAGTATTTTGCAGTCGGTTGCATCCGACTCGTTTTCACTAGTTCAAGCTGAACAGCAAGAACCAACGTTTCTTTCTCTATCAGAATATCTAGACACACACACACATACACACTCACACACCAACACATACACTCACTATATGTATAGATTCTATATATATATATAGTATATGAACTATCGTAACTGCACTTTTCTCTTAGTAAACAAAAACAAAAACAAAAACAAGCTGCATCGACAATTGTTTAGCCCACCGTCAAGTGACACCCACTAAAACTTATCTTAACTGCTTGATATGATTTTTGGATCAACTTTAGCTCAATGTCTACTAAATGCATACATCAATATCTGACTATATATTCTATATATATATATACTCGACTATACGCCTCTATATAACTACTCTCTACCTACTTACTCTATATCTGAATATATATATATATATATATATATATATATATATATATATATATATATATATATATATATATATATATATACATATATACATGCCGTATGCGCTTCTTGTAACATTCGTTTGTCACCAACAACAACTAACTAACTAATACAACTACAACTACTATACTCAATTAACCTCTATATACATATATATATATATCCTAATCTCGTATACGTATATATATATATATATATATATATACATCCTATATGTATGCCTATATCTATATCAACAAAAATGTTAACGGTACTTTGCCTAGTCTAAAACTAAACTATTAGAGCAAGTCCCTATCCGCCCGCCCCCCGTAATACCCGAGAGCCCCTGAGGCTTATCGATCTCTGCTGTATTCTTCCCAACACAGCTGAGACCATCTTGGGCAGACATAGCACCATGGAGATTCGCTCGATACACCTGGGCGGCCTGTTCCACGCCGAGGAGGAGATCCAGATGACCTCGACCATGCCCAACTTCGTGGGCCAAATGCAGGGCTTCATCTTCAACGGACAGCGGTAACTCGTTGAGATATATCTGTCTATAAAATCTATAAAATCTATATATATATATATGACTCGGCTTCCCTCAGGTATCTGGATATAGTTAAGTCCCTGGGACCGGAGCTGTCGGCCCTGCCCAGTGCCACCTTCAAGTTGACGGCTCGCTTCGTGAACTCCCCGGCCGGGCAGCCGTACCACGCGGCCACGTTCAGGTCGAAGCACTCCTACGTGGGCCTGGCCATGCTGAAGGCCTACACCAGCATCTCGATCGACTTCCGCTTCAAGACCGTCGAGCCGAACGGATTGCTGATCTTCAACGGGGGGCGACGCAACGACTTCGTGGCCGTGGAGCTGGTCAATGGGCACATCCACTACAACTTCGACCTGGGCGATGGGCCGATCACGATGCGGGACAAGTCCCGGATCCACATGAACGACAACCGCTGGCATCAGGTCAGCATACGGCGACCTGGGCCCAAGACGCACACCCTGACCGTGGACGATTCCTTTGAGATTGTCACGCTGACTGGCAACAACATGCACCTCGAGCTGGCGGGCATCCTGTACATTGGCGGCGTGTTCAAGGACATGTACTCCAAGCTGCCCGGCTCGATATCCTCGCGGTCTGGCTTCGAGGGCTGCTTGGCGTCGCTCGACCTGGGCGATGCCTCGCCCTCGCTGACCAGCGACGCAGTCGTGCCCAGCTCCCTGGTGGTCAGCGGCTGCGAGGGACCCACCAAGTGCAGCCAGAACGCGTGCGCGAACCGCGGCCTCTGCGTCCAGCAGTGGAACACCTACGCCTGCGAGTGCGACATGACCTCCTACACGGGCCCCACCTGCTACGACGGTGAGTGAGGTGGCCAATAAAGCCGGCTGAGCAGTCCCTGACATTCCTCCTGCCATTGCAGAGTCCATTGCCTACGAGTTCGGCAGCAACAAGGGCATGGTGCAGTACAGCTACCCGGAGAGCGCGCAGGCCGACACGGAGGAGGACAACATCGCGCTGGGCTTCATAACGACCAAGCCGGACGCAGTGCTGCTGCGCGTGGAGAGCGCCACGACCCAGGACTACATGGAGCTGGAGATAGTCGAGGGCAACATCTTCATGGTGTACAACATTGGGAGCGTGGACCTGCCCCTGGGCGAGATCGGCACCAAGGTGAACGACAACGCCTACCATGTGGTGCGGTTCTCGCGCAAGGGCGGCAACGCCACCCTCCAGCTGGACGACTACAACGTGCAGACTCTGACGCCGCAGGGTGAGCTTGAGCTAACCACCGATCGACCCTCCGGTCGACCGACCGAAGGTCACCTAACTATGATCGTTGACTTCTTCTGTTTGGCAGCCCACCACTCCACGGTCTTCAACACCATGTCGAACATCCAGGTGGGCGGTAAATTCAGCCGCAACGGCCGCACGAGGATCGAGCGTCCTTTCGCTGGGGTCATCGCCGGCTTGTCGGTGAACAAGCTGCGCATCCTGGACCTGGCGGTCGAGCGGGATCCCCACATCACGATTCGCGGAGACGTTCAATTGGTAACTGGAGTATTAGATAGAAATGATCTGCAGAGAATGCAGCAGGTTAGGGAATTTATTTGAAATTTTATTTCAATTCCTTCTCTCAACTCTTACAACGTTTTCTCAAGTATTCTCGTCATCATCGTAACCAAAGTCTTATTCCAAATTCTTACTTTTGTAACCAATAACGAAACCAAAACCAAAACTTAAACTAAATCCAATTACTGTAAATTAATCAGCTTTGACTCAGTGTGCGAACCAGATCTCCACACATATATGAAAAGAAACTTTCTTGGACAAAATCTGGTTCCACATTGAAGATTGAAACTAAAAAAAACCAAAACTAAAACTAAAAGTATTAGCCAACTAACTGTTAAAGCTAGTGTAAATGCCTTTTTTCTCATGATTTGTCCTTATTTTCATGTACATTCTATATATACATATATCAATATATTGTTTCCGCCAGCGATTTCTACATTAATCTTAACGTAACGCTTACTGTTAACAGCACCAGCTAAAAAAGAAAAAAAAAGCCAAATAACCCACTGCAATTGATACTAACTAACATATATAGCTATATATATATATGTATTATATATATACACTCTTATATAGCACATTCTTATACTCTATATATACCATATACCATACGCAGTTAGATTCTCTCCTTTTGTTTGCACTGTAACTGCGCACCAATGCTGCATGACTCGACACATACATTAACCCAGCACCAACACACAACACACACACACACGCACACAAACAAAAGTACACTTGGAGAAGAAATATTTGAATTAACGGATCACTTTAGCAGTTTAGACTTATTCAAATATTCAATTTGTATTTTTCAACACTCTTAACTACTTGTTCTGTTCGTTGAGTAGAACTTAACGAAACTTTAACAGGCAATGTTAACGCTACAGATCATCCTCTGTTAAACAGATCGATACTTTTCGTTCAGCTCAATACTGATTCACTTTTGTGGATCTTCCAAGTCGTTCATTAGCATAACAATCGATAGCTGAACTACTAACTGATGTTGAAATGAACAAGTGAACTAATTCAATTCGAAAATGCCTATCGATATTTCCATTGCATATTCGAGACACTGTTGAAAGTCTCGCTCCTCCTCTGAGTGTACTCTGCTTACAGTTAATCACTTAAACATAATAATGCACCTACTCGTTATCTACTGCTCAGTTGGCAATCACTAACATACAATAAACATACATATGTATGTGTGTGTGGATCAACTGAGGTAAAATTAGACTCTGAACTCTACTCGACAGACGCCGGCGAGTGGCTATCCGGGCGCCATAGATGACCTGATCTTCTCCGGCGCCGGATCCGGCTGTCGCGGCGACGACGAGGACGAGTGTACGCCGCCCTTCGAGTCCGGCAGTGGAGACGACCTCATTACACCTGTCTACGTGCCGCCCACCAAGCAGACGACAACCACGCAGCAGGGCAACTCTCTGGGCAGCGGCAGCAACAACAACAACAACAACACGAACAACAACAACGGCACGGAGCGCGCCTGCGACGACGAGGACTGTGTGCACGGATCCGGGGACTATGGCGAAACCACGGAGCAGTTCACCTCATCGAGCACGGCCAAGGGCGCAGGTGAGTCCCCTTTGAGTCTCCTTTGCCTTCATTTTGTTGGCCAGTGTGGTGTCATTTTGTCATTGACATTTGCATCACACAGACACAGAGACACACGCACATAGTCACACACACACACACACACATACACAGAGACATAATTAGCTAGCCAAAACTGTATTGTTCGAGTACATATAATATATATATACATATCTAGAAACCTATATACTCGTATGTAGAGCGTTTCACGTTTCCAATCTGGGTTCTGTTTTGCCTTATGCCTAGAGTACATACATATATATACATATGTGTATATGCATACATACATTTACATGTGTAAATTTTTGTATTTTAGTTGTTCTCGTTAACGATCTTGTTCGCTGGGTTTTTTGCGCGCCTTGAACTATGCTACGCTTTTTGATAACGCTTTGACTACACACACAAACACACACACACATACAGAGAGAGAGAGAGAGAGAGACATGCATACATACATACATACATACAGAGAAACTCACTCATTGATCTGGCTCAACACAAAAGAGAACTCTAAACTGAAATCTATCGGAAAAAGGCTAAATTAACCACACTCTTACACACACACACACACACACATACACATCGACACACCGACACACACACACTCGCAACAGACATTGATCAGGCTCAAAAAAAAAACGACTCAAAACTCTCTCAGCTCAACTTTCACTCAACTCGTGTCATCCTCTCAGCCTCAGCCACAGCCTCAGTTTCAGTTTCAGTTTCAATTCCGCGTTCCACTTCATCCACTCAATTGCTGATGATGAATGAATTTGAACTGACAACGAGTACGCCTTATGTGTCTCTTTCAGAATGTGAACAGGTCTTCATATTTCTGACTCTGATTGCGCCTTGGATACTTTGTAAATTTTGAATAATGCAAAAGCAACACTACACATAGGCTAAGCTCCTAAGCACTTAGGCAGTGTGTCTAACTATGATTATATATATATATCTCTATATATACTTATATATACTAGCATATATATATATATGTATGTGTATTATATGTAACTGAGCAATACCACCAACAACAGCAACAACAAATCGAACAACAACAGCTACAATTAATCCAACAATTAATGAAAACAACAACAACAACAACACATTCAAAAGCGTTCAAGGGCGGGTTCAAGGAGGAGCGTGAGATTGATGCATTAGCAGCTGCAAGTAGAACATATCCCAAATATTAACGAAAGCAAACGATTCGAGTAGTAGCACACACACACACACATGCATATCAAATGTGAGTGTGTGTGCTGCTACTGCAATGCAATGCAATGCATATGTATATAAATAAAGATGTGTGTGTGTGTGTGTCTACTGAGAGTAAGAGAGAAATTTAACGAAAGTATTCTTGCACACACACACACACACTTGTATAGGCGACTGTCAGTACAACAAGCAATAGATAGAGAGAGAGAGAGAGAGAGAGAGAGAGAGAGCGTGGGCTATTTAACGAAAGTATTTTTGCATATTAAACTTACACATACTTAGAAATATATATATATACGAGTGGCGAGCGTGAAGAGAGAGAACTAGTTAACGAAAGTATTTTTGCATAGTCAACTTATACATACGAGTACGTGAGTGGGAGCAACTGAGAGAGCGAGATACTCAACGAAAGGAGGGGAAGTGAGTGAAGAATATACAAATTGTGTTTTTTGCATAGTTAACTTACATATTACATACATACATACGAATGTAAAGCTTAAACAAAGTACCTAATGTACGTTTAGTTATATTCCAATTGTACATATCAGAAATCCGATGCACAGCAGCAGCCGCAACATATCTCTGAATATCGATTATGACGCTCTTTCAATTTATGTTCAATAAATAATGAAAACTCAATTTTATCTTTATTGGGGGCGGGCACCACCCACACACACACACATACGCAGAGTATTCGTAAAGTAGACACTAAAAACCGCTGCTAACCACTTGCAGAGTCCAATAACGAGCTGGTGACCGCCTCAACCACTGGACGCAGCGACCTAACCACCGAGCAGCAGCAGCATAGCACCAGCAGCAGCAGCAGCGGCGGCGGCGGCGGCGGGGGCGGCGGTAGCAGCACCACCTATGTAACCACCATATCGAGTGCAGGCAGCGGCAGCACCACCTCGGGCAGTCAGCCGAGCAGCACCGCCAGCCTGGGCACCACCACCCAGCGCACTAGCAGCAGCAGCAGCAGCACGAGCTCCACGACAACCACCACGTCAGCCACCACGACGAGCAGCAGCACCACCAGCACCACCCAGCTGCCCGAGCTGCCAGCCACCGAGCGAGAGACGACGCCCGACAGCTACGTGCCGATAGGTGGCGCTGGCGGCGGGGGCGGCGGGAGCAATCGAGATCACGAGCGCATGCAGCTGCCGGACGAGCATCAGCTGCCACCGATGCCGCCACCACTGCCGCCACAGCCGGACCCACCACCGTACGGGCCCTACGGGGGCAACACCTACACGAGCAACGTGAACAGCGGCGGCTACCGGCCGAAGGGCGGCAAGGGCGGGCGCATCAACTCGATCGAGGAGGAGCGCACGGCGATGATCATTGGGATCGTGGCGGGCATCCTGATCGCCGTCATCCTGGTCATCCTGCTCGTCCTCTGGCTCAAGTCGAACGGCGACCGCGGCTACAAGACGGAGAGCGAGAAGGCCGCCGCCTACGGCTCCCACAACCCCAACGCCGCCCTCCTGGGCAACAGCAGCACCAACGGCTCCTACCACCAGCAGCGCCAGCACCACCAGCCGGCCGGCGGCCAGCACCACAGCCAGCAGCAGCAGCAACAGCACCACAACCTGAACGGACACAGCAGCAGCGGCGGAGGCGGAGGAGGAGGAGGCGGCGGCGGCGGCGGAATGATGTCCAGCGGCAGCGGATCCCTGGGCTACGGCAGCGACGGGCGGCCACAGATGGCAGGACTCGTGCAGCCCAAGGCCAAGAAGCGGGACTCCAAGGATGTCAAGGAGTGGTATGTGTAAGGCCAGCCAGTGCAGGAACCAGCGTCAAATTAGCAATATACACGAATACTAATACACCCACACACACACCCACACACACACACACAGACACTGAAAGCTTTAATGCCAAGCTAAAGGTTGATCTCTAAGCCTCTCTACACACCCAGAGATGCATATATGAGTATCTATGGAAGAGGTGTTCGATTAAGTGGGCAATCGGGTATGAACGACTGCATATAATACTCATTCATGGAACAGAACTAGAGTAAGGAGAGAAGTAAGAGCGAAGTGCAGCAGGATACACCTGGCTGCAGGTCGATAACAATAGAGTGCCACGCCTTGCCAGTGGGCGTAGCTATACAGTCCTAGACTACCCCTATATATGCCCTCTACATATACAGTTAAGGCTGCAAAACCTATATACCCCTCTAGCGAGCAGCCCTGAATGAGTATTAAGTTGAAGACCTCAAGGCGTGCGATTGATGGAAGCAGCAGCGAGCATTAGATTCATTATGTTTACACACACACGCACACACACACCTACACACACACACTCACGGATATATAAATATATAAATAACAATATTTTAGCTGCATATGCATAAGTTTTAATGGGCAAAAACTTACTTCAAGCAAAATTAAAACTCACAAAAGAACAAAAAAATGAAATTCAGCAAAAAAAAGAAAAGAAGAAGAGAAATTATTGCCTAAGAAATTAAAAAGCTTCAAACTAAAGACTTGCTAAAAGAAAAATACAAAAAAAGAGAGAAGAAGAAGAAGAGGAGGAGGAGAAGGAGAAGGAATCACACTATATATATATACTATATATGTAGGTATACAAGCATTATATCATTATGTTATAACTACTTACGCCACTAGCCAATCGAATAATTGTGTAAAATATTTCGCTAAAAAAGAAAAAGAAAATATGAAAATAGGAAAATCCGATGTTGGCCGCATTGAAGCAAACGAAAACTGCAAAAGAAAAATGAAAAATGTAAGGAAACTTAGCGAATATCGATGTAAAACGTAATTTAAATATTATAAACAAAGCAAATACAATATATAATATACGATAATATATATACATGCATATATATCTATATCTATATATATATATGATGTTCTATAAGCAGTTTCTGTTTGTTACAAAATGTGGTGCTGTAATCTAACTATATATATATATATATATGGTATATATGTTTAGTATATATACTAGTCTATATATATAGACATACATATATATTATAAAAAAGATATATCATATGGATAATAGTGCTAAAGACGACAAAACTCTGCTTCAGTTCGATTCCTTCAATTGTAACCAGCTTCAATTGACTTCAATTTATAATCAATGAATGCAAAAACCAAAGAAAAACAAACAAATTTTCTCTTTTTTAGCGTGCAGCAAAACAAAATGTTGAAATCGAAATTAAAATTGGAATTTGAATTTGTAATTGAAACTGAAATTCTAATTAAAATTGGAATTTATTTGAAATTGAATTGAAACTTAAAAATTCGAATGGAAATTGAAACTCAGATTGAACTTGAAACTGATATTGAGATTGAAATTATCATTTCGTTGCAATTGAAATTGAAGCTGAAATGGATATTAAAAATTCTACTTAAAATTGTATTTCTATTGAAATTGAACTTGGAAATGAAATTCGAATAGAAATTGAAATTCAGATTGAAGCTGTCATTTCATTGAAATTGAAATTGAAATTTAAAATTCTACTTAAAATTGTAATTTTATTAAATATAATTCAATTTCTGATTGAAACTGAAATTGAAAATTGAAGCTTAAATTGAAATCGAATAAGTAATTGCAATGATAATGGATAAGTTCAAATAACTACTTAAATTGAAATTGAAATTGAAAAATTAAAAAATCCAACTCAAGTTCCACTTCAAATTCCAATTGGAATACCAAGATTGAAAATTGAAATTCAGGTTCAGATTCAATTTCAAATTCAAGCTTTAATTGAAATGAATATGTAAAAACTACAAATTCAAGTTTCTAGGGAAATTCAAATTCAATTACAAATTCAAGTTCCAATTGAAATCGAAAAATCGAAAATTCGAATTTGAGTTGAAAGCAAAACGAAAAACGAAAAAAAAGACGAGCCCTAAACTATATACTTTGAATATGTATATGTATTTGAGACTATATATTGCCATAGAACAGCTATGCAGTATGAACTCTGACATATCAATTGAAAAGACACACACCAACACACACCAACACACACACACACACACAACACTCGACACTTGAAGCGAACCTACCTAGCTTTCTTTACAAATGCTATCCAATTGTGAGCAAAATTACTTTACAGCTGAAACGGTAACGGTTAGGGAAAGGGTAACGCTAACGGTTATGGCAATGGAAACAAGCAACAATTTTACAGTATTAGAGCCGCTTTGTGCATATTTTTCGAGGCTTACGTGACGTATACGCAATCAGCAGCAGCTAAAACAACTATCAATAAGACAAAGAATACACACACACACACACACATGCATACACACTCACGACCACACACACACTCAGCTAGAGGAAACAATTTGTAGAAGGCTTTTCGGTTTGTTTGTTTGTTGCTACTTTTCTGCTGCTATTTGTATAAGAGTTTTATTTTGATAGATATAGTCAGAGAATCACATATTTTACATATGTATATTATATACATGCATATATTGGAGTTATACAACACTTACACACACACATACAGTCACACGCGCTTAGCCAAATCAATTTCTCATTCATTTCTCTCGCTCTGCTTGACTTCATTGTTGTATAACAATATCAAAAGTATATATAAATATATAATGTATATACTTCAGATATATGTATATGTATGTACATTTGAGTCTTTAACTACTTATACACACACACACACACTTATACATATATATATATATCTATATATCGCATTTCAACAACAAATTTTTGATATATTTTTTGGGTTATGGAAAACTTGAACAAAGAAAAAGGAAAAACAACTAGAAAATCTAGGAAAATATAATGAAAACTTACACCTAGAACAATTTAAACACTATACAAAGCACACATACATATATACATATATGTATATACTCTACAATTTATATGTATGTATATGTATGTATGTATCTATACAACATATATACACAGAAACCAAACAAAATATATAATGTAAAATGAAATGAATTATTATGATTATTATTATTATCATTATTATGATTATTATGATGTATTACGTCCCTTCGAATTGAAACTCTTTAAAATGCTGTTGATAACCAAATTACGATTCCCACTTAAATAACGACAAATTTCTCTCTCTCTATCTCTATACATATATACATACATAGATATATGTATGTATGTACTTATATATATATATATATATACTCACAATGTTAATGCTGCACAAGAAAAACTCTCTGCATTTAAAGTACACAAAAAACGTTTTTATTTTCCATTTTTAATTTTCATTTCGAGTTTTTGCCTTGCGATTATTCAAAGAAGACAAAACTATTGGAAACTCTACACGCCATAAATAAATTGTTTAAAAACAAATATATATATATAAAGAATATAGAACAAGCAACCAACAAACAAACAAACAAACATCAACAATACAACTATCAAATTGAATTAAACAATAATGTTATGTATGATAAACGCGAAACCATAAATGATAAGTGGGTCAAGGCAGCAAGTACAGTTAGTTTAATGGGTAACAGTAAATTAGTTAAAGCATGTAATAGTTGAATGATCGATAAATAGGACCGATAGACAGATGCGTACGAAATGCAATGTATCAATACAACTTAAACTTATATCTATTTAGGCTTAATATCATTGTTATCTAATATAAATATATATATATATATATTAATATATACCAAATAAACACACAGACATACACACTCAGACACACACACACATACACATATACCCAGTATATAGCGACAAAGAATATGTATATGAACAATGTGTAACGGCTATAATATATAGCAAATCGTAACGTGTATCTAGACGTACATGTAGCGGCAGTGATTGTTAATGAAATGGCTTTGTTTTATGTTAGATTTTATAATTTATCAAATGGAAATAACGGTATAAAATTGCATACAAATACAGAATGACTGACAAAACACAAGAAATTATAACATTGCATATAATAAATAAAATACAAATATAAAACTAAATCGTTACTTATTCAAATTCAAAAACTCAGCATCACTTACCAACACTGAGCAGTGTCTGCTAACAGAGGGGTTACATTACAGCGCACTGTAAGTATTCAAATCCACTGTTAAGTCATTCTGTGGGTCCTGTTAATCAACAGCGCCTAAAAATGTAATGAGTTAAATTTCTTCAAGCTACAATTTAAAGTAGAGAGCAGATATTAAGACTGCCTACAATAATTGATAATTTTATTTTGACAGACATTTATGAACGCCCGACAATAATGTTTAATGTTCGACTATCGACAGTATAGTACATGCGACTTTTGTCATCGATGAACTAGTACAGAGTCGTGAGTCGTGCTATCGAACGTATTCCAATAGCTGTAATACAACACTGCACGATTTGCGTGTGACTATTATAATAAAATTTACGCTTTTTAAGTTATAAGTTTAAGCACAAATAATGGCTGGAACTGCAAATGCTGCGGCAAAGACCGAGATGATTGATCTCACCAAGCTCAGCCCGGACCAGTTAATGCAAATCAAACAAGAGTTCGAGCAGGTGAGTGTTCGTCAGTCGCCTGTGTGGGTGTTGCTCACCAACAGCGTGTCTCTCACTCATACACTTAGGAGAGAGAGAGAGAGAGAGTGAGGGGAGGGCGTTGCAATGCCGCAGCAGCTGCACATGTTAATAATATTTGCAATTGTGTTCAGGAAATGACCAACATACAGGATTCGCTGTCCACTTTGCACAGCTGCAAAGCAAAATACGCCGGCTCCAAAGATGCCTTAGAAGCCTTCCAGCCGGATTGGGAGAACCGTCAGATACTCGTTCCTCTCACCAGCAGCATGTATGTGCCGGGTCGCATCAAGGACTTGAACAACTTCATCATAGACATCGGCACCGGCTACTACATCGAAAAGGTGAGCTGCAGTTGCAGTTCCAGATGTGTGCTTCGCTGACCAATTGCATTTTTCAGGATCTGCAAGGCTCCAAGGACTACTTCAAGCGACGCGTTGAGTATGTCCAGGAACAGATCGAAAAGATCGAGAAGATACATCTGCAAAAGACGCGCTTTCTGAACTCTGTGATGGGTGTGCTCGAAATGAAGCAGGCGGCAGCCGTGAAAATGATTCAGCAGCAGCAGCAGCAACAACAGCAGCAGGCACAGCAGAGCGCCTAGACGGACGCCAGGATAAATCTGATTAAATTATTGAACTTCTAAAAGAATATTTGTGCATTTAATTAACATATGTAGTTTATTAAATTGTTCAGCTACTTTTTGGCCTCGGCCAAAGCCACAGTCAGCACCTGCAGCTTTTGTTCATAGGCCGCCTTCAGGTCCTGCGGAAGAAGATCGCGAAAATTGTTATGAAATACACTTTAAGCACTGATGTGGACTCACCTTAAATATTTTGGATTGTGTGTCGTATTCGGCGCGCAGCTTGTCGTAGACTGACTTCGATATCAGGAGCTTCTTCTCGGTGAGCGCGCACTTCTCCTGCTCGGCCTTGATCCAGAGCTGGCTCTTCTCTAGCCGCGCCTGGGTGTGTTCGCACTCTGTCGTCTTCAGCTGGAGCATGTCTTTGGTCACCTGCAGCACATCCTTGATGGAGTCCACTTGGTTCTTGAGCACAGCTATCTGTTGCTCCTGCTGCTTGTTCACTTTGGTCTTCTCGAAGAGCAGCGTCTTGGCCTTGAGCAGCAGCTCCTCCTGTTCCTGTCGGGACTTGGGCGCATCTGTTCCGCCCAGCATCACTGACTGCTTGAGCGACTGTTCCAGGTTGCCTACCCGCTTCTGCAATCGCTCATTCTCGCAGCGCGCATCCTGGTTAAATATGATTCCTCTTCACAAATCGAATCCCAAACCAAATACCGATCTTTCGAAACTAACCTCAAAGTCTTTGCGCAGCGCTCCAATTCGTTTGCGAGACTCCTCGATCAGCGCCTGCTTCTCGCTCTCCAATGTGAACACCATGTCGAGCAACTCATTCTGTGGCTGCCCCACTGGCTGCTCATCCTGTCCAGCCGCTGGAGCTGCACCCACAGCCACTGCTTCGTTATTGTTCACATCGCCTTCCGCGCCGTTTGCAGACATATTTTCTATTTCTTTTTTATTTTTCTACAATTTTATTAAAATTATTCCACACGCTGCTGCTCGCTTTGCTCTGGCATATTCTGTTTTCTTTTTGTATTTATAGACCAAATAGATGCAGGCTCTATTAATAGACTCTCTCTCGACATTCCCTCTCTCTCTCTCTATATATCTCTCTGAACAGTCAGCTGAAAGACGGACGATAAACATTTAGTTTTGTATACGCCGCAGCATATTCAGATGTTTCATTTATTATGCATTTTACGTGAATGAGGGGAGGAGTAGGAAGTAATGAATGCGGGGTTAATACAAATCGCAGTTAGCTCAGAGAAAAAAAACAATTAAATTGTTATAATTATTGTTGATGGGAGGCGCGAACGTTTGCTGTGAGTTTTCCATAAGATTAAGTGCCTAAACAAGTAGAAGAGGTGACGGATGAGGGATCGGCCTAACCGTCCAGCTCGCCAGCGGCGCAGGCATCGCCGTAGCTCTTGCCGCTCTTGTCCTCGGGATTCAGCTTGATCATGTCGTCAATGCGCAAAATGGTGATCGCTGCCTCCGTGGCGAACTTCAGCGATTTGATCTTGGACATGGCCGGCTCCAGCACGCCCGACTTCTTGTTGTCGCGCACCACACCCTCGATCAGATCCAGGCCGGTCCACTTGAGATCGCCGTGCTTGGAGTTGGTTTGGCTGGAGTTGTGGTAGGAGCGCAGCTTGGCCACCAGATCGGTGGCATCCTTGGCGGCGTTAACAGACAAGGTTTTGGGAATGACCAACATCGACTTGGCAAACTCGGCTATGGCCAGCTGCTCCCGCGACGACAGCGATGTGGCAAAGTTCTCGAGGTAGATGGACAAAGCCGCCTCCACGCAGCCGCCACCCGCAACGACCTTTTTGCTCTCCAGCACACGCTTCACCACGCAGAGAGCGTCATGCACGGAACGCTCCATCTCATCGCAGTAGAAGTCGTTGGGACCACGCAAGATTATGGAAGCAGCAGCACTGTAATCATATAGACAGGAAATTGAAGCAATTGTTCAACTTATGTTTCTATTCAGCTATGTATATACCGTGCTTTGGTGCCCTTGATGAGGATGAGTTCGTCATCGCAGATGCGCTCCTGAGCCACCTCAGCTGCTTCGCCCACCATCGAGGCGTCGAAGCTCTCCTCGCCGTCCATGTTTGTCAGCGAGGTAAGGAATGCAGCGCCAGTTGCCTTGGCAATGATCTTCAGATCGCTCTTCTTGACGCGACGCACAGCCATGGCGCCTGCCTCGACGAAGTACTTCATGCACAGATCGTCGACACCGCCACTGGAGAGGACGACGTTGACGCCGGTGCCCAAAATCATATTGATGCGCTCCTTAGTGATGTCCAGCTCACGTGCGCGAATGGCCTCGAGCTTGTCTGGATCGTTGATCAATACTTGGACGCCCATCTTCATCTTGGTCTTCTGCAGCGAGAAGTCCAGGCAGGCGATCTTAGCGTTAACTACTTTCTTCGGCATTTGCTGTGAGGCCAGGGTGCAGTTCAAGGCATATCCGGGTATCAGAACCGACTCGCGAGCCGACTTGCCGTGCGCCTTCAGCACGTTTATGGCTTTGATCGAGTAGGCTGTCTGTCCCTTGGGGTCGGTGATCTTCACAGCTTGAGCTGCGTCCACGACCATGGTGGAGAAGAAGTCAGCGTCGGCGCCAATGATCTTGGAGCTCATTGAAGTCTTCGCGATGTTGATCAGTGAGTCGCGGCTAAGCTCGTCCACCGGTGCAGTCAGGTGCTCTGAAATATATTTGCAGGCTTCCTTGCAGGCAATACGGTAACCCGAGATGATGGACGTGGGATGAATCTTCTGCTTGACCAACTCGTCGGCGTTCTTCAGCAATTCAGCGGCCAGGATAACAACGGATGTGGTGCCATCGCCAACCTCCTCATCCTGCAGCTGAGCCAGCTCCACCAGCACTCTGAAATGGACAATAAGAATCGGTTACACTCAGAATCTGTGGGAAGAGATAATTAACTTACTTTGCCGCAGGATGCTCCACTTCGAGCAGACGAAGAATGGTTGCTCCATCGTTGGTGATTGTAACATCGCCAATATCGTCAACCAACATCTTATCCAAGCCTACGGGGCCCAGAGAGCTCTTGACAATATTCGATATGGACAGCGCAGCCATAACTGTAAAAGGGAATCATATTAGGATCATGAATGGACGTCCTAACCTCACTTTAAGCTAGACTGTGCTTGATATCCTAGCCGTTCTGTTGAATTGTTTCACCATTGCACAAGTAAAGCAAAAAACATTACTAATAACTTGTTCGAGAATATTCTTTGCTACCATCTGGGGGTCTTATTGGCAACGTGCTTCTGTCCCGGCAACTTTATTTCAATGGCTGCAGCTGTTGCTGCATTCCAACATTTCTTACCGTTCTGTGAGCGCACAGAAGCGCCTGACTGCCGTGTGCCAGCGATGGATAAGGGACTTGCCAATGTCGACATATTTCGTCTGTGTTGTGCGACTTTTAATAAAAATTTTATAAAAATTAAACACGCACTGCTATTGCTTTCAGTGAAAAATTGCCGCACGCTAAACCGCCTGACTCACAGTTAGTGATGCACGTCAACTCGATATATCGATAACAGGCAATCAATTATTGTTTCTAGAAGTTCATTAAATGATGCATTCAAAGAGAGGATAAAATTATTGTTAATCAATATATAAAATAATCATAAAATATGTAATTGTATTTGTATCATTAAAAAAAGCCTTGTATTTTTTGTTTTTAATATTTCGCTAGTTGTTTGGCGGCTTATCAATATTCAAATTTCAGCAGTGTTGAAAAAGGCGGCAAATGAACCAAAAAGGGAATTCTTTTGAATTCAAATAAATAATCGATAGCAAACGATCAGCAATAGAAACTGATTACTCGATTGAAATTTACAAAACCGCGGCAAAAACAATAAAAGCTGTGTTCATAGTTTATGATTTAATAAACAAGTCTTGTTAGAGCATAAACAACATATAAAATGAGTACGACTCCAACAAAAATACACTCAGCTGCCGCCGAGTACAAGACACCAAAGAAGCGGAGAGAAGCAATGCGACGTCGAAAATCGGCTGATTTGGTAAACTTGGTCGACTCAAATGCATCTGAGCCTGAGGAGCAGCCACGCACTCGACGCTCCACACGCAGACCGAGCCCCACCAAGAAGTATAAGGAGTACAAGGAGAAATCCGATGGACAGCGAACACTTAACCACATGGAGGAGGACTCCCAGTCCCAGACCCAGTCTGAAGAAGATGAAGAAGTAGAGATCGTGGGAGCTGCCAGGCCAAATACAGGGGATCTACAGCTAATACAGGCCGACTACAATGTGGCGGGCACTAGCCTGTTTGGCTTCAATACGCCCAAGAAGCGCGATGCTATGGCCTTGGCTGCACTCAATGCCACGCCCTGCACGCCGAAGACACCAAAGACGCCGCGACTGGGCGTGAAGACTCCAGACACGAAGCGCAAAAAGGCGGATCAGCCCAAGACGCCGGCGCATGTGAGAACTCGGGTGAAGCAGCGTACGTGGGTACTTGGATTTCCTTTTAATTTTAAACTTACAAATATATTATCTCTATATCTACAGAGATTGCCAATATTGTGGCTGACTCCGACGAGGATTTCTCTGCGGGTGACAGCGACTTTCGTCCAAGCGATGACAATTCCTCGAGTAGCAGCAGCAGCAGCAATGAGGACGGCGCCAGCTCTGAGAATGATGGCGCCGACGACGAGTCGAAGACGCCGTCTAAGGCGCGTCGAGCCATCGTTGTGCCTGTGCTGCCGAAGACGCCGTCGGCCGCTCGACAGCGGCAATCGGCGCGCGTGAAGAGATCAAATGAGTTTGTGCCCGAAAGCGATGGCTACTTCCAGTCGCATGCCAGCAGCAAGATTCTCACCTCGGACCACACGCTGGATCGCCTAAAGAACCCACGATTGGCCGCCGATCGCCTGTTCAGTCTGCTGGCCGACATGAAGACATCCCCGGAGCACGAGATGGCCATCAATGCCATCATGGAGGAGTATCGCTCGTACTTCGCCAAGTGGATGTGCATTCTAAACGAAGGCTTCAACATTTTGCTCTACGGACTCGGGTCGAAGCGTCAACTGCTGCAGTCCTTTCATCGGGACATACTCGCCCAGCAAACGGTGCTGGTCATCAATGGCTTCTTCCCCAGTTTGACACTGAAAGATGTCCTGGATAGCATCACCAGCGAGATTCTCGATGCTGGCCCCAGTCCGGCCAATGCACACGAGGCCGTCGACATGATCGAAGAGGAGTTTGCCCTGATACCCGAGACCCATCTCTACCTGATCGTCCACAATCTAGACGGGGCCATGCTGCGCAATGTCAAGGCTCAAGCGATCCTATCGAGACTTTCACGCGTGCCCAACATTCATCTACTCGCCTCGATAGATCATATCAATACACCTTTGCGTAAGTAGATATAGTATTGGCTCGGGCATTCCCTAATCCTAATACCCTCTCCTTTGCACATTCCCTTGCAGTTTGGGACCAGAACAAGCTGAGCAACTTCAACTTCTCCTGGTGGGACTGCACCACCATGCTGCCGTATACGGACGAGACGGCCTTCGAGAACTCATTGCTGGTGCAGAACTCTGGCGAGTTGGCGCTCTCCTCGATGCGCAGTGTCTTCTCCTCGCTGACAACGAACTCGCGGGGCATTTACATGCTGATTGTCAAGTTCCAGCTGAAGAACAAGGGAAACGCCAACTACCAGGGCATGGCCTTCAAGGACTTGTACTCGAGTTGCCGCGAGGCCTTTCTGGTCAGCTCCGACTTGGCACTGCGCGCCCAGCTGACCGAGTTCCTGGACCACAAACTGGTCAAGTCGAAGCGCAGCGTCGACGGCTCCGAGCAGCTGAACATACCACTCGATGGGTCGCTGCTGCAGCAGTTCCTCGACGAGCAGGAGAAGAAATAGTCGCAACATATTTAGAACATAATAATTTATTATCTAATTTGTTAAATACACAATTACAATATGTCACTTTAAAAATGGTTTTGCTTCCTTTTCGCCCGTGTCGCGTCGCGTCGCTTCGCCCGTGTAGCCGCCCTCGCCCCGCCCCAGTTTACTATTAAGTTCTATTACATGTAGATATATATATATATAAGTACTCGTACTCGTTCCCAGTTGCTTCTGCTTCAATTGTTTATTGTTTTCTACACATTTAGATTGGCATGCATAAAAATGTTGTCTCCCTAGTAGCTTGAATATGTTTTTGCATTTTGATATTTGAACTTAACTAACCTTCGCACAGCAATCCCTCAATCAATCAATCCATCCACCCATCCATCCATTAGTTTCTCATGCTGTGCAAAAACATTGTTCAGATTTATATTGTGCATTTGTATTGGAATCAAAAATAACTATTGCTGAATGTATTTACAAATTTTGTTGCTGCTTCCTAGCTCCGTTCTCGATCTTAACAAAATTTGATTAATTATTTATTTATTTATTTTAGTTTTTCTTTTTATGGATTATCACTTTTTAGTTTATTCGTTCGTTCGTTCGTTTGTTCCTTTGTTTTGCTGAAAGAGAAGAAAGTCCTGACTAGACTCGAGTCATCTAGAACTCTATGTATATATAAGTGTGTTTACATATCTAACCTTGATCCAGTAAAACTTGCTCATGTTGTGGTTGTTGTTGTTGTTGTTGTTTTTGCTTACTATACACAGAGTGCTACAATTTGCTTTTATTTGAAGTTGTTGTTTCTCTCAAGAGTTGTTTTGTTTCTTTTGTTTGTTTGTTTACAAGAAATAAAGAAGATTGCATTAAATACTTAAAAACGAAAAAAAGACATTAAGTTTATTGTTGTTGTTGCTGTAGTTGTTAACGAAAAGAGAAGAGGTTGACAATTTGTTGTTGTTGTTGTTGTTTAGTTAAATACAAAAATAAAAAGTTTGAATGCTTTTCTCTTGTTGAATTGAATTAGCAGAGTTTACATATACACAATATATAAATCAACTTCATTATCATATCCGTATCATTATGCATTAGTCATACTCATCGAATATACATCACAATCAAAGTGTACGCTTTGTAATATAATAATATAGTTATACAATAATAATAATAATAATAATAATAATCATAATAATAATAATTATAATAGTTATGCAATTTATTATGTTTCGTTTTTGCTTTATCTTTATATTTGCCTTTCTGTTCGTTACATCATCTCTAGCTTTATCTTTATCTTTATCTTCTACTTCTACTTCTTCTTATGCACACTTTCTTATTGATTTTGTGTTGTTTTCTCTTTCTCTTTTTTGTGTTTTTTGCTTGTTTTCTTTTCTTTTCTCCTCTTTATTTAGTTTTACATTTATAGATTTATTTTACTTTTAATGGTTTTTCCTTTTTTGTTTTGTTTTTCTTGTTTTTTCTTCTTTTTGCAATTTCATCTTAAAATTAAGCATTAATCATAAATCATAAATCAACAAAATAAAAATATTACATTTATCAAGTGTTTGAAAATTAAATTACTCGATATTGAAACAATAAACGGCATAAAGAATGCTTCTTGTTGTGGCCCAAGCCAGTTGTTGTTGTTGTTGTTGTTGTGGTTGTTGCTGTAGCTGTTGGTATTGGTGTTGTTGTTTATATTGTTGGTTGTTGCACTTATTGTTGCTTTAGTATTGATCAAATGTTTCACATGCAGGCAACATTTGAAATGTATTTTACAATTGTTGTTAGTGTTGTTGTTGTTGTTGTTGCTGTTGTTATGGATAGTAGATAGATTTGTAGACTTGATCAAATTATACATTTGCATGCAACTTGTTAAATATATTTGAAAATAGCTGTTGTTCTTGTTGTTATGAATTGCAGTTGCTCTTGTTGTTGTTGATGTTGCTGTTGTTGTGGCAGCATTGCATATGACTTTCTTGATCAAATTAACAATTTGCTTGCAACTTTTAAAATCTATTTTACAATTGTTGTTAATATTATTGTTATTGTTGTAGGTATTGTTGTTGTTGCGGTTGCTGCTTGTTGCTGTTGCATTTAGTGTTGTTACATGTTTAGCTGCTGGATTAAGGTTTCAGCTCATTTTCACGCGTTTCCTTGGTGGTCCAATTGGTGGGATTTGTTGTGTTGCGAGCGCACGAAATGCCTCCGCTATCAAATGTGAATGTGTCGTTATCATATTTTGCCAGCCAGAGGTTTCCATCACATCGGTGGCATGACTGTAAGGCAAGCAAGACGAAACAGTCAGTTATACAAGTTAGCAATAGAAGCTTATTATAGAGACTTACGTATTAATGAAATCTATCGTTTGTGCTTTCAATTGATCCGCACTGTGGAGATCAGCTAATATTAACGTTTCGGCTGCTGTTTCAACAGAGAGATTGACGCACAGCGCCTCCTCGCACATCACTTTCAGCTTTTCGAGTGCATACTGCAACAGAGATAGACAACAATTAGTGATGACACAGATAGGTATATAGATCGTATAACAACAATTCAGCTGCTGCTTTGGCAGTGTTCAGCTATTCAGCTTGAGTCAAATTCCGCACCTTATCAGCAGCCGCTAAGAGATCATCAGCCATTTTTTCTAGATTGGACGCCTTGCCCGTGTATATGAATCGTAGCATCTCTTTGAGCACCTCATGATCCACATCGGTTATGGCGACACGATTCAGCTTACGCTCCTCCATTTCGTGCTCAAACATGGCAGCAAAGACATCGCTGCGCGCTGCACATGCAACAAGGCAAGAGGATTTCATTAGATATATATCGCGGATAGATATGGGTGATATATTCTCTCTATTTACCTGCCAATATGGCTTTGTGCGCCTGAAACTCTCGACCGCCCACGGAGAGCGTGACGTCGCTGAATTTCTCATTGTCAAAGAGATTGCCTAGGTCTTCGGAGAGTTTGCACTCGGGCACTTTGAACTGCACTATGTTGGATTGGCCCGATATGTTGACGCTATCCGCCACCACGCTCACCTCGCAGAAGATGGTCAGCTTGTCCTCGGGCAACAGGCCGTTGGCCTCATCCAGGAGAAAATCGCGGCGTATGAATTTCTTAAAGCCCCAATCCTTGCCCTGAACAAAGCGATACGCGCTGCATAGGGAAACCCAAAGGACATATTGTAAGCGATTCTGATTGGATCTGGAGTCAAGTGATTCACTTACCGTTGGGATTCCATGGCTTTGGTTTCCTCACGTTTAGCATTTAATATGGAAAATTTGAACTTGGCTCTGACTTCAGATTTGTTACACGATACTAACAGTAAATATAATGATAAGTAATCCTTGCTCTCCTCATCTAGACCCTTGGGATTTACCCGTAAACACCTGCGGCAGGAAGAGGATATATGGCGTAAGTTAGAGCATAGAATCTAGACTATATATATAGTATATATCATATAGTATATCCGACTTCACTTACCATTTCAGTTTGTCATTAGCACCCGCCGAGAATGTGGAAGATTTGAGCACTTCACCCATTTCCTCCCGACAAAAACTAAAGTTATTTATGGTCCACATATAGCTAAACTTAACCACTTTGACCTGTAAGAAGAGATAAAGAATCGAATAGTTAGCAAGATACTGAAGAGAGTAAGATCGGGATATACTTTAGACTAGCTTTTTCATATAGATTCACTTACATTCTGTGATTTTGTATAGTATTTCCTAGGGGAATTTGATTTGATTGGAGTAAGGCTAGAACTTTGTGAATGAAACTATAACCACAGAATATTTCCGACTTCGATGTTGATAGAGATCAGCATCATTAACTTGCTTAGGTCTAGATCTTGATCATTTTCAATCAAAACTTTGCAGTTCTTCAATCAATCAATCAGAACTGTAGAAGTTGTAGACTTTACATTAGACTTTAAATTATTGAGAATATATATTTTTGATCTCTATGCCAACTAGTATATAGTTAGTATGCTGGCTAAACTCTGCCTTGGGTCAATGAATGCCTTTTGCGGTGGGCTTCAGTCTCCATTTGGCTTCAAGCGCACACCTGCGTAACGAGCGGAAATGCAGTTTCCACAAAGGTGGGCTCGGCTTACACGCAAATGAAATACGAGCAGAGATGTTAGGGAAAATCCATAGTAATGCAACAACTGTAACTTAATCCCGGGCAGATGAGCCGCCGCCAGGAGCACAAAGGCACAAAGGGGAATCATCGATAAGTGGCAATCGGTAATCGGGTCGTGTCTTACCTGCGTGTAACACCAGTTCTCAGCGACTGGCGTATTTACTTCCGGCAGGGGCGGCGACGGTACGCGACTGACCGCCATTGTGCTACTGGATGCGTGCAGGTTCGAGGTGACTCTAGCTGTTTGGCTTGCCTGACATTCGTTAACCGGCAATCTGCAAGACCAAAAGAGAGATAGAGAGAGAGAATTAGTATAAAGTGTGGTTAGATTGAATTGCAATTATTTATAAGTAAATTGAGATATTTATATAATTATGCATATTTGTATTTTATTTTAGTTAAGTGAACCTTGGCTCTTGCAGTATCTCCATGATGCTGCGCTCGAACTCAATCTTGACGTAACGGCTGTCGGAGCTGGAGTGTCTGGCCAGGAGATTGAGCAGCTTCAGCAGCAGAGAGTTCTCCAGCTTGAACACGGACACACACACCAGGCGCACACAGAAAAAACTAAACTTAACTAAATTATCTATTTTTAACAATTTGTAACAGGACAGAGACGACGAGACACACGAGGCACGGGCACGGGCACAGCCACAGGCGCAGTTATGAAAATCACAAAGCAAAATGCGCCAAAATCTGCGCTGCGCTGCGCATAATTGCGACTAAGATGCGCGCGCAAGAATGAGCATTAACCGTTATTGCACGACAGTTGTGTGAGAGCGAGCACCGAGTGTGCTCTCAGTGAAGAGCTTTTGAGCTACGACGATTGCTTGGACCTCAGCAGTGAGAGAGAGCGAAGAGCGCGTTAACAGTTATATTTCTGTTTGTAAGCAAGTGAAGAGCGATGAGCGATGCAGACGCGACGACTGTTCTGCCGAAGCGGCAAATTGTAACTAAACAGTGAGACTGCTGTGTGGGCTGCCGAAAGTGAAGGAAAAATCTGAGCCGGCCAAGACGGATGCGTCACAGGATGCTGAGGACAAGAATAAGTCACGGGCAGAGCCTGCAGATGACAGCAAACAATAGACCAAAAATTGTAGCCAAGAGTGGAAAATTGACAGAAAACAAAGTGAGAGAGAGGGAGAGGGAGAGCAAGAGAGAGAGAGGGAGGATCTGCCACAGCAAGGCAAACAAACAAACAAAGAGATCTAGGCGCAGATGCAGCGCAACATTTTCATTTACAATTAAGCAAAGAAAAACACGGAAAAATCTATACAAGGCTGAATCAGCCAGCAGCAACAACAACAAGCTGCCACAAATTCTTGCTGCTCAGCTGCCGCCGCTGCCGCTGCCACTGCCACTGCCGTGGCCATCAGAATTGCTTGAAAAGGACCTTCAATGCGCCTGTGTGAGACAGCGCGTGCATGTGTTAAAAGGTTGACGCGAATTTTATCAAGGTGAACAAACCGTGAAACAGCATCGGAAACAGTTGCCAGCAGCAAACAACCGCAGCAGCAGCAGCAGAGGCAGCGGCAGCGCCAGAAACAACAACGAACTTAACGAGCAGCTGCGCCGCAGTGCAGTCAACGCCGACGCCAACGTCAATCATGCGGGGCAGTCAACCGCCGAGTCGTCGTCGTTGCCGTCGGGTTTAGTACCTTCAAGTAGCTTTATACAATTTTTAGTGAGTGTGCTTTAATGTTAATGACATTGATTTGGCATTGAACGAAACACGCACACACACACATAAACAAGCAAACACCTGCTCAGCACAAGCCAGCGCCCGTCTCTCTTACGCTTTTTGCGCTCTCTTTTGCTGCTGCTGCTGCTGCTGAAGGGCTCGAGTCACAACGGTTGTTGCTTTGTTTGTTATGACATTGGAAACGTTTAGCTCAAACATGGTTTGGCGTCGTCGGCACCACAAGGCAAAGCCCATGGCGCACAAGTTCGTAGTTAAGGTTAAACGTTCTGGGGTGGGGGGAGACGGCAGCGCGAAGCTAAGCCAAAGTGATTTTCGGGCAGCCGCAGTGCACAGCTGAAGCGCGCGATGATTAATGAGTTACAGCAATCGCCAAGAACTCCCAGCGCGCGAGCAATGACGCAGCACTTGAGCTGATTAGGCTGGACCCTAACTACTTAACGAAAGAAAACGTTAAAGAGCAAAGAGAGAATTGTAGAGTAAAGCATTTTGTTGTACTTTGGCAATATTTAAAAATATACTAAATATTAATAATATTGAATAATATAATATTTATAATATATATAAGAATTAAATGCTATAAATATAGCCTCATTTCTATATTTTCTTATTTAATCCATCCATAAGGATTATTTACTGCAGTCAGTTGTTCAGCTGCTTACATTTTTGGTCCAGCCTTTTCATGCCTTTTGTCTAAACGCTGCCGCTGCTGCAGTCGACGCTGCTGCCGCCGTCGCCATGGGCAGCTGAATCGAATGCATTTGGTCATGGACGCGCTGCCAAGGCAGCACCTTGAGTGATCTTTTAACCGTTGCACAGAATGCTTCCATTCAATTGTGTGGGCACCGCACACAGGGAGAGCGAGAGAGGGAGAGAGAAGGGTCAGCAAAGCAAAGAGAATTTATGACAAAGAGCAGCACGTGTTAAGCTGCGCATTATAAATCGGATTAGCTGCAAATGCAAAGAGAGGAGTAGGAGAAGGCAAGACAAAGGCGAAGGCGAACGCGAAGGAGTCGCATGTGAAAAGGCAAAACAAAAGAGTGAAAAGCAAACATATTTGGGGTCTGCGCAGCTGGAAATGAAAATCGCGCCAAATTGAGCAACTTTTCACCAATTTTCCGCCAAAACAAAAGTCGCTTGTTATATAATTGAAGTCGAAGCACACATTTCCGGCAACTTTTCATTAGCATTTAAATGAAATTTGATAGACAAAAAAAAGAAAGAAAGAAAAAAGAAAAAAGGCTGCGCAGCACAGCGAACAAACGAATGTCGACAACAAAAGGCAGGCCAATAATAAAAATGGTGAAAATTTTCATTTTTACAACAAATTATCGCATGAGTTTTCACTCGGCTGCTGCTTGTTGTTGTTGGCGTTTTCACCAACAGCAACAACAACAACAACAAACAGAGGCGGCGGCGGCAGCAGCAAATGCTCCTTTCACTCGTCCAACAACAGCAACAGCAGCAACAAATGAGTCGAGTGAAAAACGTTTTGAAGAAAAGGAAATGCTTTTCATTTTACACACACACACACACATACACACATGGGCGATGCAAAGATAAATTTAACAACAGCAACGAGCTGGCAATTTAATTTAAATAATGTGATCTTCCATGCCAATGTAAATGATTTAAAAAGAAAAAGAAGAAGCAGAAAAGAGAAACTACTCTTAGCGCCTGCTGTGGCTCATCTCTTCACTTCCGCTACTAAATGCAGTAGCAGCAGCAACAATGGCCAGCCGCCCACCTCATTGGCTCATGCAATTTCTCTTCGACTACGCCTTGCTCATTTATGCTCTTCGTTAAGTATGCACATGTGTGTGTGTGTGTATTTCGGGTGGCTGCGATGTCAACACTTGAGCGCATATCAATTTTGTAAACTCCCACGCTCAAGTTTCGTTTTATCGTTAAGTTTCGTTTCGTTGCGTTTCGCTACGTTTCTTATTTTGCTGCTGCTGCTGCTGTTGTTATTGTTGTTGTTATTGTTGTTATTGCTTATTGTCTTTGTGTGAAGTCAGTCGTTAATTTCGTTGCGTTGCGTTGCGCTGCGTCCATTTGCCTTTTACGAACGCAGCGCAGCGCAGTCGAGGCAAAGGCCGACCCATAAGGAGAAAGCTCCTCAGCCTCTCTTTCTCTCTCTCGCTCTCGCTCCCTCTGCAGTTTTGCTTGCAGTTTTCGTGAAAGTCGCTGCCAGCAGCAGCTGCTGCTGCTGCTGCTGTTGTTGTAGTTGTTATATAAAATGTATAAAAATCATTTAAGTAGAGTGAAATTTGTAAGTTTTGCACTTTGTTTTTTCTCTCTTTTAGCAAACGATTGCAATTATGCATTTGTTTATTACCAACAGTGAAAGGCTAACAAAGCAGAAGATAGCAAATATTTGCTCTGTTCTAGTTCCAAATTGTTACTGTGTGTTGCTGTTTATCTAGATAATGCAGATGTAGTAGTTGTTGGTTGCTCTTGCTCAATTTTGGGCCGCATTGCAACATAAATGAAAGTTTACACTAGTTTCGCGTTAATAACGAATAATGACAAAGGGAAAACATATTTCCGTTACGTAAGCATTACAAGCCGCATTGGCCTGGCCTGTATTTATTCGTGTGGCGCGCACTGTATGCGCGCAGGCGTGTAGGCGTCAGCTGCGGCTGCGGCAGCGCCAACGACAGCGAATTTCACCCGACCGCAGTGTAACCGAAGCCACTCGACGTAAAACGAGAGCAAATCGCTGTTAGGCACGAACAACGACCAAACGACGCGACGACAGCGCCTTTATGTAATCGCCAGCGTAGCAGCAGCAGCAACAACAAAACGCGCGCTAAGCTGGCGGCGAAACACAAAACTCGTTTGATGACGTAGCGCACACAGTCGAAGCTCAGCTTACATGCGGCTCGCTCGCTCTCTCTCTCTCTATGGCTCTCTTCGTTCGGTTCGTTCAGTTCAGTCAGCACGTTGCCCGCTGCGGCGAGCGCGTGGCGTTCGTATTGTATAATAGTAAAAATGCTTAATTATCATTAAGCGTACGTCATTAGCAAACATCATTAATGTGCTGAGCCATGATATGAAATCAATAAATTAATAAACATTTTGTGCCCAATTTTTGCTGTTGTTGTTGTTTCTTTGGGGCCAAACATGGCCTGTCTATTGTTGTTGTTGTTGGCTTGTTTGCATTTTGCCGCTTTTACCATTTCTCTACACTTTCTAAACAAATTGTGCGGCGACTGCGACGAAGCGAAAGAAACGACGACAAGAAATTGGCTTTCATGCGTTTTCACATTTTGTTTTTGTCGTGCTTTCATTTCTATCTCTCTCTCTCTCTCTCTCTCTCTCTTGTTGTTGTTGTTGTTGCTGCTGCCGGATTTCTATGCCTCTCTCTGTCCCTCTCTCTATCGTTTTATTGGCTTAGAAATTTATTTGTGCTTCTGCTCGCTGTAGAGATTTGTTCTAAATTCAAAATGTGAAAGAGGCGCTGATGCTTGGGTGAAATGCGTTAAGCAAAGTGAAAACCAAAAAAAAAAATGTATATATATATATACATTTGTAGCAATGATTTTATTGATTGGAGCAGAGCTGAGGCAGCGCTGAGTTCAAGCAACTCGGAGCGAATCAGTCAGCCACAGCCACACGCCGCCTTGGCAACATGTTGCTGCAGCAATCGACGTCTGTTGCTGTTAATTAATTTAATTTTTGAAAGTTTTGCAGTCTTTTTCAGTTTGAAATAATTTATTAACTACGTACAGCTACTTATTTGATATTAAAATGAGAAAGTTGCGGCTTTTTCGACTCGAATTCGAAGTCAAATTTCGGGCAAAGGCTTAACAGCTTGTTGCTGCAACATGTCATTGGCAAAGGAAAGTGTCGAGTGCAGAGAGAGAGAGAGAGAGAGAGAGAGAGAGAGAGAGGATCAGCAAATGTTTACAGCAATTGCATAAACACAAACAGCATATACACATGTTGCCAACGGTCAGAAGAATGAGTGTGTGTGTGTGTGTGTGTGTGTGTGTGTGTGTGTGTGAGTGAGTGAGTCAGGCCTGAGTCTGACCCTTGCCGCAGGCGCACTGAAGCAAACTTCCCGTTCCGTTTGCGCAGAGGGCGTGCAAAAAAGAAAGAAAAAAAAACCATAATTAAACCACAATTCAGTCGTTTTGTTGCCCATTTACGACAATCAAAGCAAAGACTGGCAGCATGTATACACGACTCGATAGGCTGCAGAACGCAAATGACGCTCTACAAGTCTTTCGTTAAGTGAGTGAGAGAGTGGGAGCGGGAGAGGGCACACATATTGAGTGCAAGTGTGTGGCGAGAGAGAGCACATGTAGAACAAACAGCAGGAGCGCGTGCTAGAATGAGAGTGCGATAGGGACATATGCATGTGTGTGTGCGTGTGCGCCGCTCCCTCTCTCGCGCTCTAGTGCTAGCTACATGAATCACTTGCATAAAGGGAAATATAAATAAATAAATCGCTATCGGCTGCTTCAGGGCCTATCGACCGATTCGCTGGCGCGACAAGCCCAAGGCTAATTAAAAGCAACAAGTGCATAGAAACCAGACAAAAAATGAGTATAAAAAGTCAATTAAAGGCAATGTTCTCAGGTTGTGTGTGAGAGAGAGAGAGAGAGCAGTCAGCTGTTTAGTGTTGCCAATCAGACTCCTTTAGCCTGCGTTTGCCAACACTGACCGCAAGTCGCTAAGGTCAAAACATTAACCAATTCAAAGTGGGTTACGCCGGAGGTTGGCCAGCCAAACTAGCAAACAGAGATGGAAAGAGAGAGAGAGAGAGAGAGAGAGAGAAATTGCAAGTCATCGAAATGAACACAGCAAATAATGTTGCTAAATGCACTAAAAATGAGTTAAACTAAATATTTTGCTGACTTTTTCGGTTCGTTTGTTGCTGGCCAAGGATGCGGCTGCCAGTGTTGTACAACTACAGTGAATATGCGCTAGAGCGTACCAAGGCAAATATTTGAATACCAATTTTTATAGAAAATTCATTTCGATTTAAATTAAAATCAAAAAGTTATACTTTTCTTTTATGTTATATCTGACTTTTTCCTATTTAAGTAGAATATATACAAAAATATATATTTTAATATTATATTTAAATATAATTTACTTTCTTTATATTATATAATTTTATTATAAATTTTGTGTTTTAAAGATTTCTCACTGTTTTTTCTTTGTTATATACAAAAATATATATATTTTTCCTAAATTTTATATAAAATTTAATGTATTTTTTACTGTTTTGTCATATCGAGTTTTCACTGTAGCTAAATAAAATATTTTTATTAAATATTATATTTTGTTTGCTTTGTGGAGCTTTCACTGTAGCTAAATAAATGAATTTCTTTTTAAATATATTTTATATATAAATATATTTATATATATTTTTTAATTTTTTAAATTTCAATTTTTTTAATATTTATTTTTAAAATATGTTTAAAATTTTTTTTAATATTTATTTTTATTATATTTTTTGTTATTTTATTTTATGGCGTTTTCACTGTAGCTAAGCAAAAAGTGAATTTAAATTTTCGTTAAATTCCAATTGGAATTGAAACTTTGTTCCATTTCCATGTGTTCCCCCCGCCCAGGTGCGAGTTTATTTACCTTTTATCACAGAAATTTGCAGCGGCGTTACAAAACTCCTTCGAATTGGGGCATTTAACTAATAATACTAGGCACAGTGGAGATTGTTGCTGTTGTTGTTGTTGCTGATTGTTGTTGTTGCTGTGTTGGTGATGATGATGATGATGATGTTGTTGCTGGAGGTGTTGCTGGTTGCTGTGGCTCTGTTGCTGCTGATGTTGCTGCTGTGCAGGATGAGCGCAATTCAAATGTTGCTGCTGATAGTGCGATGAGGAGGCAGACGACGGAGAAGAAGACGAAGAAGAAGAAGACGAAGAACTGGAGCTATTGCTCGCTGAGGATGAGGCTGAGGCAGAGCTGTGGCTGCTGCTGCTGCTGGTGTTGCTGGTGTTGCTGGTGTGCTGATGATGTTGCTGCTGATTGAGATGCCGACGTATCGATTGATTAATGCGATTCGTAATTGAATTGGTCAAAGCGGAATGATGGCTATGCAGATGATGATGCGGCGACAGCGAGCTGGAGGCAGAGCCGCTGCTGCTGCTGCTGCTGCTGCTGCAGCTGGCGGTGGATGAGGTGGGTCCAAAGAGGCGACTGGCAATGATGCTGTTGTTGCTGCTGCTGTTGTTGCCGTTGTAATGCCTGTTGCCGGCACAGGCGCTGCTGCAATTGTTGCTGGAGGCGGAGGCGGAGGCTGAGGAGGAGGAACTTTGTGCGCGCGTTAAAATGTTTTGCAAGTTGCTGTTGTTGCTGTTGTTGCTGGTGTTGCTGCTGCTGCTGTTGTTGCTGAAAGCAGCCTGCAATATGCTGCTGGGTGTTGCCAAATGTTGCGCCAGTGTTGTTGCTGTGCCACTTCTTGTTGCTGCCGCTGCAGTCGCTCCACTTTCGTAATTCAGGTGACCCAAATGTTGTTGCAAAACTGAAGTTGCTGCCGCTTGTTGCTGCTGCTGCTGCTGCTGTGGCGGCGATGGCGGCGTCGGCGGCGGCGTTGGCGTTGGCGTGCTAACAGCAACAGCGTGTGGGTGCTGCGGCGGCGACGTCGACGTCGACGTCAGCGACGATCTGCGCAGTAATACTGGAGGCGTTGATATCAATTGCTGCAAGCGGCTGCCGCTGCTGCTGCTGCTGCTCGCTGCAGCTGCTGGCGTCTCTGCCAACGCGCTGCTCAATGCGCTGGCAGCGGCAACATTTTGCGTTCCACTTTGACAGCAACAATTATCACTCGAAATTTGCTGCTGCTGCTGATGTTGTTGTTGCTGTTGTTGTTGCTGCTGTTCCAAATTCACATCGACAACAAGATTTTCATTTTGATAGATTTCGTGCAGATTTCGCTTTTTTTTGATTTTCACATACGGCTCGTACATTTTACAATTCAAAATTGGCTCAATTATTGCTGCTGCTGTTGTTGTTGTTTTTTTTTTATTTTTTATTTTATTTAATTTGCTTAGAATTTTGGTTATGTATTCACATTGGTTCACACAAAGGCACAAAGCACATGTATCAAAAATTATTTATTTATTTTTATCAAATTTTCTCTGAATTTATTTATTTTTCTTTCTCTCTATTTCTTTTTGGTTAAATTACTTGAAATATTTCACAAAAATTTATGAATTCATTTCTTTTTTTTCTGATTGCAACACTTTTGATTGAAACCCTGCTGTTGGTGTTGTTGTTGTTGTAGCAGCTGCTAATTTGGCCGTCAACTGCTTTTTCTTAGTTAGTTTAGCTTAGCGCACGCAACTCACAACGAACGAACCACAACCGCTTCGCTTGAAAGTTTGCGGAGAACTGAATTGAGTGTAGCCAACTGAGCAACGGCTCGGCTGATTGCTGTCGACGTCGCTGCCTGATGCCTGCTGCTGCTGCTGCTGCTGAGTGAGCGGAGCAGAGCAGCTCGCTGGCTGTCCGATTTCAATGCTCTGTGAATTTTTGGTGTCGACGCCAGCAGCGCTGCTCGCAGCGTTTCATTTTTCGTTTCGTTTCACTATGTAACAGCAGCAGCAGCAGCACGGCACGACGTACTGTGTCGAAATGTGAACACACCACACACACACGCACACTGAGGCATTTAGACTAGCACAGAGCACACACGTAGCTACACCTACACTCTCCACGGCTAGTCAAGTGAGAGGCGTTGGTGGGGCGCTTTGTGTGAGGTCGATTAGCGTATGGGAAAGGAAGCAAAGTCGGCGGCGACACTGAAAAACCACTGAGCGCAACTGCGGAGAGAGCGAGAGCGAGTGACAGCGAGAGAGTGAGAGCGAGAGCGAGAGCTAGCTGAGGGCCAACGGCAGCTGATAATTGTATGTATTCTAGTGTGCGTGCGAGTGACTGTGTGTGTGTGTGTGTATGAGGCTGATGACGAGGGCGAGGCGAACGAGGCCATGGCATGATGATGGCTGTTGGTTGGCATAGCCAGGCCAGGCCAAGCTGGAGGTCCTTCCAGCAGATAAGCCTTAATCATTTAGTCACAGAGCCAGCAGCAGCAGCAGCGCTTCAATTGAACCGCCAAGCGATGGCCTTGCTGCTGCCAGTTGTTGTTGTTGCTGCTGCTGCTGCTGTTGTTGCGGCTGGCTTATCGGCGCTTCCTACTTTACATCAAAGTGCGCGACGGCTTCAGCTGCGATTGCACATATCGTTTATGCTCTTACGTTACGTTACGTTACGTTACGCTATATGTGCATGCAGTAAGAGCAGACGAAGAAGCAGAGCGCATGTTCTGCAATCTTTTGCAGTTACGTCTTTTACTGTTAATGCTACTATTATTAACTGTAATTGCAACTCGAAAGAAAAGAGAGAGAAACGAATTTGTACTCTTTGACTGATGTTTAGGTTTTTCGGCAAGTGTATATATGTATGTACATACATTTATGTGTCTATAGTTGTATATTGACAGGTATACATGTATGTATTTATGCATGTACATATGTACATAGTCATAGTCACTTATGTATTTACCTATGTATACATTTATATACGTATGTATATAGGCATAGATGTACAGATATGTATGTATGTATATATATTTATGTACATAGGTATAGTTACATACATATGTATGCATGTATGTATGTACTCATTACTATGTACTCAGCCCAGGGGCGTTGTCGGCAACGCATGTCACGTCGTTTGCAGTCGTCGTCGTCGCCGTCGTCTTCTTCTTCTTCTTCTTCTTAGTTTTCGTCTTCGCCTTCTGCCGTTGCTGTGGCCCACCCAACTAGCAGCCGCCAGCCGGCTCATCACTTAACTCCATGCGCTCTCGCTGCCTCTCCCTTTCTCTTCGTTCCGTTCCGTTCCGCTCGCTCTCAACACATTCGTTTCATTTATAGCGTGCAAATTAGCATCGGCCGCAGGGCCGCATCGTGTGTGTTCGTTCGCATCGTCCTTTGGCTCGGGCCATCAACTAAAGCAACACACTGATGACAGCTACTGTGTATGTGTGTGTGTGTGTGTTTGACTGTCAATCTGTTGCCCATCAGTCGGGCATCATTTGAATGTGTGAAAATTTGACAGTTATGCGTCGTTTGCTTTGAAGTTGCAAAGGCCGAAAATTCGAAACTCGAAACTCGAAAGCTGAGCGAGAGAGCTGTAATTGCCTCGAGTTATCGCTGAGCAGGAGGCGTTTAAGAGTTAAGGCTGACACAGAAGCCGACTCTGAAATTGGCTAATTTCAGCTGTCGGCGCAAATTCAATTAAGAAAGCCATTTTATGCGTCTTAAAGGTTCTTTCAATTAAATTTTACATCTATGCATAAATTAGATGCTCTTTCGAGCCATCTACTTCCCACACAGAGAGCGGCGCGCCTTATTGGTCGAGCGCTACTCAAGTTCAGTTTGATTATTCATATACAAATATATATATGTATGTATGTATGTATATAAGTTGCTATTAAAGGCCATGCCACGTCCATTGGCCTTTGACCACTTCCTTCAATAGCGGAAATAACAGTAACTGGTTCACCTTTCGATGCGATTCGCCCTCGCCCCTACATCTCAATGCCTATCGATTATTAATATCGACTTTCACACAGAGCTGAAGAGCTGGCTTACAATTAATCGATTTTCTATAAGCTCTTAATAGAAATTCCCATATGTCTGTGTGCATGCACATGATTTACTTGACACTAATTTCCATAAATAAAACAAAAAGTTCAATAAAAACGTAACACCTACCGCAGCTCACCCTCCCGCTCTCCCACTCTCTCACTCACTCTCCCACTCTCTGCCTCTCTGACAATAACCCAATTTTCACTAGCAACAAAGCGAAATACTCACACACACACACACACACATATGCACATCTGTGTTTGACGCGCGTGTGACGACCAAGGCAGGCAGCGACGCTGACGCTGACCGCAACGTCATCTCATTCGAATTCGAATTCCAATTCCCATTCTCGTTCTCGTTGTCATTCCGATTCTCATTCTCATTCCCATGGCTCATCGTCATATTTGACAAAATATTAAAAACTAAACTCAAGTTTGCTGCCAGCTGCGACGCGAGCAGTGCGTGGGCAGCGACGCTGACGCCGTCACCGACGCCGCTGACGAAAGTGTTAATTGATTTTATTGGCTACGAAAGCGCTGCTTTAACTGCGCTGATCGATGCGTCTTAAAATAAACGCATGTGGAACGAGTTGAACAGGAGAGCGGGAGAGTGAGAAGAGAGAGGGGAACGGTGTGAACAAATGGAGTTGTAAGCGCGACCAGCTACATTCACACATGCCGAGAGAGCGCCTCCCAAATGCCGTGGGATAACTCAACTTCCGCACTCGTGCCGCGGAATGGAGTGAAACTTGGACTTTGTTGTAGTTTTTTTTTTCTCTCTTTTCGTAACAACAGCAATTGCCGTTTCGGTTGCAACTTTTTGGCTTTGCTTTTGCTTTGTTTTGTTTTGTCTCATTTCGTTTCGATTCGTTTCTATTAATTTAAATTTGAAATTTTTTATAATCGCTGGCGGCTGATCCGTGTAACGAAATGAGAGTGAGTTTCGAGCGTGCGCCATTTTCCGCATTTCACACACACTCACACACACACACACACACACACACACATGCGTCGCTTTGTGTTGTCGTCATCGATTCGAACTTTCCAACACAAATTTCGAATTACGAATTTTCGATTTCCATTTACCTTTTAGCATACGCATAAAATTTAGTAATCTCTCTCTCTCTCTCGCTCTGTCTCTCTCTTTCTGTTTCTTTCTCTGCGCGTATCTGTCACGCGCCCATTGAAACTAGTTCAGCGATAATTCATAAAGAGTTTATTTATTTATTATTTTGATTCCATGTCTTTTCCTCTCCCTCTTCCTCTGCTTCTGCTTCTTCTGCATTTCTTTATTTCGCTGTTTTTTGGTTTCTTTGTGACTTTTTCTGGTTTTTAGTTTTCGTAACCAGGTTTTAGGCTGGCCAAAGTGGGGGAAAAGTGTCGAAAAAATGCGTGTCGACTCTCGACTTGGCCTTGGTTTATTACGGTTTATGCTGCTTTCGTCGATTATACAATAATATCCGACTCGACCCAATGCGACTAGCGCCTCTCTCTCTCTCTCTCACGCGTTTATCTTACGTTGTTTTACGTTACGTTAGGTTTCTCTGGCTTGCGAGCGATGGGTATGACAGAAGGGACAGTCAATATGTTGATACATGCATATGTACATATTAAGAGACTGCACAGATGATTCTTACGTAATTTTACATTTCTGTGCATTACGTTACGTAAGGTTGTTTACCTATTTCTTTGCGTTTACGTTTTCTCTCCTACTACCTGTCCAGTAAATTTATGCTGCTCCACACTTTTCTTACGTTTTCGTTACGTTTTGTTACGTTTGAATGCCTCTTATTTCTTACGTAGTCCTAAACTTCTGTGCTTCACGTTGTTACGCCTTCAGCCATATCACGTTTTTGTCTTCCTTACGTTTGTGTAACCTTTATATGCCACCTTACGTATTTCGCTTACGTTTTTCAACTCTTTGTCTTACATACGTTTTATCTCTTACGTTTTCTTTCTCTTTTGTCTTACTTTCATCTCAATATCTTTTCTCACACTTCGCCCTAAGGCTCTCTTACGTTCCTTTAGCTTAAGCTCGTTTCATTGTCTTACGTTTTTCCTCATAGCATCCATGATCCTTCAGCCACTTCCTGCGGCTATTCTATGACAATTCAATCTCTTAAATAGGATCTATAGAATTTTCGTGTTTTGTTTGGCCAACTGCAAAATTTTACAGCTCGAGCGGAGGACAATTTGTCAAAGCGAGCCTCGAGGCAGGATTGTCACCTGATCACCTGATCTTATCACCCTGTAAAGGCCTGTAAAGGGAACACCCACGCTGGACCGTAAGATGTCAAAACAGCAATCGTTAATTTGATTGTCCGCTCGCTCGGGTGTCCGCACTGGGTGGGCAAAAAGGACATCGAAGGACATTCTATGATTGCTAAAGAAGAGGAAGAAGAAGCGCAAGGCGAAGACAATGCAGCCTCCATTCAGCTAGACAAATCCAATTGCCGACGTCTCCTCACCCGCTGCCAGACGCTAACCACAAAGTACGGTTTCTTTCTCTCCCTCTCCCTCCTCCTCCTACTCTTCTTCAGCAGGTAGGACAATAGCTGTAGGGCTGGTAATGGACTTCCCACGGCGTTTGTTTACGCTCATTAAACGTAAAAAGGTGCCACTGGCCGGGCAGCTCATGCTGTTGCACCTGTAAATGGATTGCTGCGTGTGTGGTCCCAATGCCCATCCATACATGCATGGCCTTTACTTACATACACTGAGCGAAATGGGTGGAACTTTTGATTGATTTTCAAAATACATAGCGAAAACTAATGTGAAACAGAAGAAACTCGAATTTCGATTTCGAATTTTATTTTCGAATTTCGATTCCGAATTTCGATTTCGAATTTCGATTTCGAATTTAATTTTTTAACTTCAATTTCTACGCTTATCGCTCTATACAACATTATTTTTTCAAAAAAGTGAAATTTTTAGTTTCGAATTTCGAACTTCGCTTTTCGCTCTATACTATATTATAGAGAATAAAAGTTTATTAGTTTCGAATTTCGAACTTCATTTTCGAATTTAAATTTCTCCGTGTCTACCTATGTGCTATATACCATTCCAAAGAATTTCAAGGTTCCAATTTGGAGTTCAATTTTCGAGCTTCATTTTCGAATTTCGAATTATATTTTCGAATTCAAACTTCTGCGTTTATGGCTCTTAACTGTATTCCATTCTCAAGATGTTCAAGTTTCAAACTTGCAACTTGATTTTTTAACTTCATTTTCGAATTTAAATTTCAAGACTTTCAAGCTTCCCATTTCGAATATCAATTTCGAGTTTTAATTTCGCTTTTCGAATTTAGTAATATATTATAAATGATACCTATAAACTTGCATAACTCATTTCTACTGTTTAATATTTCACTTTAGTAGTCGATATTCGTCGAAATTTCTCCAAGTGTTTCTCCTATTTTCTAACAACTGCGCCTCCAATGCCTCAGTGGCAAATAATTCAATTTACGTTCTTTTGCTCTTTTGACGACTCCTCGGCCAGCGATGGATGATGGATGTGCGAGCGAGCTGGAGCATGTGCAAAGACCACAGACAGACAGACAGACACACGCACGCACACACACACACACACACACGCATAGAGTTTGTAGTTGTGGCTAGGCTAATTTGAAGAGTGCCACAGTGAGTGTGTGTGCGTGTGCGAGTGGCTTTGTGTGTGGCCCAGCCCGCCCGTTCGGCGGTCGGTCGGGCATGGACAGGTAGCGAGATGAGCTGCGGCGTAGGATTCGTCTGTGCAGCAGACCGAAAAGGAAACCCCTTCCCAGTTCATAATACATCTTTTTGTTTCTTTAATAATTTAAATAAAGAGAAGAAAAAAAAAACGAAATGCCACCAAAGTTGTGCGGTTCTTCGTATGTGTATGTGTGTGTGTGTCAAGCGCAGACGCAGAGCCTAAACAATCACACACACACGTACACATACGAGGCTTGCATGCACACACACACACACACGCGCGCTTACAGAGTCATGCGAGTCGACCTCGGCCTCGGCGCTGCCAGCAGAGCGATGAGTGGAGGAGCCACACACGAATTTGTTCTTTTCTTCTTCTTCTTATTCTTTGCTTACTTTTCGAGCAGCAGCGTTGGTGGCCGTGGCGACGCGACGCGAAGTCAGAATAAGGAGCGAGCGAGCAAGCGAGCGAAAAGAAACGGTAGTCGGAGCGACGGCTGCAGTAGAATATAGAGTAAAAGAGAGCCGCTCGCTCGCTGTACACTTCATTTGCTTTCTTCGGCAATGCTCTAAGGCAATTGAAGCTGTGAGCGAGAAAGGGCATATAAAGACAGTTCATTTTTTTCGGCAAGTGTTAGATTATGAGCGAGAGAGGGAGAGAGGGAGTGGGTAGTGTAAGAGACGTTATTAGCATTTCATATTTACATATTTAGTGCAGGGTATTGCTTAGTCGTCATGCTCGGAATAGCACACTTCTACTCATTGTTCTCAGTTTTATTGCCTTTGGTTTGGCTTTGGCTTTAATTGTTTTTCGGTTGTCATCGTTTGTTGTTTTCTGCCTTCCTCTCTCCCTTCTTCTTGTCTTGTTCTGCCACTGCTTGTCGCATCCTTAGTTTAATTCGATTTTAATTTCATTTTCTTTGCACGACCTTTGGGTAGGTCATAAAACTAAAACGCCATCTATTGGCTTTTTATGGCTGCTTATCTGGCAATTAGCGGTCTATCTAATAGCTACAGGTGGTCGATAGGGCTCAGGCATGATTAAAGTGGGACTTGAGCATGTGTGAGGGAGAGAGCTGATGTGTTATACCTCATGTAAAGTTTAAGTAGAGTATTTAGTGTAATCATGAGATCACAACACAACTGTACTTTGATTCAAGTACTTCGCAAAGGGTGACACTTCATGGTGGGCTCTAAACTTAAAGGTAAACTTTCAAAATGAGCCGCTAATCAGTTAGAGACCGAAAATAGGTATACTATAATATATATACATACATACACACATACATACATATTAAAACCTCGAAACGCACAAAGAAACCCAGCGTCAAGGCCCAGTTAAGAGACAACAAACAAAGTTTGGATTCGAGAGTTGGCCCAAATGAAGACAAATTGTTAATAAACATAAATGTCTTATAATGCAAGAGTGAAAACTTTGCGCGCTCAAAAACCAAATTCAAAAGTCGAATTACATCAAAAACCCAAGAAGAAGAAGAAGAAGAAACAAAAGCCAACCCAGACAGTTGGAGCAGTAAAATAAATACGAGAAAAAAGTAGCCGCAGCAGCAGCAGCGGGTGACTGTTACGTACGTAACGTAACGTAGTTATCACTCTTATACAGCCCAATGCGTCTGTCTTATACACTCTGTGTGCGTGTATGTGTGTGTGTTTGTGTAATTAAGCGAAATTAGGGCGGCCCAAAAGGCGCGCGCCAAACAAGATGGAAGCGCAACAGTCGAAAACTTATTAAACACCATTTTCGTCAGATACCCTGTAGGCTAACGTTGCGTATGGGCAATGTTTTTTTTCAGATAACTATAAGCGAGAATTGAAGTCGTCAAAAGTTGGAGCATTATATTATAATTCTATATATATATATATATATATATATATATATATATATATATATATATATATATATATATATATATATATATATTCATAAAAATTGCCATTTCACATTTTACAGAGTCCAAGTCACCCTTGTCTGATCCCTGTTCTCAATTGCTGAAGTTACAGTTTTTAAAGTTTTTTCTTGCTTCGCTGCGAAGTGAGCTATGCACACACATACACATATGTATGTTTATACTGTATACGTGTAAGTGTGTGTCTGCAATACGCACACGAAAAAGAAAGCCGCAAACTTTAGGAGTTCAATCGGCAGCAGCAGCAGCAGCAGCGACGACGGCGGCAACTAAACCAAGACGGCGGGCGAGTTGCTGCTGCTGCTGCTGCTGCTGCTCGCTGTTTCGTTCGCTTATTACGTCGCCTGCGCCGGCGACGAGGCTTGTGCCGCGCAGTCGTGCCCCCTTTTTTTTGGCCATGTGACGTCGCCGTCGCTGCCGACGTTAACGCTTGCACAAAAACGTGTCGCGCTTGTTATGTAATCGCTCACAACGAGGCGCAGTTAGCGACGTCGACGTTGACGTCGACGCAGACGCTGGCTACGGTTTGTCATTTGGCTGGCTCTAGACGTTTTCTTTTATTTATTTCTTTATTTATTCATTTTTGTTGTTGTTGTTGTTGTTGCTTCGTGTATGCCAAAATTTTGGTGTTGCCAAAAAGCAGTTACCAAAAAGTAAAAAAGTCAAAAAATATATGCCGTATGCAACTGCAGCAGCAGCGCAGTGGAAACTGCAGAAACTGTGGGCGCTGCAATTCGTTTGCGTTTACGTTACTCTCGCTCTGCCTCTGCTGCTGCCGCTGCCGCTGCCGCTGCCTCTGCCCCTCTCTCTCGTTCGCTCTCTTCTATTGCTGAGCTGCGCTTGTTTATAATTTGCTGCGCTTTTTAAGCGCTTTGCCATGAAAAAGAGGTGAAACTAATTTTTTGTTTGTTTGTTTGTTTGTGTCTTTTGGTATTTTGTTGGGGAGTGTGTGTGGCACAGCTAGACTAACTGTTGTTGTTGTTGTTGTTGCTGCTGGTGTGGAAATCCCTCTCGGTGTGTATGCTTTATGTAATATATATTTCGTCTTGCAGCCAGTGGGCGCTGCCACACGTATGCACATGTATGTATATATGTATGTATGTGTGTATATAGAAAATGTCACTCGAGTGCAGCAACAATTCCAGTTCAATCCTTGGCTTCGATTGCACAACGAGGCGACAATTGAAATTAGAAAGGCTGCAAATTTGTGTATCTCCTCCCTTTTCCTCCCCCTCCTCCTCCTCCTCTTTGTTGGAGATCAAAATGAAAACAAAGGCAGAGGCAGCAACAGCGTCTGCTTGTGTTGTTGGCGTGAAAGGTGAAAGGTGTAGATAATCGGCAATAGCAGCAAAAGCAAAGAGAGTTTGACTCATGCGAGAGCGAGAGAGAGAGCGATGGCCATGCAGGCTATGTGTGTGTGTGTGTGCATGGCGCTGCCCGCATGTGTGTATGTGTGTGAGGAGTTTAGCTCATGTGAGAGCTGGTGAGATTTTCGCCTGCCTCTGCCTCTGTGTGTGTGTGTGTGTGTGTGTGTGCGCGCGGGTGGTTTCATTTTGTCTTTTGTTTTAATACAAATCTCAACTCGACAAATTTTGCAACTCTCTTTTTTTTTTTTTTTTTTTTTTGGGTGTTACGAATTCAAGTGAAATCGTCCCGCAAAACGTAAAAGGTAAAAAGTGCATGAGTTTTTTTTCTTTTTCTTTTTTTTATATATTTTTCATCATGTTTGTTTTGGATCGCGCATAGTTCCGGCATTGTTTGGATTTGCCCAGCCAGCTGGATATGCAGGCGAGATTTAAATTGATTGGCCAAAACGAAAGGAAATTGAATTTCAAATGGAGCCCAGGTGAGAGGAGGGGGGGGGGAGAGAGAGGGGCGATAAGGGCATAATGAAAGTAACTGTTGTTGTTGTTACTCCGAATTCGTTTCCCATTTACAGCTATAATGCACAACTGTTCTACTGGTGAATGACAACTGTTATACACAACTGTTATACATAACTGTTATACACAACTGCAATACACAACTGTTCTACACAACTGTTATACACATTCACAGTAAACAAATATCTACATTTATCCTAAGTAGCAGCTGTTCTACTTGTTATGCCAACTGTTATACATGACAAATTCATGTTTCAGTTGTCTCAACTGTTATAATGCATATAATCAAAGTGATATATGTATATGTAGATCAAAGCAATGCAGTCACTGTTATACAGCATATCAAAGTATAAAACTGTTATATGCATGCAGCTATTCTATAGTCAAGTGATTTGTTATATATCAATAACTGTTATACTCAATAAGTATCTATATTAAAAAACTTCTTTACTGTTATACATACATCAACTTTATATATAAGAGAATGCAAACTGTTATACACGATATGCGTTTGTCAAAAGAAAATCAAATCAACAAGGGATATGGCTGTGTAACTTCGAAGTGTTATACATTAAACTAAACTGTTATATGAAATATGTTATACTGTTATACATAAAACAAAACTGTTGTATGTAGTATGTTATACATTAAACTAAACTGTTATATTAAATCAGTTAAACTGTTATACATGAAACTCAACTGTTATAAGAAATATGTTTTACTATTATACATTAAACTTAACTGTAATATGTATTCTGTTATACTGTTATACATTCAAACTGTTATATACAATCTGTTATACTGTTATACATTCAAATAAACTGTTATATACAATCTGTTATACTGTTATATGCAATCAGCTACACTGCTATATTGATATTGATATTTAGATATCGCATCTATATTGATAAGAATCCGAAATGCAATAGTAAAAGCTGTTATATAAACCAGTAAACTGTTATACGCACCCAGCAAAGCACACACCCAACAATTGATTCATAGTTGGCAAAGAAAAGCATGAATATGTGATTTCAAGAGTCATGGAACTGAGATAGTTCCACCCCCAACTCCAGCCCCACGCCCCCCTTTGCGTGTGTGTGCGCCGCCTTTGACTGTGCGATTAGCTTTCCAATTCCCCCATTAGGCCCAACGACTGGCAAACAAAATGGAAATGAACTTTGAATTCAAATTTTTTGACTTTGACTCGCGACGGGCATCAAAAAGGGGCAGAGGAGGAGGGGGAGGGGAGGGGGAGGCGGACAAAAAGTGCTCATTGTTTTGCATAAGCTGAATGAAAGAGAAAAGAGTCGAAAACATGAACAAGAAAAAAAGCAGATCACCTTTCGTTTTTCACGCTGCTGAGAAAGTCATTAAGTGAATTGTGAATGCTCCCCCCCCCTCATACCCTCCCCCCATGACGCCACAAATTAGAGTTCAAATTAAGTGATTATTATTATCTTCAGCGCCCCGACGGGGGCCACTCACTCCGATTCCAACTCCGACTTCGACTCCTACTCCGAATTCAATTTACAATTTCTCAGCTCTGATTTCTGCCGATGTTTCTAGCTCTTCATCGGCGCCATATCTTCGACCTCTAACTCCGAATTTGTCCGAAATATCGGATTCCAGCTTTGTATGCCAGTTTGACTGTAATTCTCTTACGATTCGAACTTTGACTCCAAGTCTTACGTCTACTCCGAATCGGAATCGAATTGAAGCTTTGATTCCAAATCACTCCGAATCGGAGTTTCATCTTCACCTTTTACTCCGATTCAAAAGTTTGCCTTCGACTCCGAATCGGACTTATTTCCGTATCAGATTTTATCTTCGTCTCAAGTCCAACTCAAAGTTGAACTCCGAATTGAGCTTCAACTTCGACTCCGAAACTAACATCAGCTTTGCCTTCAATCCTTACATCGGACTTCAACTCTTACTCCGAATCGAAGATCAAATAACTAATGCAATTCCCATTACTCCTACAACTCCGAATCTGACTACGAACTAAACACCTTCATCAGCTGTTACTCTGATGAACTGTTCTACTCTGCATGTGTATCTATTATAGATATAACTGTATAGTTATACCCTTTTGGGTACTTTCAAAATTCGGATTGCACAATTCAAAGTTTGAGAAAAATCATTTTTCACGTCAATTGGAAGCAGTTGCAAAAGCTGTTGAGCGAGCAAAAGCCCAAAACGACAATTTGCGTTCAACTTTCCACCGACGACGCCGTCGTAGTTGCAGTCGACGTCGACTGAGGCAGTCGACGTCTGTTATGTCATAGCCAGCAACGGCGTCGCGACACCGGGAGCTGCGATTTCCCTCAAGTGAAACTGTGCAGCAACTTTTTGAAATTTTGTTTTTTTTTTGTTTTTTGTTTTTGGAAAGCCGCGACGCTTCATGAAGCTGCCGCTGGCGCTGCTGCAGAGCGTAGGCCTCAACACACCAACAACAACAACAACAACAACAACGGGAGCAACACTTACAACAATAGCGACAACAACAACAACAACAGCAATAGCAAATAACAATGAAACGAAATCGAAAGTCTGCGCATCCGCAATTAAAACAAAAAACTTTTGACCGCGTCTAAAACCGCCCGCAAAACGCGCGCGTTTTTCGTCGTTGTTTCTCTTTGACCTCATTCAGAGCGCTGCGGTTTGACAATAGATGGCGCCAATGTCAGCCCGCTTAACTGACCAGGCTCAATGATATCGAGTGCTCGTCCTGATATCGAGTGCAACGATTAAGCAACAGATGGCGCTGCTCAGCTCAGCTAAGCTCTGAAGTTTCTCCAAGTGTTTGGATAGATCAAAGCCACCAATGTTAACTAATTTAGTAACTGTTCCGACCAGTTTTGGCCAAGCCTAAAGCGGAAGCCATGATATCATCATCATTTTAGGGCAAATTGTCAAAAAAACAAAAAAAGAACAAATCAATTTTGCAACAGGAATTTTCAACTGGTTTTCGAGGTTTTTTTTTCTGGTGTCGATTTAATTGGGTCGATCGATCGCAGCGATCGATGGATCAGAATTGAAATATTTTATTTATTTATTTATTTTATTGTTACCAAGAATTAATTCTAAATAACAATTTGTTTTAAGCCAGAGCGACAAAGGCCTTCAGGCGTTATTTGCATTATATATATTATTTAATTATATTATTTCTATTATATACATTATATACATTATAGATCTATGTTTAGTTTGTTGATTATTTTTATAAAATTTTCTATATTTGCTTTATTGGGTTTTAGGATAAGGGTATTGAGTGTGGGAGAATTAAGGGATTTGCAGATATTCGTTACATGTTGGCATTCCAGTTGTAGGTGTTTTGTTGTCAAGGTAGAATTGAAATAAATTATTAATTACTCACGTGCGGGATTCGGTATTTGGAGCTGTGGACAGCCTTTAAAGGATGCTTACCTGCAAGGAGAGAAGGCAAAAGATATTTATTAAGTGCGATCGAGGCTTGAAGCAGATGAAAGTCTAAAGTAACCAAAAGATTTCCTGATTCAGACAGCAATGCCTGACTTGCAGATACCCATTCATTTTGTTTCAAATTGATATAGCCGGGAATACCTGACTGGGAAATACTGCCATCAATCATTCTACAGTTCTACAATTAACACTAAAAAAAAAGTCTAGAGAAACTGTGTTTAGTGCCCTGTGAACATGTCATTAAAATGTCTAACAATTTCAAAACATTTTCCAAAATTTTCAAAATTTATAGCGATAAATCGAAGTTGAGCTGAGCCATAAATATAAACATGACACGAAACAAAGTGAAATTGGAACAAAGTTCGAAATCCATTTCGAAATCTACAACTGGGAAGTTAACAAAAAGTGTGTGTGACTGTGTGTGTGTGTGTGTTGAGGGTAGCTGTGATATTAATCCAGCCATAAATCAACTGTCACGTCAAAAGTTGACATGGGACATGGCTCGGTTTACTGGGCCTATGACTCGCTGCTGCTGCCACTGCCTCTGTTGCTGCCTCTGTTGCTGCCTCTGCCTCTGCCTTTGCTTCTTCTTCTTCTTTGTCGCCAACCCCATGTCTTATTTCCAATGCGACAAGCGTAGCCAGCGTTGTCTTGCTGTTAGGGTCAACTCATCTAAAGCCACTCCCCGGCCCAGCTCAGCTAAGAGACGAGCCGAATCAACGCGCCGCTGGCAATGAGCCAAGTTATGTAGCAGCTTCAAATACACACACAAACACATATATCTGTATATATATATATGTATATAAAAGACATTTAAGTGTGCTTTAGTAGGCTCTGCTGAACTCCAGCCATCAATCTAGACTTATGGCCTATAGACTCTTAAAGGCTTTAGACACACAATATATACATCGGATATATATCGAGCATATAGATATCGCAAGCATTCACTAGCAGCATCTTCATCTTAAGCATTTATATACCAAATTTGATCTCTCTATCTTTTATAGTCTTCGATTTATGCAGAGAAAACCACTTACAAATATCGATATTTATCGATTTAAGTAAAAGTGCTGTTATACTAAGCGCGCATATGCATTGAGCGCATATATATATATATTTATATATATATAAGCAATTTGCGTTGTCTTGCTTTTAAAGTTTTCCAGTTATGCTTCAAAAAGTATAGCCTATCAATCGATATTTATCGATATTAAGCAAATGTAGTGAGATATCTTAACCAAATGATCGAATTTCGCTATTTAGCTTCTGCTAGCAGAGGTATTATCAGTTTAAAGTCTCTAGCCTCTGTAGTTACCGAGTTCTCTTTCTCGCTCTCTCGCTCTCTCTCTCTCTCTCTCTCTCTCTCTCTCTTACAGTATCAGCAGCATCAACAAGCCGAGACGGGGTAGTCCTAGCTGCCTGCCTCTAAGTTGATCTGTCTGTCTTTATGCTTATCTCTCTCTCTCTCTCTCTCTCTCTCTCTCTCTCTGTCTCTCTATCCATATACCCATTCATCTACATTTATTTCTCAACCTGTCCTCACATACTCTTCTTTAAGCAGCATCTTTAGCTTCTGCTCTTCTTTCACATTCCCTTAGAAGCTAATATACCCCACTGCTTAGGCACTCGCAATGGGTATACAGCTCGAGCTGAGACAATAAATACATTGGCACGCATTTTTGTCCATTGCCGCGCCGAAGGCAATGCCCATGTTGATGCTGCTCGCTGCTGCCGACGTCTCTCTAACCGCGGCTAGTTTCACGGCCAGCATCGGCAGCCCCCCCGCCCTCCACTGCGTGCCCCGCCCTCTCCTCATAGGCCCCCCGCTTAATATAGGCATAGATTTTGCAGAGCTCGAAGTGAAAAGCCGGCTTGCTTTGCCTTGTCAAGTGCTTTGTTGCTGTTGCTGTTGTCGCTTTGTTTCACACAAATTTGACGGCAATGGCCGCGCAACAACAACAACAAGCAACAACTAACAACAACAACAACAACAACTAACAAACAAACAACAATCACAATTTGCGTTTTGAGAGACATTTGAGCAGAAAAAAAAAATGTTTTCTGCGCCGCTTGGCAACAATTTGAAGTCAATTAAAGCGGAGACTAAGCCAGAGAAGAGTTCACTAAACGAGGGTCGCCTGAGTAGTTGCTGCTATGGATATAGAGAGTCATATAGATATAGTACATACTATATAGAGAAGACAACAATGGACATCGCAATGCTTTATAGTCAAATTATCGATTTTTAATCGGTTGAAGTTATCGATAACAGTTTAACTTGAGATAATGCCCTATCTATGCATTCTGGAACATGGAAAGCTTGTTAGTCTAGCAATGCCTATATTTAACGATCGAATTGGAAGAAGTTATCGATAGCAATTTACATCGATAGATAATTAATCGATAACAATTTACTGACAGATAAAGCTAGAGTAGTCTATAGGCAATCTTTTGGGTTTAATTAGCGATAATTACCTATCGAAATCGAATAAGTTATCGATAGCAATTAACATAGAGCTTAAGCTAGAGATATAACAATTAGAGTTAGGTTTAGTTAGGCCTAATAGACTAACTATAGCTCAATTGAGCGCAGCCAGAGAGGGAGAGAGAGAGCGAGCAAAAAGAGAGATAGAGAGAGAGAGAGAGAGTAGCTAGAGCAACGATATCGTAAATTGTAAATTGTAAAAAAAAGAAGAAGAAAGAAAACGAAATTCGCTTAAAGGAGAAATCATTAAACGAGGGCTCAAGCTAAAGACCAAAGCCAGATATACTCCTCCTCCTCCTCCTCCTCCTACAACAACAACAACAACAACAACAACAAAAGCTCAATTGAGCTCGAGTTATATTTATGACAGTTGCTGCTGCTTGTAGTTTCGCTGCTGCTGCTGCTGCTTTCCCATTTGCATGTGACAATCGCCAAATGCAAATTTTGTGCAGCGAAGCGTTTTGCTAGCGTTTAAAGTCGCGCGCGAAAGTCGCGTCGACAGAGCAGCATTCGTTGCAGGCGAGAACTAGCTAAGTTCAATTGAACTACTCAATAGAAATGAGCTGTTGAGGCTATAGAATGATGACTCAGTTCAGGATAGTTCAATTTGTTAGTTCCTGAACTAGGGCAATCCATTTTGAGCTAGCAGTTTCCACGCTTCTTCTTTGCTTGAACCAGTTCCAGTTCCAGTTCCAGCTCCAGCTCCACTTATGGTGCCGCCTGGAGCTACAGACGCCTTAGCTCCAATTAGGGCAGATAATGAAGCCCAATTTGCAGCCGACCTTTGCATGCAACCTTCGTGTTGCCTTCAACTGTATCTGGCTGTATCTGAAACTGGATGTGCAGAAGTATCTGTGGCTCAACATGCATAGGTATGTAGTTGCTGTATTTATAAGGGTATTTGTAGTTATATATGTGTATATATTTCTATCTGTATCTATAATTGATTCTCTATCTATAAATGTATCTAACTTTGTAAGCGTATATGTATTTATAGCTATATTTGTATATCCCATAGTATCTATCTAATGTATCTTTAAGCTGTAGCATGCATAAGTATCTTTATATGCATCTGTATCTGTGTGTGTATCTGTATGTGCAGCTATGAAGAGTAAAAGATTTGTATCTGCCTTCCATTGGTATCTGTATTTGAGCCTGTATCTGAATTAGTATATGTATCTGAAGTGTCTGTGTATCTATATCTGCATATGAATCTGTACCTATCTTGCATCTACATCTATATTTACATATTTGTCCATATCTGAATCTAGATATGTATCTGCATGTCTTCCCATCTGTCTCCATCTTGGTATCTGCATCTATATTACCATGTGTAGCTGTATCTGAATCTCTATCTGTATCTGTCACCTTGCTATGCATCTCCATAGGCATCTGTATTCCCATCTATGTAGATCTATTTTGTATCTGTATCTTTATCTATCTTTATCATATGTATCTGCATCTGTCTATGCTTGAGTCTCTCTCTCTCTCTCTCTCTCTCTCTGCATCTACCTATGCACCTTCATAAGTATCTGTCTTCCCCCCTTTGTAGCTCTCTTAGTATCTGCATCTGTATCTGCATGGGCATGTTTGACCTACTTCTGACAGTTGTAAAAATTCAATAGCAACAAAAAAAAAGTGGAAAATTAACTGAGCCAAAGCCGGAGCCAGAGTCAGAGCCCGAGTCAGAGCCAGAGCCAGTCGACAGCATTGATAAGAGAGCGAACAGAAAAAAAACTAAAATTGAATCAAGGCTGCAGCAGTTCGGCACGATTTCTACTTTTGGCTGCCCTTCAGAGCCAGACAGAGAGACAGCCACAGATACAGAAAGCCAAGGAGGGGTCTTGCACCCATTTCCATCTGCCCATCTGCCCATTTCCCCCTCGTGTATGGAACGTGAGTGCCCCCGCTGCCCACACCCTATCCCAAACCCCCGTCGGGGCGATGCGTGTGCGTACGTGATGCAATCAAAATGTTATTAATAACGCAATAAACTAAAGTAAAGTAACCATCATTTCGACCATTAAAATGCACACATTTTGCGCTACGTGCCGGGCCATAAAAAGACACAAGAAAAAGAAAGAAGAAGAGAGAAAGAAGACAAAACACAAATCGTAACCAAAAAACTAAAACCTTAAAAAAGCAGAGGAAGCAGCAGCAGAGAGAGAGAGAGAGAGAGAGAGAGAGAGAGGGGGGGGGGGGGGGGAGAGAGGGGGGTGGCAGAGAGAGAGAGAGAGAGTGAAGCATTCCACTATCAATATCAATTGCCTTTGGCAAGCCTTGAAAGTTCTCTCAATGCCTTTTCGCTTATCGCGTGTGTTGCCAAAATATGCCAATTAAGTGTTGTAAAGTGCCGCAATTAGTGCTGATAGACGCCATAAATTTGCAATTTTTGTCTTTCCAATTTGGCAAATGATATCAAAATTAATGTTCAAAAATGCTTAAGCAAACAACATTTTCCAACACTGCATGCAGTGTTGTAAAAGCAAACAATACTCAAGGCATTACTGTCAAATTCCAGAGAATCTGTCACCAAGGTGACACGATTAGCATGAAGCGCAGATATTTCACAATTTGCTTTTACCTGCGCCGCAGTTCCTTTGTAGCTTTCAGTGTATGTTATACTATATATGAGACCCCTCTTTTCTTGAACGAGCATCAGCCAGTCGCTGCCAGCACCCTTTGGCTTCGACAGCTGCAAAGTAAACTCTATAACTAACACGCCCAACTTCTGGCTAAGCAAATATTGATCCATCTAGCATTTATTTATATATAGCACTCGAATTTGTACCTTGGCTAAGCCTAGCTCATACTCTCGTATGCCAAAGTCCCCCTCTCTCTCCTCCTTCTTCTCCTTCTCCTCTTTTACTTTTATTGAGTTGGTTTTCTGCTGTTGACCCTGAACCCAACAACAGAAGTTTCGGCTTGGTTCAGGTCTTTCTCTCTCTCTCTCTCTCTCTCTCTCTCTCTCTCTCTCACTCTCTTCGCTTTCGGGCAATGTTTGCTATAGAATGTTTGTGCCATGCCCAGGGGAACGAACGCTGGATATGGGCGAGAAGTATTTGAACTCATTTGACTCTCGACGCTTTGCCGACGCTTTTTGTTGGCCTTATTGAAATTTGTCATAATTTCGTTGGCTTTAGACGGCATAATTAACGAGCTGCGTGTCTGTCTCTCCCATAATTATGAGCGTTAGAAGTATATGTAGATATATAAGATATATATACATGTCTTAGTTTCTCTGTTTGCCTATCCGTCTCGAGTGCGATGAGCTCGAGCTCAAGGTTTTAGGGCGATTTTGGGTTTTAGTGCCCGAGGCGAAGCGGGTTCTTTTACTGCCTGGCCTTGAGAGCTGTGAGTTCTTCTTCTTTCTTCTTTTTTCTCCTACTTCTCCTACTCCTCCTCCTCCTTCTTCTTCCTCTTCTCACATACGTTCAGCAAAATGAACAATAAAAAAAAGTTATGCTGGACGTTTTAAGTGCCAAAATTTGCATATTTTTCGGCGAGATAATTGTGACAAGATACTGAGGCAGAGAAGACAGTCAAATTAGAGGCTAAGACAGTGTTCCATTTCCAATGTGTCAAACTATTAAGCTTGCTGTCAGCTAGACATGCTGTGCCATTCCAGTCGTTCCCTGGACATATTAGCAGCGCCTATGCTTTCTTTTTATTGCCAAATGAGAAATGAAATGATGTGCCATTCCAGGCGTTCCTTTGGTATACAAGCTGCAACAATATACTACCTTATTAGTCTTGTGTCTTGTTTTATTGCCTAAAACGAAAGGCTACGCTGCTAGCTTAATATGCTGTTCCATTCCAGGCGTTCCACTGGCATACCAATAGTATTTGCTTTATCACAATACAAGTGCTTCATTTCTAACAAGTCAAACGAATATACAAACTGCTGTTCCATTCCACACGTTCCAATGCCATAAATATGCACAATAACAATTATTTTATCTAAAATATCAAGATATTAACTGCTGCTGCTAGCTTGCCTAACTGTGCCATTCCACGCGTTCCAACAGCACTTTTAATGAGCATAACTAAACACTTGGCAGGTCACTTCAGTCAGTTTCTAAAAGATTTAGTTGCATTATTCCTCATAGTAAGCGATAATAAGTCACGCTGTGCCATTCCATTCGTTCCGTCTGCAGATGAATAGCTTGCAAATGCACAAGATAAGCTTTAATATCGCTTGTAAGCGCTTATTAAAGATTGTAAATGACATGGAATCACAGCGATTTAACAGCCTCGTCGCGATTAAGATAGCATCGGGCATTGTTCGTGCTCGAGCTGAGTTGAGCTGAGTGCGAGATGGATCTTCTTTAAAATATCTTGTTCCTCGTTTTTCTTTTTTGATGACAGCCAAGCGACAAGGGAACACACACACAGACACACCAGCCCCCATATCAAGTCAAATAAAGTCAATTGAAGTTGCACACAATGGCAGACAAACAACAACAACAACAAGAAGAAGAGGGGAAAGAGTAAAGTGAAGGCAGCAACAACAAAGAGACAGCGAAAAGCAGATCAACATAAAATGAAAATAAATCAAAATGTAAAAAAAGCTAAATTTTGTTGCTTTTTTTTTTTGCATAAAAAGCAAAAAACACAACAACAGCAACAACAACAACAACAACAACAGAAACTCGGCCGCTGAGGATGCCAAATGAAACTTTTCACCATTTTGCATAACAATTTGTATCTTTCAGTGGAGCGCGTTAAAGCAACAACAACAACAACAACAACGACAACAACAACGACACAAGGGGCCAACTTTTACTCGCTGTTGCTTAACTTTAAATTTGTGTGCGGCGGAGGGAGAGCGGGAGAAGGGGCAGAGACAAACGAACGGAGGCCATAAAAAAAGGGATTGGGTTTGAGTGTTGAGCTAGGGTTGGAGCCGGGGCTGTAGCCGGAGCAGGAGCAAGAGGAGCATTGCACGCCAGATGCAAACTCTGCCTCTGTGTGTGTGTGCACTAAATGTGTGGAAAAGGCGGTGGCCACGAAATTAACTCAAACTGTCGACAGACCAAAGAGAACGTCAGAGCTGACGCCGCTGATGAGCACGAGGACGTGGACGTGGACGAGAGCAAGAACGAGAGCGAGGACGTTGCAGACGATGCACAGCAGGCTATTATAGCCTGCTCCCTCACACCTCCGCCTCCTCCTCCAAAGCTCGTTTCAATTTAAATGCAACTGACATTAAATTTACTACTTTGCCGACTACTGTATAAGAGAGCAGCAAAGAGAGAGAGAGAGAGAGAGCGAGGCTAAAGAGGGTTGGTGTCTGCGGTTTTTAACAGTTACATATGTGCGTGTGTCTGTGTGTGTTTGTGTGTGCGTTGTCTTTTTTTGCCTGCCTTTTGCAAGCTGCAATCAGCTGCAGGCAGTGGGTGCGAGAGTGCGAGCGAGAGAGCGCGAGTGAGCGTGGCCTGTGCAGACATTGTTGTCGCTGTCTGGCAAACTAAATTTAATGAACTGGCGCAGCCATAAAGCGAAACTTAACGGCAATGGGCTGCAGCAAACAGAGAGAGTGAATGAGAGAGAGAGGGGGAGAGCTGAGGGGCAGCGCGCAAGTGAGCAGCTGGTTTATGGCAAAAGCACAAAAGAGAAGGAGCGATAAGGCAGGCAGGCGTTGGTTGATCTTTTCAATTAGTAAATATGTATTTATTTATTGTTTTATTATATACTAATGTGATGATATACATTATATGTAATTGAGTTTACTATAATATAAATATATTAATATTGCTTCACATACAATTTGCTTATGTTTCCATTTCAATTGCCTTTGCCCCACTGTGCGCAAATCTCGCATTGTGCAATGGGCAAAGCGAAGCTAAGAAACCCAAAAAAGACAAAATTATTTACAAATGCAAATTTGATTTGCAATAAGAACAAGCGCAAGCCAATAACAGTCAAATGATAGACGCTTAAATACCCTATAAAATAAAAAAAAAATAGATAAAAACATAAAATACACGTATAATCTATATAAGCATATACTATATACTATATACTATATACTATATACTATATACATATACAATATACATATACATACATACATAGATATACATATACACATACATACATATACATATACATATACATATACATATACATATACATATACATATACATATACATATACATATACATATACATATACATATACATATACATATACATATACATATACATATACATATACATATACATATACATATACATATACATATACATATACATATACATATACATATACATATACATATACATATACATATACATATACATATACATATACATATACATATACATATACATATACATATACATATACATATACATATACATATACATATACATATACATATACATATACATATACATATACATATACATATACATATACATATACATATACATATACATATACATATACATATACATATACATATACATATACATATACATATACATATACATATACATATACATATACATATACATATACATATACATATACATATACATATACATATACATATACATATACATATACATATACATATACATATACATATACATATACATATACATATACATATACATATACATATACATATACATATACATATACATATACATATACATATACATATACATATACATATACATATACATATACATATACATATACATATACATATACATATACATATACATATACATATACATATACATATACATATACATATACATATACAAACATACATACATACATATATCCATCTCATATATACATATACTTTATATATACACATACTACATACACATATATACATACATATACTCATACATATATGCATACATATACTCTATATAAGCATATACTATATACGTACATACATATATCCATTTCATATATATATATATATACATTCATCCATATACTATATATTATATATATTTAAATAACATATCCAACTTTTCATACCCTCCCCATTTCACTCTACATAAACTTGAAGTTTTCATATTGCTCTTCCTCTTGCTCTTGCTCTTGCTCTACTATAACTATTCGAAAACTGTTCAACGTTTGCCTTTGCTAGAGCGAATTTCCATCTCGCTCAGTGCCATAACTCGATTTCCCAAATGTGGGCGAACAAAAGGAAAAGCTCACGAATTGTCGCCAGATTTTGGAGATTGTCGCGAGGCAGCTGCACTCGGGCAATTGAGATAAAAGTTGCCCAGAGACAGGCGACGGGCGGCGGCCGACAGCTGTCATTTGGACAGAGGGGGGGGGGGGGGTGTGGCACCACCCACATGTGGCCGCAGCTCTCTTTATATGAGATATGCAGCATTTAGAGCGCCAACAGGAAGAGAAAGTAATGCAAGCCAGCTGAAATGGGAATTGGAGTTGGAGCTGAACTCACTCTCTCGCTCTCACTTCATAAATTTCAATCTCAAGCAGCAAGGTGTCAAGTTAATGCCAAGCAGAGGACGCAGCGGCAGCAGCAGCAGCGGCAGCGGCAGATGCCAATTGAATGACAGTTGCCACCTTGAGCCACGCTGCTACTGCAGCTGTAGCTGTAGCTGTTGTTGGCCAATGCCAAGCTGAAGAGCTTTCATTTGCCGCTGTCGGCAGCGCAGTCGACGTCACAATTGGCAGCTGCGGCATTTGAGGCTGGCTCGTTGGCTTGGCTTGGCCTGGCCTGGCGCTTCAACTCTTTGAAAGCAAATTTCATTTCTTCATTTGATTTCGTTTCGTTTCGTATCGTTTCGTATCGTTTCGCCGCTTGCTGCAGTACTTTCATTACTTTCATTTGGAGTGAAAGATACTCACGTTGACTTAAGCTTAAGCGTGCGGTTGGCCCAGCATGCCACCATGCACCGTCCCCCCCCTCTCTCTCTCTCTCCCTGTCTCTCTCTCTCGTCTGTGTGTTGGCCGTTTTCATTTCATTTTGCCAGTGAAAAGGACCAATTTCAATTTGTTTAACGACTCAACGACGGCTTTCCAATAGCCACGAAAATATATTGTGGCTAATTATGTACGCGAGTGTGTCTGTGTGTGTGTGTGTGTCAGCTGTAGTTGGCCCATACACAACACACACACACACACATAGACAGAAACAGGAAGTGGCAGCTACTTTTACTCGTATTTAAAACACGTTAACAGCATTGCATTTGCTTTTAGGTTCGATTTGGATGGGAATTTATATTGTAAAATTTATACAAGAAAATAATAAATAATTATTTGATCATTTTTTAAGGTTTTAATTCAATTATTTAGCGCATTAAAATATAAATATATAATAAAAAAAATTAACATATAAAATTATTACATTAAAATTATATAAAAAAAAATTAATAATTATTTTATTATTTTCTAAGGTTTTAATTCAATTATTTAGCGCATTTATCACTAGAAAAATATTAATAAAATATAAATAAATAATAAAAAAAAATTAACATATAAAATTATTACATTAAAAATTAAGTAATATAAAATAAACAAATATTTTAAAATAAATAGTACGCATAAAAACAAAATTTAAAAATTAAAATAAAAATATATATAAAATAAAAAAATATATATAAATAAAATAAAAATATAAATATAAGCAATATACAAATAAAAATAAAATAAAAAAATTAATAAAATAAATTTTTATATATAAAATTAAAAAATAAATAAATTAAATTTAAAAATAGAAATAAATTTAAAAAAAAATTAAATTAAATAATTTAAAAAAAAATTAAATAAATTAAAAAAACATGTATAAATCATATTTAAATATCAATAATCACTACCAGATACTCTCACCATATACTGCCTTGGAATACAGCAATGCCACGCCCCCAACGCATGTATATAAGCCAAATTGCAAGGCTTTAGCTTTGTTGGCGCAGCAGCCAATATGCTCATTTCAACTTCTTGAGCAAGTATTCAAGTTTGTCATCAGAATTCCTCCCCAAAGCTGAGTAGCTGCTACATTTCATCTGCTTTCAGCCAAACTGCTCAGAAACCTCTTCAGCTCGTTGAGTGCCGCTTCCCCTTCCCCTTCCCGTTCCCCTTCCCCCAGCCCATGCTCGCCCACTCAAGCTCTTGACTCGCCCCGAACCCTCGCGCTCCATTAGCCTGGGTACTTTCTAAGGCGAATATCACATTTCACAGCCGAAAACATATAAAAGTGAGTGTTAAATTCTTGGCCAAAGACAAGCAGAAGCCGAGAAGCCAGAGGAAGAGGAAGAGGAAGAATTTTGGTGAAAGCTGCCGATTAGCTGCCATAATTTTCACGCTTTTCCGGCGAACAAAGAAGAAGAAAAAAAACAATTTACAGAACTGATTTACTATGCAAATTAAAAGCCAACCAACTGGGGAGATCACCCCAAGAATAAGAAGAAGAGAAGGAGGTGGAGAGCAGAGAAGAAGAAGCAGTCAAGGCGTAGGAAAAACCTTTTGTGAAATGATTAACTGTAATTAGTAAGAAAGGGGTGGGGGCGGGACGGAGTGGAGCATAATGACGAAGACGAACGAGATCAAAATGTGCAGATAGCCTAAGAAGAAGAAGCAGAAGAAGGGGAAGGAGGAGAAGCAGAGGCAGAAGCGAGCAGGCAAATGCGATATAATAGAAGCGATTAACAACAATCAAATGTAAAATACACAAAAATTAAAATAAAACTGGAAAAAAAGAAGAAAGAGATGATGACGAGCTTGTCAGATAATACTTCAGTGTGAATAGATGGAGCTGCATCGACTAGGAGATACCCTATATAGCGAAAACTTAGTTTGAAGAGAAGATATATGATGTGAGATGAGATAGATGTAAGGGAGAGAGAGAAACTGAGAAAGATATAGATACAAAGAGAGACAGAGAGAGAGAGAGAGAGAGAGAGAGAGAAACTGAGAAAGATATAGATACAAAGAGAGAGAGAGAGAGAGAGAGAAAGAGACAGAGAGAGAGAAACTGAGAAAGATATAGATACAAAGAGAGAGAGAAACTGAGAAAGATATAGATACAAAAGAGAGAGAGAGAGAGAGAGAGAGAGAGAAAGAGAGAGAAGGATACATCAATGGAAAGAACAAGAGTAAGGAAGCAAAAAAGAGAAAACGAATGAAAGAGAGATAAAGATGTATCTGAGAGTGAAAGAGGGGGAAAACGAAAGATGAGAAATAGAATAGAGAGCAAATGAGTGAGAGATATTAAAAGAGAGAGAGACAGTGTAAGATTAAGAAAAAGATAGAGAGCTTAGGAGGAGAGAGAAAGAGAGAGAAAAGAGATAGGAACGAGAGAGAGAGAGAATTGTAAAGAGAGGGTGAGAGAGATATGAGCAAATAGAAAAAAGTGAGAGAACAAGATAGAGAAGCAAGAAAGATGTTGAGACAGAGATAGCGAAGGCTTAAGAAAGAGAGAGAAACAGAGATAGAGGTGCATGCAGAGATAAAGAGGCTAAGAAAGAGGAGAGACGAATGGATAGAGATACACAGAGAAGAGATAAAGTAAAAGAGAACAAGAATAAAAGTATGAAAAAGATAGGTAAACCTTGAGAGGCATAAAGCTCTCGCCACCAAGTCGCTACACAATGCAAGACAGAACAAAGATGCCGAACTCAAGCGTAGGGTGCAAGTGCAAATGCGAGAGGTGGCGCGCACGGGGGGCATTGGGCGAGTGCGAGGGCATTAGGTAGCTGCTGCTGCCAGCTACAGATACAGATACAGATAGAGATAGAAACCGCAACAGCAGAGCAGCCATAGCAGAGCACATGTAGTTATTGCTCTTGAGATACATTTTTGGACACGAAGCGGAAACACGGCCGACCACAAGCAGAAGAAAAAGAAGACGAAGCAGAGGCAGAGACAGAGGCAGAGACAGAGGCAGAGGCAGAGGCAGCAGACATACAACAAAAGAATGAAGGCGAGCAGAGAAGAGACCAACGGAGACGAGTTAACTCTTTGGCTACATAATAAATATTTAATGCGAAGATCTACAGATGTCGAGACAGAGATACACAGAGAGCGAGCGAGAGAGAGAGAGAGCGAGAGAGATGAGAGCAGCATTTGCTTGCTATCTTAAAGATACAAATTACAAGAGGTAGACATTGAGATTGAGGCCTAAGCGAACATTATCATTGTTGTTGTTGTTGTTTCTCTTGTTGTTGCCGAGTGGAGGGCAATAAATAAACACACACACAGAAGCAGCAGTCGGCAGCAGCAGCAGCATGAAAATGATTAAAAGTGCTTCTTAAAGAGCATGTCTGGTCGAGTGTAAGTGGAGGAAGTGGCAGTCGAAGGTAGACGGCCTCATGGTCAACGGGGCGGTGCCAGCTCGCTCTCTGCCAGCGAAACGAATTGGAATTGAAACAAACGAGGCTACCCTTGAGCATTCAGGCAGGCAGGCAGCCCGCCAGCACCCAGGCGACGACGACTCAACAAAGCCAACAACAAAGCAAAGGCAACTTATGCAAAGCACATGCCTTGAGAATAACGACAGCAGCAGCAGCAGCAGCAGAGTGTCCTTGTGGAGAGTGCTCTACAAGCAGATACCCTGTAAGAAGCACTTGGATACTTTCACATACAAATGCTGCTGGAATATGCTAAAGTTAAGGCAGCAAGTGCCTTTTGCTGACTATCGATATTTATCGATTATGAGAAATTGACATGGGATGGACATAAAAATAAGAAATTGAACTAATAATTGACTATTTTCAATGTTTAAGTGCCTTTTGCTGACTATCGATATTTATCGATTATGAGAAATTGACATGGGATGGACATAAAAATAGGAAATTGAACTAATTATTGACTATTTTCAATGTTTAACATGCTTAGTTTCAATAAAAGTCAACTTAAAGAACTTTTGCTATGTATCGATAACTATCGATTACTAACAAATGCCAAATAGAGTATAGAACCTCAAGTCAAACACACCAGCTTTGTTTTGCTGCTCATCAGTTGCAAAGCTGGCATGTAAACCGCATATACCTCATTTACTCTGCTTTACAGGGTATGTTTAAAGAAAAACAGCCGCTGCTTTATCGCCTGTCATCATTTTTGTCACGCACATTGCCTTTTGAAGGCTGCTCCTGGCATTTATTTTATTTTGCTGCGCTTGTCGGCATCCATTCAATTTGCACTGAAACTAAATGGAATGGAACACAAGACAAATATAGCGTGGCCTGTGAAGCTTGTTGACAACGTCGTCTAAACAAATTGCAGTGAAACGAAATGGAATGGAACAGCAGTTTGCACTGCATTGAAATGGAATTGATAGCAACTTAATTATAGCCTGAGCTACAAAATGGAATGGAACACCAGCTAAGTGAGCCCCGAAATATTGATTTTTTGTTCTGCCGCCGCTTGCCTTGAATTCCATTTGCAGTGCAACAACATGGAATGGAACGCACGAGGCAACGTCCCATAAATCATTATTATTACCTCGAGGAGCTGTTCTCCTGCTCTTGCCTTAAACGCATTGCTCGTGTCGCAACTCGAGTCGTCTTCAGCTTTCGGTCTTTCGTTCGGTCTCTGCTCAGTCTCCCTCCCCCCTTCGCCTGCTCTACTTGAATTATAACCCAGTTTCCAGTTTTCAGTTTTACTTTTCTCTCAACAGATTTTCGCTTTGGCCTCTGTTGCTGTTTTTTTTTTTTGGTTTATTTCAATGAGCAATGCTCATTGTCAGATAATTATCAAGCAATGTGAGTATATATGTATGAATGTATGTATGAATGTCTGTATATACTTTTATTTATTTATTTATGTAAAGCCCTGACCTGAAAGGCCAGTTTATTTGCTTTGCTATGGGCTATATGCGATACAGATATTCATATATACATACATACCTCTATATATATTTATACATTACGCTATATTTATGGGCATGGGCAAACATGCAAAGCATTTTAGACCATATAAATCGATATTGGACAATGGCAATTACTGATAATGGGTCGCTAGCTGAGCTATCGCTTATAATTATCATTAATGCGCACACACACACACACACACACACACACACACTGCTACACACACACACGTATACATGTCAAATGCCACACCTTGGTGGACGACTCAACTTCCTTTGCTGTAATACTCCAAATTCTGATGACCCTGAAAATACAAATGATGTAGGCTCGTCTATATATATACATGTACGATATACATAAATACGATATGCATACATACGATATGCATTTGCATATCTAGGATATACATATACGATATACAAATACGATATATGTGATTATATGTATACGAAATAGATCCATATACGATATACAAATATATACGATATTTATAAATATACGATATAAGAATATACGATATACATATATACGATATGCGTATACATACTTCGGATATACATATGTATATACGATATTCATGCATATACGATATTGAAATACATACGATATAGATGCACATACGATATACGATATACAATTATACGATATGCGTACATATACAATTATATATACATACATATGTATATTCAATATATATACACTATATATGCATACGATATACGATATCGTATATAGATATAGATATAGACACAATACGATATACGATAAACATATAGACACAATAGAAGTACATATGTATACTTTACGCTTTACATACATATATACGATATGTATCCATATATACGATATTCATACATATATACGATATACATTTACGATATACATATCTATACGATATATATATATATACATTTACGATATATATATACATTTACTATATACATATCTATACGATATATGTATACATTTACGATATACATATCTATACGATATATATACATATATATCTCAACAATATGTAAGCAATGTAACGGCAACAACAGCGACGGACACATTATTGTTGTTGTTGTTGTTGTTGTTGACCCTCAGACAGTAGACTCATTCAAGGATACGTTGATGCCGACGTCGACGTCGACGCTGACTACGCAGCAAAGGTTAAAGGTACCAACAACAACAGCAACAACAATGAGAGTTGCTGCCACAAGGTTGTAATGAAGCGCGGTCAGTTGGCGTGTCAGCCTGCCTGTTGGCTGTTAAGCAGAACAAACAGGCAACCAGACGATGATAAAACAACTGAAAGCGCTCCAGGCGGATGAGCACGACTAGCAAATACCCAGCCTAAAGCAGTTACTACAAGTATGAGCACGACTAGCAAATACCCAGCCTAAAGCAGTTACTACAAGTATGAGCACGACTAGCAAATACCCAGCCTAAAGCAGTTACTACAAGTATGAGCACGACTGGCAAATACCCAGCCTAAAGCAGTTACTACAAGTATACTAACGTGCTCTTAGATATAGCTCTTGTGCTTTCTAAGGAATATCGAACTGGGGTTCCAGACCTATGAGTTTCCTCCGCCTCATCAGCCACGCCTCTTTCCCTTTATTATATAGATTCACTCTAAATCAATATGCCCCTTTAATGAGTTCTGGGTGGCGCGTAAATTACAAGCCACACGATAACGAGAGACAGCAAAAAGCTCTAGGCTGAAAGCCAGGGAGTAGTCGGAGCGGGCAGGCAATTGGGCTAAGTGCATTTGGCCGGGTTGGCAACAAGCGGCGAGCGAAGCTAATGAAAATATTTAATAATAGCAATAATCGTCAAATGGAGGCACGATTCATCCAAGGCAATGAAACGAAACGAATCGAAACGAAACGGAATGGAACGATTAATAGAATAAACGATGGCCAGATGTTGGGCTGGCCTTGCCATAGGGAAATTACTATATATCAAGCTGGACGAGGGAGGTGAGAAAGGCAGAGAGAGAAATATATAGAGATAGAGCTAGCAAGAGGGAGGAATAAATTGAAACAGCAGAACAGAGATATGGAATCATTTTAAGTATCCTTTTCCAGTGAAACTATCAAATTTAAAGTTTTTCTTTAGATAATAATATAAATATTGGATAACAATTTTG
>JAEIGN010000727.1:930000-1272500 GCA_018903745.1 Drosophila repleta
GCGCATCCCGTTTTTGTTTGTTTATCGATTGATCTCTGCCACTCTCCCCCCTCTCTCTCTCCCTTTCTCTCTCTCTCTTGCCAAAGGTTGCATTTACAATTACAAATTGTTGCAATGAGTTTTCATGGCAAGGAAATTTCGTTTTATTCCATTTCATGATAACGATCAGCCATAGCTGCCGGCGGGGTCAGTTGCATTTAGATATTTAGCTGTCATATGTGATTGTAATTGTTGCTTTCATTGTTGTTGGTGCGCTTGAGCATAACGGTAATCGTGTCTAAGCACGACATTGCCCATGAATTCGAATACATATAAACATTCATATATGAATGTGGGTGTATGCATGCATGTTTAACTATACAGTATATCAATACTGTCTTCGTACAGCAGCAACTACTTCCTTTATACATAGTATGTATATATGCATGTATGTATGTATGTATTTGTATCTGTATCTTTCCATATCCTATCTTATCCAGCCTATCCTATTCCATATATCTACATACGTAAGTATATATACCTCTCTATATGTATGTTTATCTCAAAGGCAATCACAATTTTTTAGCAAATGAATTAACTTTTAATTATTATTATAATTAAAATAATATGATATAAATTTAATATTATATACATATGTATGTATATATAAATTAATGGGTATGGGTAAGTGAGTGTACTTTAGCTACAGTTGAAAAATCAAATCATTTTTTTTATTATTTTTATTATTATTCATTTTTTATATTATTAGTCATTATTCATTATTATATTCATATTATTAGTAATTATTCCTTACTCATTATTCATTACATATTATTCATTATTCTGTTTTACAAATGCTCATTTGGCATTTTATTATTATTATCATTATCATTATCATTATCATTATCATTATCATTATCATTATCATTATCATTATCATTATCATTATCATTATCATTATCATTATCATTATCATTATCATTATCATTATCATTATCATTATCATTATCATTATCATTATCATTATCATTATCATTATCATTATCATTATCATTATCATTATCATTATCATTATCATTATCATTATCATTATCATTATCATTATCATTATCATTATCATTATCATTATCATTATGATTATGATTATGATTATGATTATGATTATGATTATGATTATGATTATGATTATGATTATGATTATGATTATGATTATGATTATGATTATGATTATGATTATGATTATGATTATGATTATGATTATCATTATAATTATCATTATCAATATCAATATCAATTTCATCATCAATATGTATTATTCATTGTTCTCTCTCTTACAAATGGTGTTTTAGTATATTATTATTATTTATTATTCATTACTCATTACTCATTACTCATTACTCATTACTCATTATTCATTATTCATGATTCATTACTCATTATTCATTATTTCTCTCTTTTACCAATGGTTTTAGTATATTATTATTATTATTTGTTATTCATTACTCATTACTCATTATTCATTATTATTATTATTATTATTTATTATTATTTATTATTATTTATGATTGGAATTGAAGAACCTTTCCTCATATAGACTACCCACTGTATACGTGATATATATAGCTACTATTACATACTTTGAACCTTATATAGGCAGACCCCTCCTCACTGTTGGCTTACAGATAACCTTTTGCTTACCTGGCTAAGGCCATTCTAACATGAGAAAGCCCTCCGAGAGGCAGCGCAATTGCATCCACTTTGAATGATTTTTCTTGACGCAGCACGAAAAACCAGCAGAAAGAAGCGATTTTCCTTCAATTTATTGATTTATTTTTAAATTTCGTAGTTCACTGCACTTGACTATTTGTTTTGTTGTATTCAAAATATATATATATATATATTTGTATTTGTAGAATATAGAATGTTTTGAAAATTTTTTAAAATCTTTTTCAATTTGCTGCCAAAATTTGTGATAGTTTTGAGTTACTTGAGGGAGGAAGAGAGAGAGAGAGTGAGAGAGAGATAGAGAGTGAGAGATAGAGATAGCTCAAACTTGACGCCTTAAAGTACGCTTTGTTTTTTCAGCCGGAAAAACTGCAACAGCAGCAACAACAACAACGCTTAGCCAGAGATCAACACACACACACACACGCACACATACACACGCATTTATATCAAAAATTTATCACATTCAATTCGGGCTGTACGTGTGTCACCACATTTATGGCCAAGTTGATACGCCCGTCTACGTGATATTTGTGCGTGCTGAAGAGCGCAACAAAGCAACAAAAAAAAATAGCTATAGCCAAAGCTAAAGCAGCAAAAAAAACACACATACACACACACATGCAGTTGTATGTATATGAAAGAAGGGTGAAGAAACCAGCAAACAATGTTCAATGCCATCGACCAAAAGCAAAAAAGCAAAAAAACAAGCAGATGATTCGAAACGACAAAAACTTATATACACACATACACACACACACACACACACTTATCAGCATTGTCTGATAAGCAACGAAATTAAACAAAGGCAAGCAACTGACAACGGCAAAGGCAAGAAGCAGCAGAAGAAGAGCAAGAACAGCAACAATAACAACAGCAATGCCACTGGCATTTGCCGTACCTGCACATGGCCCGGCAGAAGGATTGATAAAAGCAAAAGCAAAGAACAAACCGTTAACTTGAGCTCATATGCATATGCAGCACACTGCATGCCGTTGTATGCATGTATACAATAAGCATGTATCTAAACATATGTATCTAAACATTTTTTTGCTAACTCTTCCTATAAACATCCCAACAAAAGTTCTGTCTATTCAAGAACTTCCAAATCGATCATAAAATGCTTAAGCCTGCAGTTAAAGGGTATTTGAAATAAAATCAATAACTGTGCACCGGGCAGAGGCGAGGTCAACATTGACACCCACTAGGCAAGCGCCAGAGATGCGCAAACATTTAGAGATGAGCACGTCCAAGCAAGGACAGCGTCTTGTGGTCAACTTTGCTTGGCACTTTGAATATATTCGCACAGTGCACACACGATAAGGTAATTCGAATGTGAACGTATAGAGTAATCACAGCAGCATTGAGAGAGCGAGGGAGAGGGAGAGTGAAAAAACTACTAACTAAATGCCATTCCGCAGTCATGAGAGTACACAAGGTTCTTCCTATATCAGACGATTCGATTTCAATGTGTGTGTATATATGTATATATACTACACATGTGCACGAGAGTATACAAAAAAAAAAAAACAAAAAGCTAAAGCTAAAGCACAAAGTAAAGCCAAAAACATGCGCAGAAATAAAAAGCTTGCGTTTACTTTTGACTTTGCACTCGCTCGCACAGCCACCCGCTCATCAAACTCTCTCTCTCTCTCGTTCTCGCTCACTCAGTCAGGCAAAACCTGCACCGGCGGCGAGGGTCGTTTGATAGCAGTAAATAGCGGTGGGTGTTTTGTCTGTTTGAGCGCGCATATGACCTCAGCGGGAGAGCGTCGAGGGAGTGAGCGAGTGAGAGCGCGAAGAGAGCTTGCTAAGTGTGTACTCATTTATAAACAATAAACAAAATAGTGGCGCACATGTTTTTAATTGAATTTGACTTTTGTATGGGCAGCAAGGCAAAATCAAAACATATGTTGCGTGTGCGAGCGAGACGAATAGAACTGTATGCGCGCAAGAGATCATGTACATAAGCTGTGCCGAAGCGAGAGAGGGAGAGAGCATGCTCGAGAATTTCAATGCTGACTGCAGTAGCTTTAGTTGTTGTTGTTGCTGTTGTTGCTGGCAACATTTATAATTATTGCTAACTAAATTTGAGCAAACCTGGCAACGCTATCGCTGCTTTGCATTGTTTTTATCCAAACTGTGATTTGCGTCATTCGACTGAAGAGAGAGCGAGCGAGCGAGTGAGAGAGAGAGAGTGCAAGAGAGCAAGAACAAAGATGAGTTTAAGAGTTTTTGGCTCTTGAGTAAGTTATGTTAATGCCGCCTGTCAACATTTGATGTACCTAACTAATAGTTGTTGTTGTTGTATTTGTTTTATTGACTGTGCGTAGTTGAAGGCCTTTGCCTGAATGACCTCAAGCCGAAACCAACCAATAATTCAAGAGTATAGGCAAAAAAGTTTGAGGAAGTTGTCTCTATAGTTCTCATGTTTGTTGTTGTTGTTGTAAAGCTCTCTGGCTTGTTGGCTTTTTTTGTGTGTTTAATAGCGCGTGCTTCTCGGATTCAAACTAGTATATATTTTATATTTAATTTAATTTTAGTTGTTTTAATTAAGGTCTGAGCAACAGTCGCCGCAGCACGGGGCACAGCACACGCGTGCGGGTCACGCTCTGAACCGGCAGTTATAAATTAATTCAAATACACACACACACACACCTTTTGGCACACAGATTTCAGCTTCTTTTTGCGCGTAATTTGTTTTAGTTTATAGCCAATGTTTAACAATTAGACGCGTTCTGCGAGCCAGCGATACAAAAAGCACATAAACTTCACGCTACGCGCAGCAGCTGACGACTGAGGGAGCTTTTTTCTTGACTTTTTGCCTGACACTAGTGTGCGTATGTGTGTGTGCGTGTGAGTGTGTTCATATTTTGCCGCTACCTTTTGACTTTGCACTCTGCGTGTTTGCATTTGCCTTTGCGCTGAGCTTTTTGTGTTTGCGCTCTCAGCTGTCGGCGTAGAGCAGCGAGACAATAGATAGAGCTTTTCCCCATCACATTTTGCCGCTACATTTGATTTGTTTTGCTTTTGCAGTTTCCGAGCTTTTTAGAGTAACTAAGTAAGGGAGTGGGTAGGATTATGCTATAGTTAAAAAGCTACTTAGATGAGCAGAGCTCAAGGTTCAACCAATATACAGGAAGTGTTCTTAAGAAAAGCTCCCATTGGTGCGATATCTTTAGCCGGCCTTAATCAGCCACTAATTTCAGATAACTCACCTGCCTCTCGTAACTGTTGACAGCCAGTGCTGTCTCGCAATCGAGCTACCCTATTTGAATGTCGTTTGTTCAGCTAACGGCAATCAGGAACAGATAATGCAGCAGAATCTGTAAATATATAAAAGAATAACAGTATAATGATTGCGAATCAATTGAGAATTGCATTCGTTTAGCCTTTCGTTATGTTCGCGTGAACTTAACGAAAACATTTAACAAATAACAAAATTAACAAAATTAAATATGCGCAAATCGGTCTTTGACTTTTTACCGCTGCTGTTGTTACTGTTATTGTTCGTGTTGTTGTTCTCTTTGTGCTTGCTGCATTCATTCGCCTCACAAATGAGCCAAAAATAAACGAGTCGAAGTGAACTCAACTATGCAATACCCTTTAAACAAGCTGATTGGAATAGCAACAATACATAAATTTAATTACTTTTTTTTTAATAATTTCGATTTAGTAATATATATACTTAATATTGATATTAATATTTGAATTTTCATCTAAGGCACTTTTGAATTTCATCAGAACTGTTTTCGAATAAACTGAAAATATTATCGTGCTCTTTATCGATTAATACATTGCTGCCTGCCATCGATAACATCCAACTGGCAATCATGTTTTCACTACCGATATATTTATGTGAGTACAACAAAAACAATGCACCAAATGGGAAAGGGGTGGCGAAACCGAATTCGATTCACTTGCAGGCCGCTGCATGGAGCCAACAAATTTGGGTCTCTGCATTTACAGAAAATACACCCACACGCACACAAGCACACATGCCTGTGGCAGTGTACGCCTGTATATGCACACACATGCATATGTTCACACATACACCCCAGAGAGAGACACACATACGCACCTTTGTAGATAGTTATTTTTCTTAATTGCGTACTGCCTATTCGATTTACATAAGTCGACACAATACACACAATTCGCTGGGCATTTGTTGTGTTAACAAATGAATATGGATTTGAATGCACTTTTCGATATTGACAACACAATATGGCGATATTGCTTCTTTCACTTTTTTTCAGGCCAACTTGTATGAACTGCGCCACACACATGCACACACGCACACACGTACACACGTTCAACTACGACGACGACGACGGAGGGCGACTACGTTCGGCCGAAATGCATCGGTTATTGCACTGCACTTGACTATATATTTACTACGCGTTATTTGGTGGCTATTGCATTGCAGCGATACCGTGCGCCTTCTATTATTATTTTGTAATATTATAAATAAATACGAGACGAATTAAGCCAGCGAACGCGCTGCGCTTTTCATTCCATGCTGCGGCGCTCACGAACACACACACACGCACACACACACACACACACACTACTGCATTCGAGTGGGCGCAATGCTGCGATCTGGCAACACCATCGATCAAAGCAACACTGCAAAACAGCTGGCAACAGGCAAATACTTGCAATCCCACACAGAAACTATTGCTTATCATAAGTAGATTACTAACAAACTAAAAACATAAAAATGTACGCCATTTTTTTCGCCGCTAATTGACCTTACGCAATAAACAGCATTACAATTAGCAATGCTTATCTAACAAGCAAAACCTCGATTAGCTATGGTGGCACGTCGATATGTCGATAAGTCCTTTTAGCAAGCTGATGAAAAAGTCAACGAAACGAAGTAAAATCAATTAAATTACAGAGTTGAGCTGGCCTTTAGACAATATATTTGTATAAATGAATATATAAAAAGACAGAAACTGGATTATCAACAGGCCAGACAGCTCACGTGCATTAGTATAATAAAAACAAATAATTAGAGTGGCAACTACTACAAAAGAGCACGAGCAGGCTGTGTGTGTGTGCGTGTGTAAAACTTCGTATATATATATATATATATAATATATATATATGTATGCATAGCTTGTTTTATGTAGTGTACTCACACACGCATAGAGCTTAACTATTTATTGCACTCTCGCCCTGTGTGCGCGCTGACCACGTATCCCCACGTATATACAGCAGCCATGGACAGCAACAAAGGTGAGGCGCAGCGCTGTATCGACCTGGCCGAGCAGGCATTCGCTGAGGGAAAGATCGAGCGGGCTGAGAAGTTTTTGCTGAAGGCGGAGAAACTTTTCCCAACCGACAAGGCAAAGCGTGAGTAAAGCCATAGATTAGCTAAGCCCACCTGAATTTGCACCGTAATCGTGAAACTTAACGAAACTCTGCAGAGCTGCTGGCGAAGGTGAAAAGTTCGCCCGGCAATGGAAGGGAGCGTCCGGCGGCTGCGGCAGACGCGGACTCTGGACCACGGAAGCGTGTCAACTCCGACTCCAGACCCCATGCGCCCGAATATACGAACGATCAGATCGAGGCAGTCAAAAAAGTAAAAAAGTAAGTCGACCAAACTCTCGTTGGGGCACCTGTGCTAACTGTTGTTTATGGACAGGTGCAAGGACTACTATGAGGTGCTCGGTGTCAGTAAGACAGCCACCGACTCGGAGATCAAGAAGGCGTACAAAAAGCTCGCCCTGCAACTGCATCCGGACAAGAACAAGGCACCCGGCGCCGTGGAGGCATTCAAGACGCTGGGCAACGCCGCTGGCGTGCTGACCGACGTGGAGAAGCGCAAGAACTACGATCTGTACGGCATTAATGACACGCAAAACGGACACGGCAACCGTGGCCACCATGGTCATAACCAGCACTACAGCGACTATGGCGGCTTCCAGGCGAACATGAGTCCCGAGGACATATTCAATATGTTCTTCGAGAACGGATTCGCACAGCAAAATGTTTACATGCGGCAGCAGCGACGCCGGCATCCGGCGCGCGACGACAGAGACGTACGTAAATAACACAATATATATATGTGTATATATCTGATCAATCTGATCAACTTGCTTGCAGGCAAACAACTCTTCGGCCTTGATCAATTTGTTGCCCATTTTATTGCTCATCGGCTTATCCATGATGTCGTCCTTCTTTATATCGGATCCCATGTACAGCCTAACGCCATCACAGTGAGTTCTACAACATATATATTTATGCTATAGAGATGAGATCTTGTATACTCACTCTCTTATACCTGCAGTAAATACTCGGTGAAACGTGAGACAAATGGCCTGAAGATTCCCTATTACGTAAAGGACAATTTCTACTCGGAATATCAAGGTTCGGTTGCCCGTTTGGAGGAATCAGTGGAGGAAGATTTTGTTAACCATTTGAAACACTCCTGTAGTCGAGAGCGAAATTATCGTAAGATTGAATCAATTGAATTTCATTGTCTGATTTGATTTGACTCTTGTTCTTTACTGCTGTTGCACAGGTGACTCAATGCTGGCTAAGGCTCGCACGTTTGGCGACCGGGATCTGTATCGGAAGGCTCAAAACATAAACACCCCGTCGTGCGAGAATCTGCAAAAGTATATTATCACATGATTTCAATATCCGCAATACGCTCGCAATCAAATTTATACGTGATTTAAGCAATTTTTCGTTTTTGAGTCTAGTTTTTTATCTGTTATAAAATATGAGTTTGTTCAAAATAATTTGTTATCGTCCCGTTTTTAGACCCATTCATACACCTATATGCATACACACTATCTCGTATAATCAAATTTAACATATTTACGCATAGTTTTAATGAGAAACATCAGCTGCCTCTCTCTCTCTCGACCTAAGTAGTTGGACAAATCTCTCAAGCCAAGCAGGAATTTGTTGGCTTCGAAGATTTCCTTATCTTATCTATAAACGAAATTGTACTACAGTCAAGCTCTGTGCGTTGCGGCAGAGTGTTCACTGTATAAGTAAGTTCACTTTTAGTCTAAAGTTTGTACTACTCTAAAGTCCTGTCTAAAGGATGTTTTTGTTAAACGAGCCCTGGACCTGGCGCAGGCCCTGCTCGATTGTCTACGTGTAAAATAACATTGTGCGACAGTGGAACTTTCGCAAGAGGTTTCGCTGTGCTCGCAGTTTTATTTATATTAGGGAAAACATAATGTACTACTCTAAGGTTAGCTTACGTTAGGAGAGAGGTTTCACTGTACTTTGCTGGTTCATTAGTCAAATGTTTTGGTTGGGAGGACACCAAATAAATGGAAGATCATGAATAAACGCATAAATAAACCCGACACATAATATATCAACTTGATTTCTTCTTTCTTTACTAGTTATATAAATGTACAAATAAAGCAGTGGCTTGCTAAGTAAAGGAAACGGCGCTCCATGGCTCCGGGCGCCCTTCAACTGCTGATGATGGCCTCCAGCGCGGCAACGACGTCGCCGCTCTGCTCCCTCAGCACCTTCTCCGCCTGGGCCTTGGTCACCAGCAGCTCGTTCATCTGTAGTAGGGATAAGCTATATACTATTGCCAGAAAGTAGGCGTGTCTCAGTACTTACAATCAGTTCGATGTCCTCCTTCTTCACCTGCACCTTTTGCAGTTCCTTCTCCTTGGCCACCCTCAGCTCGTTCTCTTTGCTGCGCTGGTTGCCAAACTGTTCCACTGCCTGCAATGGATCAATTATTAGTGACCTCTGTTTCCATATCAAAGTAATTTCAATTTACACTCGATATATTCGCAGCTGAGATTTCCTTCTCTTCGGCATAGTCTGTCACACGTTCCAGGTCGGCGGCGCCGCCGTCGTGACGCGTTTGTTTCTTTTGCTTGATGTCATCATCCTGACCGTCTTCCTCGGCTTCGGTGCCATTGACCTCGACCTCTGGCTCTGCTTCGGCCATTGCTGCTGTTTACTTTTATTTCAATTTACTGGAATATTGAATTTTGCTCGCCGTAGCCTCGTGCGAATAGTTTTTCTTTACATTTGTTTTTCTCAACACTGCCAATTGCGATAGCAAAATGTATCGGCTGGCCGCCACAAGGGACAGTGTTCTTAACGAAATAAAGTGAAGCCATTGGCGTGTGCGTCTTGCTGTTTTTAATAGCAATAAGATTTTGAGTTTTTTTTTAGAGAGATGTGTGTCGCACAGAGTGAAAATATAAATAATGTTTATTATAAATACTGCTATAAGTCAAGCAACACACTTGATGCATAACGCAGCAGTAGACAATTTAGCCGTGCACTTGACGAAAAAGTTTTGCCGGTGGAGTGTGTCTTGGATGTAGTGCAACGATGACTGTGTATTTTTCGAATAAGATTTTCAGCTATGTGGAAGAGTGGGCTGTAGTGGTGCGGAAATTCATATGTGTAAAAACTGACAATTATACTTGAAACATAGAGGTATTGATATGATAATTAAACTATAAATTGAATTTTATTGTGTAATATTTTATTGAATACAACACGTTTGAAGTTTATTCCTTGAGCTGCGCTCTCGAGCTTAATGTTGGTGTTTGTCTTTGCTATTAGCTGCTTATTGTTGTTTCCAATTGGATTTATGGCTTGGGGATGAGTTGACTGCGTGTCGTGACACGAAATTTCTTATTGCAGCACGAAAATTACATTAAATATGGAAATAAAATTGAAAATGCATGTTTTTTGGCTAAAAACAAAAACTAAAATGAATACTTGTAAAAATATTCATCCTATCTACTATATAGATGTATATTTGATGTGAAATTCCAAACTGTATGCCCATTTTTTAAGGCAAAGCATACGCAAAACCGCAAAACTAATTAAAAATGGCTTTAGCATAAAGCTAACACTCTTTTTTTTTCAACTTTTTCTATGTGAACTGAATTTCATTGCGGTCAAAATGTTAATTATAAGTTTCGTAGCAGAAAATAATGAGATTGTGCTGCAAATTGAGAGGAATTCACAAAGGCGCAAAATCCTTCAACAGTTGCTGCCGTTTCCCAGTCGCTGCGGGCGTCCTGGCCATGGTAGGGGCTGGGCATGTCGTGTCCTGTTCCTAGTCCTAGTCTCATGTCCTGTTGACATAATCGTTTGCCATCATGATTAATTTAATTGTCACTTTGATGCAAGCGACTTTCGACCCGGCACCAAAATCAAGATTAATTAACATCTCGACCGTGGGCGGTCAACATCATTTGTTAGTGTAATACACCACATATGGCCAACACACATCTCTCTCTCTCTCTCTCTCTCTCTCTCTCTCTCTCTCTCTGTGTGTCTGAGTCCAGCACAATTTTAATTTAATTCGATTTCGCTTGCCCTCGTGAGCTTTAATTTTAACTCAGTTGCAGCCGAAGCTGACTGAAGCCGCCCAGCAGCGAGCTCCGATGCGGCGGGCTGTGGGTGGCGCTCTGTGGGTGGGTGGGTGGCTGCGACGTTTTTTATGCAGCGCACGTTTGCAGCCAAAAATTATTATTGTTTATCGCCCATGTGCCGATATGCATGTGCATGTGCACTGAGAGAAATTAACTTGAATTCGAATATTTTTCAAAGTAAACTTAAGAGAAATATTTAAATAATATAAACAATAAACAATCAAAATTTAATATAATTTTTAAATGTAATAAAAAACATAATAATTGGATAAAAATTTAAAAATATAATAGTGCAAATGAGAAGTGCACTGATCAACGTGAGCTAACATTAAACTGTTGTACAAGCTAAAATTTCGAAAAATAAACAAAATTTAAAAATTAAAAAAAAATAAATTAATTATGTATAAAAATATAAAAAAAATAAAAATATATAATAATAAAAATATAAAAAAATAATATACTAATAATACAAATATAAAAAAAAATCGCATTTTGAAATTATTATTAAAAAAAAAAACAAAATCAAAATTGTATTTTTAAAAAATCGTATTATTACATAAAAAAAACAAAAAAAAGGTGACCCCCAGAACAACTAATAAAAATAATTTACAAAATAAGAGATGGTGAAGGGTAAATTTAAATTAAAAAACTTGATTGATGCTAAGGGGAACTGCTAGCAAAAGGATTGTTTATAACGCGATTGTAGCACCAGTGTTCACATACGCTATTCCATTATGTTTGATATAAGTCCCAAACGCACATTAAAAGTGCAAATTTTAATAAAGCTTAAGAGATGTAGCAGATATGGTTTGTAGAAACGCACGCTTCAACCACCTTAAGAGCAAAGCAAGGAAGAGAAGGAGATGAAAAAAAAAAAGAAAAAAAAAAAGGGAAAAAATAAAAAAGGGAAAAAAAAAAAAAAAAAAAAAAAAAAAAAAAAAAAAAAAAAAAAAAAAAAAAAAAAAAAAAAAAAAAAAAAAAAAAAAAAAAAAAAAAAAAAAAAAAAAAAAAAAAAAAAAAAAAAAAAAAAAAAAAAAAAAAAAAAAAAAAAAAAAAAAAAAAAAAAAAAAAAATTTTTTATTATATTTTATTACATTACATAAAATTTTTTAAAAATTTTAGTTAAATTTTTTTTTAATTAAACTAAATCTTGTTTAAAAATAAAAAAAAAAAAAAACACCTAAAAATTAAATTTTATACGTACAAAAAAATGAACAAAAAAATTAATGAAAAATAACAAGAATGTGATTAAAATAATTAATTAATTAATAATTAAATTAATAATTAAAAATAAAAAAAAACACTGTTTCTTTAAATTATTTTTCATTAAAAAGTTTGCAAGCCAAAAGACACATAATAAATAGTAGAATTATTAATATATATGCATGTATGTATGTACATAATTAAGCTAATCACACTTAATTTTGTAGATACTATATACAGTGAAACCTCGTTATAACGAAAAACTCAACGTAACAAATTTTTCTTAAAGTTCCTTGAAAATCTATAGCGAATCGATAGACACATATAACGAAAAATTGTCTGCTTCCCCTCAGATTCGTTATATCGAGGTTTCCCTGTATATGTATATATGTAAATACATACATAAATATAAAAAATAATTAAAATTATTATGAAGCTCCTTCAATAATCAATTTTTGCCTTTTGCTTCTCTTTTATATTATGTTATTAAGACTTATGCACAACTAACATTTCTTCAAGTGTAGCCATATGTGTGTACGTGCGTGTGTGTGTGTGTGTGTGTGTGTGTGTGTGTGTGTGTGTGACGCAACAAGTCGCTCATTTAAAATGTTTGTGCCAGGCCCGCTTCCAGTTGGCAGTTGGCAGTTGGCAGTGGGCTGATTCGCTGCGCTCTGCGTTGCCAATTGCCAATTGGAAATTAAATTATGCCGCTAATTAGCAATGGCAAACACTCCACACACACTCGCACACACACACTCGCACACACTCACACCATGCACGCCATACATAAATTATGTTGGCAATTTTGGGGCTCATTGTGGTTTTTTGCCTGCACAAATTTCGCAGCTCCGCAGCTCATTGCATATTTTCAGGCTCAACTTCGCCTTCCCCTGCCCCTTCCCGTTCCATTTCCCGTTACTTGTTTGCATGTGCCACTGAGCGCAAGAATTCACACAGTAAATTTTGGCTTTTGCATGTCTCGCGCGGGCGGGGTGGCAACGCCGGCAGTGAGCGTGGAGCGTGGAGTGAGAGCCGCTGCCAGTGCTGCCACCCGTCACTGCGGACAGCAACGGCAATGGCAACGGCAAAGGCAACGGCACTTGGCCGCGTGATCCAATTGAGCTACATTGTTTTTTATTGCGCTGAGCTGAGTGAGTGAGAGCGAGGGAGAGGGAGAGTGAAGAGAGCGTGAGTGGAGAGAGCGTGAGTGAAGAGTTGGTTTATATTTGTTTGCCTTTTGCGCGGTTTAACTTCATGTTTTTTGACATTTGTTTCGCACTGTGCCATAAACTGACTTTAGATAGGGTTGCGCGCTGGATAAGCTTTACAGCTCGAAGCGCTTTAAAATTGTGTAGAACAAGTTGAAACACTTTACCACTTGTCATAGAGGAGATTAAGTAAGCCAGTGTATGTGTGTGTGTGTGTGTGTGTATGTTTGTATGGGAACTAGTTGTGTTTACTCTCTTATGCAAAAGAGATGTTAGACGACTTAACTTTACTTTACTTATATACGGCCATATATGCACGTTTCTATGCATCAAATTTATTCAAACGCCCTACTATGTGATTCTCATTCATCAATGAAGCAGACCTCCAAGGTTTTGTTGCACTTGAATTTAAATGATTTATTAAAGTTATATAATCATATATCATATATTAATCTATGCTCTCTCTTTATTTCTCTCTGTCTCTGTCTCACTTTGTCATTCTCACTCTCTACCTCTATCTCACTCTGTCTATCTGAGGGATTGAATACCTTCCTATATCTTAATTTCTATCATATGGTCTCTCTTTCTATCTCGCTATCTCTCTCTCTCTCTCGCTATCTCTCTCGCTATCTCTCACTCTCTCTCTCTCTCTCTCTCTCTATTTTTCCATTTCTCTCTTTCCCCAACTCTTTATCTTTGTTTTTATTATTTTCTTTCCCCACTTCGCCGTCTAACTCTATCCCTTTCTCTATCACTCCCTCATTCTCTATATCTCTCCGTCTCTGCCTCCTATTTCTTGTATCTCCTTCCGGTTCTCTCTCTCTCTCTCGCTCTCTTGCTTTCTCCGCCTATATCTCTCTCTATATTTCTCTTTCTCTATATATATATCTCTATCTCTCTCTCTCTCTCTCTCTGTATATATTGCTCTCTATCTCTCTCCCTCTAACTCTTCCTATCTCACTCCCTCTCTCACTCTCTCCCTCTCTCTCTCTCTCCCTCTATCCCATTGTTTCTGCTTCTCAGTCTATTTCTTATTCGTACTCTCTCTCTCTCTCTCTCTCTCTCTCGCATTCTCCTCTATTGATTGATATGGGATATTGATTTCGATTCGGCATAGCTCCATCTGCATCTCATAATTTGCCTTTTGCCTCCTCCACAGATTTCATTCAGCAAATTTGTGAAATCTCATTTCGAGCCTCCAGCAGAGATGGAAGGATGCAACGGCACGTGCATGCATGTGTGTGTGTGTATGTGTGTGTGTGTGTGCGTGTGACAATCGATTTATGATTGCATGTCCTTGTGGCATGTCCTCCGACTGATGGCCAATGCCATTTGGCCAGTCGGAATGCAGTCAATAAATAAATTTGCATAGCAAATAAATTAAGAAAATGCAATTTTCAAGAACTGTCGAGGATAGCCGAGTCGAGAGCAGAAATCGTATTTGCATATATGGGATATGGAATATGGGATATGGGATGTGGGATATGGGATATGGGATGTGGGATGTGGATGTGGGATATGGAATATGAGATATGAGATATGGAATATGGAATATGGGATGTGGGATATGGGATATGGGATATGGGATATGGGATATGGAAGATGAAATATGAAATGGAATATGGAATATGGAACATGAAATGGAATATGGAATGTGGAATATGAAGTGTGGAATACGGAATGTAGAAAATGAAACACAGAATATGGAATATGGGATATAAAATACTTAATATGATACATTGAATATGGAACATGGAAAATGAAACATATAATAGGGAACACACAATTTGAAGAATGGAACGAGGAATATGGAATTGGAATATGAAAAATGAAATATGAGATATGGAATGTGGGATATGAAATATTATATGTAGAATATGGAATGTGGAAAATGAAACACAGTAAGCGGAATATGGAACAAGGAATAAGGAATACGGAATATCGAATGTAAAATATGGCATTAAGATCATAGGAATATAAACTACAAAGGCAACGACTTCAATTATCCTTAAGCGTGTCCTTTAAAGAGTGTCCTTTGCATGCATAATTGGCCAGCTGCTCTCAATTACGCTAATAACACTCGAGCAGCGCGGCTTGAATGGCACTCGTGCTTCTAGTTCAGTGACTATCGCATGGGTGTAATCGTAGTCGTAGGGACTCATCCTGTGCGTCCTGCCAAACTTTGGTTTATTCGCAAATTGTCCAAAAATAATTGAGCCATTGAAGGCGCTCGAATGGTCAGCAAACTTGTAACAGTAACTGATACAAGAAACTTGCTCCTTTCGTGACCAGAAAAGGATGTTCGCCTCCCTCTCTCTCTCGCTCTCTCTCTCTGTGTGTGTGTGGCGACCTATTGACGACCTTTATCGCACTGTACATAAACCATAATCGCAATTGGCAAGTGGCCGCCACTCGAGATCTCCAAGGCAAGGCATTGTCATGCTTGGCAGGACAGCTGGACACACACACATAGACACAATGGGTGAGCGAGTTTCACTGGACAGCAGCAGTGTAACGCATTGAACGGAAGCGCTGCTCATTCATTTAAAACTTGTCTGCAACTTGCCAAGTTCCCCACACCCAAAGCCGAGCGAGCTGGAGTGTGAGTGCGAGCGAGAAGGTGCAAATACACTCAAGCAGTTGCTGCTGCCCTTTGCACACACAAGCAATGGCAAGCAGTTGCTTCCTATTGCACTCACACACACACAGAGCGTGAGAGCATGAGAGAGAGTGAGAGAGTAGTCTACTACACACTTGCATATGTGTAGGTGCAAGCATACTCAACCTCAACTGTGTGTATGTGTGTGTGTGTGTGCTTGTTTCGTTAAGTCTTCAGCTCACTCACTCACTCAGTCACTCTCTCCCTCTCCCTCTCCCTCACTCCTTCGCTTGGCATTTTGCAACTTTTGCGTTTAACAATTTCGCTTCCTTCCGCTGGGCCAAACCTGGCGCCAGGTTGTCGTCCAAATTTGTTTTAATCGTCATCTTTGCCATCCTACGTAAGCGCTTTCCACTTTGGCAAATTCTTCGCTGCTTCTTCTTACTCCAAGGTTCGTTGACGTACCCGTTCCGCGTTTATCGCAACTTTTCAAGTGTGCCGGGTGGGGGAGTGGGCTGTATGGGGGTATAACTGCTTCATTCGCTTATCGATGGCCCGTTCAATATTTTATTAGTGTCCTTAGCAGCGCGCTGCGAGAGAGAACTCAACGCAGCAAATGGGCGCCACATCCGCGTACCTTTGCTTGGCTTAAGTTTTCTGCATGCCTGCCTCTTCCTCTTCCTCTTCGTCTTCGTCTCTGTCTTCGCCTTTGATTTCTTACTCTTGGCTTGGCTATAAATTTTTATCTCCATGTCGCTGCCCCCTCGCCCCAATCGGCCATTTAGCCCGAGCTTAGCTAATGGCCATGTCTAACATTTAGTGGCCGCCGCCGCTTACATAAACTCCGCTAAGCAATTGAACAGCGCATAAATTATGCTCAAATTGCTGGCCCACATATGTATATACATATATATCTGTTACATATACTATATATACGTGTATAGAGGGCCATATGTAGAGCATACTTATGGGAAACTTAATATTACTAAATACTATTTATATTAATTAAGTAAGTAACTAAGTAAATGCGACATATTAAAGCCATAATCTTAAGTTGAGCGCATACACTGAGAACAATAGGTATGTAAGTAACGCTTTAGCTGAGACTACTCGATTAGATTACATATGTAGATATTATAGCTTAGACAATACAATATAATAAATAAATATTTAAATAATAAAATAAAAATAAAAATAAACATATATAAAAATAGGTTTATTAACATATTAATAATATTATTATTATATTAATATTTATATAGGTTTATAGGTTTATTAAAACTCAACTAGTTTTTGAATTTTTAGAAGAATCTTTTGCTCCAATTTGCTTAGAATTTGGTGTTTCAGAAATTTAAAAAAAAAATTCTTTCATTCATTTATTCATTCATTTATTCATTCATTCATTCATTCAATCTTTCATTCATTCATTCATTCAATCATTCATTCATTCACTCATTCAATCTTTCATTCATTCAATCATTCATTCTTTCACTCATTCATTCATTCATTTATTCATTCATTCATTCATTCAATCATTCAGTAATTCATTCATTAAATCATTCATCCATTCATTCATTCATTCACTCATTCAATCTTTCATTCATTCATTCATTCATTCAATCATTCATTCTTTCATTCATTCATTCAATCATTCATTCTTTCACTCATCCATTCATTCATTCATTCATTCATTTATTCATTCATTCATTTATTCATTCATTAATTCATTTATTCATTCTTTCACTCATTCATTCATTTATTCATTCATTCATTTATCAAAAAATATTAGTTTATTCCAAAATTTTTATATTTATTTTATGTAAGCAGTCATATTCAAAATTGAGTACAACAAAAATTAACTTTTAAAATATTTCAAATTAAAAAAAAAAATTTTTTTAATTTAAATTTTCTTTAAATTTAATATTTGGAAATTTTTTTACATTTTTTGATGCTTTTCATTATGTCAACAAATTTGCAGATGAAAACTAAGCCGATTTTTGCCAACATTTTTTTTTTCAAATTCGCACTTTTAACAAAAAAAGTATTTTTTAATTTCGTTATTAATTTTTTTTTAATAAATTTTAAATATAAATTTTTTCAAAATTATTTCAAATAATATTTGCAATTTAAAAAAAAAAAAAAATATATATATATATATATATATATATATATATATATATATATATATATATATATATATATATATATATATATATATATATATATATATATATATATATATATATATATATATATATATAAATATATAAATATATATATATATATATATATGTATATTGCCCTTATTTACAAATGTATTTAATATATGCTCTAACTTTTCTCTGAGTGTAGCCTAATTAAAAAACTTTTATTGAAATTCAATTAAAAATTAATATAAATTTTCTAAATTTTCAATTTCAATATTTATACACTACCAAGCTTTTCTCTCAGTGTAGCAACATTAAGTGGTCAAAACTTTTCCAGCTCTTGCATTGCATTTCCTTCAAACCTTTCTTCTATAGCTCTTATCAGTGAGCTGTTGCATACCCCTGCCACTCCCCGTCAAACTCGCCTTTACGACTATATCGCTATAGCTATAGCTACAGCTGTAGCTCTATCTATAGCTATAGCTACAATAAAAACTGTCTGCTATTGTCTGTGGCACTTTAGCACATTTAACTCTAAACGTTATTATTGTCGCCTGGCAGTCTCCACAATTTGGCGTAATGTGTAATATTTCTTCTTTATAACCAACCGACGCATCCGCTCCGCTCGTGAGGTACAAAAGGGATACGCGCTGCTTGGAGTTGGAGTTGGAGTTGGGGGTTTATCGCTGCTGCTTATGATAATAAAATATGAAGAGAAAAAAAGTTCTGCATACTTCCGAGCGTCTTCCTCGGGAGTAAAGTAAATCAATGAGCACATGCGGATATCCGTGCATATATATCACTTTGGCCATACACGTAATTTGAAAGGGGGAAAAGCTTTCCATTACTCAATTTGCGAGGCGAGCGAAACAATGAAAATGGCGTCAAATGAGGTTTTTCGCTCAAGCGAAACCAATTAAAATAGATTTAGCTCACTCTGGCTGCTTCCCTTCAACTTTCACTCAAAAAGCGACTTTCAATGAAGTTTCCACTCAAGTGCAACTAATCGCTGCATAAAAAACACTCAATGAGCTTAGATCAGCACTAACTCTCTCCCTCTCTCTCCCTCTCTTCGCTTTATGTGCACGTATAGCAAATGGCGCTCAGCCCAGCTGCAAACTAATCAAGCGGAAGAGTGAGGGAGACAGCTGGTGCTGATGCAAGGAAGCGCTGAGCTCAGCTCCGTCTTCAGGCGTTCACACACTCCCTCCCTCTCTGTCTTTCGCACACAAATTAGTGCTGCATAGCTTCAACGCGAAAAAAATCAAATTTTCGCTCAACTGAAACTAATTAAAAGAATTTCAGCTGCACGAGAGAATAAGAGAAAGAGAGCTGACAGGTGTTGGAGCTAGCCAAAAGAAATAACCATTCGATGGCCATACATCATTTTAACAATCAATCAATTTAAGCACATTTAATCCACACGAAATCTTGTTACATGCGGCAGCAGTTTGAGTGGAAGTGGGGACGGGCCAGAGTTCAGGGCTGCTCGCCGCTCGCTTGACTTCAGTGGACTGCAAAAATCTTGTGATATTAATCAGTCTATTAGACACGATTTGTTCCACTGTCGACGTGGCGCACGATTATTCAATCAGAGCCCAGCCGCCTAGCCGCACAGTTGGTTGCCCAGACCCAGGCACAGTCTAACCCCACTCCCCCCACCCCTTTTTCTGACTTTCTGTTTGAGTCATTTGGTCTATTTGCGCCCATGTGTGCGTGCGTGTGTGTGTGTGTGTGGGTAAGCCTAGCGTGTGTCTGGTGCCGCCGGGTCAACTCGCAGAGCTCAGGGCCGAGGCACGTTTCACCATGTGAAGGGCCAAAAGCGGAAAGAGCAAAGAGAGCTGAAAGAGCAGCGTATCGTATGATTGCATTTCGGATCAACTCAGCTGTGTGTGACCTTGACTACCGCAACAACCTGCAGAGACCTTAAACATACATAAAAATACACTTAAACAACTGTAAATGCTTAAAGAGCTTTAACTGTAGTCATTGCAGGCATACATAGGCATATGTATGTATGTATATACATATGTATGTATGTATGTGTGTATGTATGCATGTAACTTTCTCTCTTTCTCTATCTCCCTCTCTTTGTCTCTTTATCTTCCTCTCTTTTTCTTTCGCTCCGTCTCTTTCTCTCCTTTTCTTTCTCTCTCGCTCTCTCTTTCTTTCTCTCTCTCTCTCTTTCTCTCTCTTTCTCTCTCTCTCTCTCTCCCTCCCTCTCTGTTTCCCCCTCCTTCTTTTTTGAGTCAATGATCTCTCTCACTCTCTTTTCGGAGACATTCTTAATCTTATCTCTTTCCCAAGTCGTATCTCCGTCTATATAAGTCTATAGCTTTCGTATACTATATCTCTATCCTTATCTCTTTATCACTGATTCTCTCCTCTCTCTCTCTGTGTCTCCCTCTCTCTATCTCTATTTCTCTCTCTCTCTCTTTATCTCTCTCTATTTCTCTCTCTCTTTATCTCTCTCTATTTCTCTCTCTATATCTTTCTCTCTCTTTTTCTCTCCTTTTTCTCTCCCTCTCTCTCTTTCCCTTTCTAAGCTCTGTCAGTATTGTTTCATAGTTTTTTCATTCTTTCTTCTTCAGATTCTCTCTCCCACAGCTATGGCCTTTTCTTAGTCTCGATCATCATTTCTCTCCCTCTCTCTCATCCATCTCTCTCTCTCTCTCTTTCTCTGTTTCCCCTTCTCAGTACTCTTTTCTATGCCTTCCTCTATAACTTTCGCTGTGCCTCTCTCTGTAGATTTCTCTCCCGCGCTCTGTCTCTCTCTCTCTCTCTATCTCTATCTATCTCTCTCACTTTCTCTCTCTTTCTCTCTCTCTCTTTCTATCTCTCTCTCTCTTTCTTTTGCTCTGCTTGTCTCTCTCAACTTCTATCTCTGTCTCTCCGTCTACCACTTCCTCTTAGTTATCGCCTTTCTATGCGATTTTCATATGCTCACAAAGCACTTTAAGACCCCATAGCACACATTATTCATACAACATTTCATCATATCTGTTTAACAACCCATAGACCCCAGCAGCCATAATAATAGTATGCCACATCATCATAATCATCTTAAGCATTCCATATATGACTTCATCTGCCATCTCCTCATCTATCCAACTTCATCTTGAGTAATTCAATTTTAAATACATCTAAAGCAACATCCATTTCTGCACATGGACAACACTTTGGGGGAAGTAAAAATACAAAAAAAAAAAGATAAATAGATAAGTCCAAGGATGAGAGGAGCAGAGATGTGTGGAGCGCACTTTATAGTTTTTTAGTTCAAACTTTTTTTTTTGATATCGTAAACTTTTTTATGAAGTCGGTCAAAATGGCCAGCGATAGAAAACGCATCAAAATTGATGGCAACGGGAAGTCTTTAGAGGCGAGTGTCGCTCGTCCTGATGTATGACATATCTGTATATATATACTGTATATATAGATATATCTACAGGATATGCCAGAAAGTAGTTGAGCTTAAAGAGGTTTTTGAAGCTGAGCAGCGCATAAAACGGGCAAAGACAAGCGCAATTGAGCAGCATTTGCATATTGAAGCTGCCTCGACGCGAGACAATATCCTTGCCGACGCCAAGGATAACGCACATTGTATGACTTATGGCCAACACTAGCCAATGCAAGCGCGCCAGCCGTCAGCTCGTGTAGTTTTTCAATTTCATCATTTTGAGCAGCGAAACCTCCCCTCTCGCCCTCTCGCCCTCGCCTCCTCCCCACACTCCCAGTCAACCCCAATCGCATCTACAACCCCCACCCTTAGCCTCTGTAGCCTTTTCACCCCGTCAGCTGTTGGCGTCGCCTTGCAAAGATTTATTTTTATCGCCTACGATTTCCATTCAATCCAATTCATTTCATTCGCTTTTTTATGCTCGCTCGCGAAGTGCTTAAAGCGGGCATATTGGTTTTGTAAAGGCACTTAGAATTACTTAATCTGATAAAGTGGGAAAAGTTCTTTTTGATGTGAGCCTAGAGGGCGTGGCACACTGAAATATAAAATTAAAATTTCCAAAAATTTTAAAAATATTTTTTTTAATTAAATAAGTTTTTTTTATCAAATTCAAAATCAGCTATAAAAACTATTTTTCTTAAATTTAACTTATGCTTTTTCCTTTACTACCTTAACAGAGCATTGAGCAGTCGGCTATGGCCACGTGAAATCTTCTTTCTTATATTTTTTGCATCTTTGCTTTGACTATGATTTCCTTCATTTTTTTTGGCCACAAGTGCTGCGGGCAGCAGTTGGTAGGAGAAAACTATTTGACATATCCCGGCCAGAGGCAATCGAATTTTCCATTTTCCATTTTCATCAACGAAATTTGAGCTATAGTTCCAGTGTCTGCTGTCATAAATAAGACAGGCAGAGGCTGCCTCCTGCAGCTAAACAATGCTTTTGGCCAGGTGCAACATTTAAAGAGAGAGAAAAATAAAATAAAAAATTCCGTTCGACGAGGATGGGATTCGAACCCACGCGTGCAGAGCACATTGGATTAGCAGTCCAACGCCTTAACCTCTCGGCCACCTCGTCGCTGTGCTGAGCGGCGGCAAACGACGCTACATCAGAGTGGGCGAGCTAGAGAGAGTTATAATGTGCCAAATTTGTTGTTTTTTTTTTGCAGTCAGCAATAAACAGAGTTCGTATAAGCAGAGTCTCATAATCTATTTTTAGTTTATGCTGGAGTAAGATATGCAGCGAATCTCACCACAAAAAGCAATTTAAATTAATTTTTACGAGTGCTAAATTTAAGCATATTAAGCCATAAAGAGAGAAGCTGGGGAGCAGGAGCAAAAGTCGCGAAAAGCATCCTGAAATTGACTTCGACGTTTTTATGAGGGGGGCGCGCGCGTGTAGTTTTACGATCAGCTGCGCTGTGGACTATCGGGTTAACTGAGCATAAAATCAGAAAAGGCGTCAGCAACGGCATCGGCTTAAATGCTTTTATGACCCGCGCGCCACGCCCTCTGGCGCTCGTTTGCTGGTACTAAATGTCGCACATAAAAGTCAAACGCATAAAAAACAAACAAACAAAGTGCCGAAAGAGTTTTGATGAATGTTGCCGGCAGCAAGGCGTTGCGGCCAAGGATTATGGGTGTGTGTGAGAGAGAGAGAGTGAGAGAGTTTATATATAGCACACAGCAGCTTAGGCAATTGTCAAAGCAAGCAATTACATTCACCTCACACTGATGACTCTAGTGGCGTCTCGCTCTAACAAGCATAGTTTTTAACTATGATGCATTTGCATTTGCATTACAACACACGCATGCTGGGTGGCAATATTCACCTCACACTGCCTATGAACCTCTAGTGTCATCTCGCTCTAACAAGCATCATTCTTAACTAGCTGTGGTAGCTTAGTTATTCAAAACTGAATTCAATTTTCGGTTAAGCTCGGCGCTAATTGATCATAAATCAGGCTCGCAGCTCTTGCAGATTTACAGCTCTCGGATACTTTGTGCTTTTACCAAAATTCTTTGCGCCAAACTTTGCTAATACAAATTGCATCGACAGCCAAGCGGAAGTTGAGCTGCAAAAAAGCTGAAAAAAAAAACTATTTCCAGCCGGCGACAAAGTGGTCAACATGCCGCAAACTTTGTTAGCTGCTGCCAAAAGGACGAAAAGTTGTGCGCGCTTTAGCAGAATTCTTTTAAAACATTTTTAAACAATTTAGCACAAGAATTAAAAATCGCAAACGCCGCGCAACATGCCAAAGTTGAGGCAACAAAAATAGAAGAAGAAGAGGAAGAGCGAAAAAGTTTTTGGCTGCTATAAATTATCATCCATGGGGCGGCTTGGGCCGTGGGCTGTGGCCTGTGGGCCGTGTATACCTTTGGCACGTTCGGCACTTTTTTAAGCGGATTTTCATCTCGTGCCTTTTGCGTTTCTTTTGCTAATGCCAGCGCCGTAGACTTTTGGCGCCAATCGTTTTGACTTGTACAAATTGCTGTGTCGACATCGACACACACACATGCATAGACAAACTTACAAGCGCACACACACACACACACACGTACAGAGACAGGCAGACGCACCCGCACGCACCGTTCTGGCAAAACTTCTCTCCTTGCTGTTCTCACCTACTCCGCTCTCTTCACCACAGCTCAGTCCGCTGCCTCTGCTCACTTCTCTGCCGACTCCTCTGCCCCCACCTCTGCTGGCTCCTCTGCTTACTCTTCTTCTACACACTCCGCTGCTCACTCCGCTGCCCACTCCGCTGCGCTCTCCTCCTCTGCTCCTTTTTGCGCTTTTTTTTGTTGCTCTGTGTCGTCTAGTTGTACCTTTTGACCTGTGCTCGTCTGCCCTGCTCTGCTCTCCACCTCTGCTCACGCTCTCTCGCCCTTCGCCTCTGCTGTCTTTGTGCCGAGTGTCGTCGAGTTGTACCGTTTGGCCTGCCCTTTCGGCACTAATGGATTATCTAAGCCTTTTAGTGGCTATTGGTTGCCCAGGATAAGGTATCCTGGCATCCGTTGGCCTGGATTCCAGCTACGAAAGTAGCAGAAATATAAATAAAATATAAACATATTTGCCATTATCTATTATGCGGTTCATTTTGTAGCCAACATGTTTAAACGGGAATGATGAGTGCGAGTAGTCGACGTGTTAATGCCCTGTAAAAATTCAAAAACAAACTTTTTTGTAGATTGAAAAAAATACAACAAATAAAATAAAAATAAGTAAAAATTTATTAAAAAATTTTTTTTAGCAATTTTTTTTAATATCTAAAATATCTAAAAATATATATATATATATTGCATTTAAGGCTAAAAAAATACAAAGAATATATATGTATATATAAATTTATAAAAATAATTTTTTTTTAAATAATTTCTTACTTTATTTTAAGAGTTGTGTTTTAAAAAAAAATCGAGAACTTATCTTTATTTCTAAGTTAAAAATTTTTTTTTTTAAATTTATTTAAATAATTTTTTAATTTAATTTTAAAATTTTGGTCAAAAAAATCTATAAATAATTTGCTGAAACAAGAAATTTCAAAAATTTAATTTAATTTAGAATTTTTTTAAAATTCCCACTATTCCTGTAGTCTCAGTAGTGCCTCAGATACCGTTATTCATCACAATCACGCCAGACTATGATCGCATTCCTTGGGGCTATCAGCGAGGCGCCAGACACAAACCGGCACAGATGTCATCCGCAGCGCATAAGCATACACCGATATGCCGTTATAATTATAAATGGTGGGATGGGGTGTTCCTCAGCAATCGCAAAAATATCTATAATTACGACAAAAGAGCAGCTGGCAACAGCGAATGCGTGCGTGTGTGTGCAGTTACAGTTACAATTACAGTTACAATTGCGTCAGTCATAAATTGAGAAGTGCATGAGAAGCCCAAATACGAAACACACACACGCACAGTAACACATGCGTGCGTGTGTGTCTGTGTGCATGCATAATCAGCAAGGCCGAGAAATGTGAAGAGCCGATTGCTGCGCTCCTCCATACCCCATTTGCCATTCGCTTCTGCTTCTACTTCTGCTGCTGTTCTTCCTCTCTCCATCTCTCTCTCTCGCTCGCTCGCGCGCGCACTCACAAAAGTATTCTTAGTAATCAAAGGCACACACACACACACACACACACACACATACGCACACAGGCACGGGGCAAATATTACAGAGATAATGCAAGTGTCGAACGAAACAAAAATTTTCCAATAGCTGCGACGGCGGCAGCGGCAGCGGCAGCGACAGCGACTGCAGCGCCCATTGCGACAGGTTCAATGTAACCATGAAATTTGCGGCGGCAGCGGCAGCAGCAGCGGCAGCGCAGCAGCCACGTGCATATTGGCAATTGGGCAGCATATGTGAAGCATAAATATGCCTGCAAGTTGGCCAAGAACTAGCGGTAAGCCGCTAAAATGAGGGCTCATGAAGGAAACTAAAAGCAAATGTGAAAAGTTAAGGAATTTTTTTTATAGAATATGAAAAAAATTTGTGGAATATTTAAAGATATTTATGAGCAGAGTCCTTGGGAGATTGGAGATTAGTGTTTGAAGATAGAATTGAGTGAAATATATGCAGATATAGAATATATAGCATATAGAATGTAGCTGAAGATATAAATGCCTTGAAGAATGCTTGAAATTTGACTATATACTTAGTCTTTAGTATCTGTGTGTATAGATTAATGGTTGGATCTCTGATATTATAAGACTACCTCTTACACCTATCGCTTAGACTACCTTAGACTACCTAATATGCCTTAAGCAGTTTAAGATTTGGATAGCTTATAGGTGAGATGGGAGAATGATTTCTGATCGGGGAGTTTCCAGGCTCTCATGATGATCTTATAAGGAATAAAGATAAAGCTAACTGAGGAATATATATACATATAAGGATATCAGCTTTATAGCTTAACTTTATAGTCAAGCTCTCGATCATTTCGTAAGAACTCTTAGATCTATGTCCCAATGCTGATGTTAAAGGTATTATCTATGCTTCAAAATACTTCATCTTCCTTTATTTCAATGCTCTTAAGGACTTCTCTCTTGTTAACCCTCATATAATCCTTAAGCATATAGACATATATCTAACATAGAGCTCATATAATAGCTGAGACTATAAGTTCAGCTCTTTAAGTAATGCAAAATACGGAAACTTCTCGAAACTCAGCCAGAGTTATGCTTGTAAATGATATGAACTATCATTAAAGAAGTATATCTATACTATATTACTATGAATATATGTATATATAGTATATATGGAGTAATAGTATAAGTACATATATGTATCCTGTATCCTATATACTCCTATCCTTTCTTTTATACTATATTATTGCTATAGTAGTCCTTCCTTCTACAGATCTTCCACCCTGATAACAGTTCTTAGAAGTTTGAGCATAATTAACAGGTTTTTTCTTTGCTTATTTCCTAATGGCCTAAATCAGGTCAGTTAGCCAGATGTTAAATTTAGCAAAGGCGCTCCGCTTCCTCGCCCTTCTCCCTCTCTATCTTTCTCTCTCTCTCCCTCTTCCACTCATAATGGGCGTTGCTCAATTTGCTAATGGCTAACCGTTAGAGAGACAGAGGGGTGGGGGTTGGTTGGGGGTGCCAGAGGGGGACACTTGTTGATATGGCAGCGCCTTGATGTTGCGTAATTTCGTCTGATTATTATGCTCTATATATCTACATATCTACCTGTGGTATGGCCAGGGCCAGCATAAGTGCTTAGCCGCTGACACGAAGGATTACGAGGATGCGGCTCGACATAACGGCATATATAATACAAGCTGCTGACATTAGCGGACATCAAGTTACCTGCGTACACCAGATATTACTGTAAATGTGGGCGTGCGTGTGGGTCCAAGGACACAAGTCGCCGTAGAAACAACCCCTAGGCAAAAACCCGTCGGCAGAAGCTGAGCAGAGGCCAAAAGCCCGTCGGGGCTGAGGCGCCTAGGCCGTGGAAGGCGTTCGCCTTGGTTGCGGCTGCGGCTGCTGCTGCTGCCCAACCAGGAGGCTCGGCCTGGCACCAACCGGGCGGCAATTAAGCGGACTAACGGACCTATGGGAGCAGAGGATGCGCTGCGCAGACTCCTGGACGGGGTCTAAGCGCGCCGGCAGAGCCACACCCACCGACGACCTGGAGTTAACAGTTAACGGTCGACAGCGGCCGACCGCAGCTGCCGAGACGAATGTGTGTCAAGACAGTCCAGAGGTCCCGTTGCGTATACGTATTGCCGTTACCTGTCGCAGCCAAGTCTTCGCCCAAGTCGTCCGTCTCTGTCGCGTGCGCAGGGCAGCGCAGCGAGTGCAAGCGAGTCAGTCAGCGGACGAATGCATTTCGGGGGTTGAGTGAGACGCACGAACGAGCCGAGTCGAGTCGAGCCGAGTCGAGCCGAACCGAACTGAACGAGCCGAACGAACGAGCGAACGAAGCTGCGAAACGTTTGTCGGCGGCAAGAGGCCGCCGAGAGAAAGTCTGAGAGAGCAAACGTGCGTTCGTGTGTGCGTGTGAGCAGCAGAGAACATTTGTGGAGTGTAAGTAGCAGAAAATCATACAAGTGGTCTTGTGGAACATAATGCCAGTGGTAATCAGCCGCAGCAGCAGCAGCAGCGAAAAAACAGCTTAATAGCTTGTACTAGATTAATTTGTTTAGCTGTAATACACACAGTTTATCCAACAAACGCACACTCACGTGCACACTTATGTAGTTATGTAAATGAGCTGCTGAGCAGCATCGCATTTCTCTTTTATTCACATTAATTGCGCGCCCATAGCTCATAGCTCCATCTCGCTCTAGCATGCGAGCGCTAACTCTTTGCCTTTTTTTATGTTCGCATTTCTATTTGCTTTCGTTCTTCCAGCAGCAGCAGCAACATGCGATTGCTGTTGTTCTTGTTGTTGTTGTTGTTAATTTTTTTTTTCGTTCTTTTTCGTTCAGTATTTGAAACGACGCAATTGACGCCGACATCGCAGTCGCTGGCGCTGCCGCAGTCGGCGGCACAAGCCACGTTTTTGCGCTACTTTTACTTGCGAGCGAGCGTGTGCGACTGTGTGCGTGTGTGTGTGTGTGTGTGTGTGTGTGAGTAGCTGTGCGTGTCATTTCATACCACATTAGGTAAGGTTAGGTTTTGAATTTTGTTTTCTAACTTCGCGCCGCTTTGTAGCTGGCACTTTGCCACACACACACACACACACACATGTTTATGCAGGCATGTGTGTGTTTGTATTTCTGGTTTAGCTTCACATTTGACTTTTTTGTGCGCGCTGATCGCGCGCTTTTCTCTCTTCTGTCTGTTCGCTTTGAACTCCACTCAAAGTGATTTGGTTTGTTTACAAAATACAAAATACTTGAAACGCATTTTTGTTTTTATTTCCGCTTTTGTTTTTATTGTGTTTGCCTTGCCGCCGGTACGTATGTAACCTGTGGATCGTCATCACTTCTCCTCCTTCCCCTACTCCTCCGCTACTTCATCAACCCAAATATTTTCGCACAGCATGTGGTTTTCTTCAATTCACATGGCATACAAACACACATACACACACACACATACATACATACACTCATTCACACATGTGTGCGAGCGTGCATAAATATCTTTTCATACGCTTCGCGCTCTCTTCTCTTTTTTTTTTGCTTTTGTTTTTGTTATGCGCGCTCTACGCCTTGTCTATTTTCGCTATTCTGCGCTACGCTATGAACTTGATGAGACCACGTGGTTTTCTGTGTTGGCGAAACGCCAGTTCGTTTCAGTTTGTGGATGCCAAGCCGCAGCTTGTGGACTGTGGATGCCATTGGGCGCACGCTCTCTTTGCCTTTATCTTAATATCTTGCTGTGGCTTTAGCTGCTCGTCTTCTAGCGGGCATCAGGAAGTGCTTCATCAAATTTACATACACACACATGCCTGTATGTGTGTGTGTGTGCGTGTCCCGTTGCCATTTGCATATGAGGCGACGTCATCGTGCGAGAATTTCCAGTTTCCAATCGAGACTCAAACTAAGTCGCACTTTCATTGACGCCGTTAGCCGCGCGCAGGGGCGTAGCTGTGACAGAGAGAGGGGGTGGGGGCTTGGGGCTGGTACAGGCGTGGTTTGAATTACAAATTGCGTCAACTGTGATCTCAGCCTGCATCAATTACAAGCGCCGCTTAATTAATCACCTCTCATTAGCTGATCTCGACTCAAGCTAACCAAGAACTATGCAATCGCTAAGGAGTTTATTTATTATTATTATTATAAGTCCAATAAATCGAATATTCCTGCTCATTTCGCATTCAGCGAGAGAGCCGCACCAAATAACCAATCTATATTCCAGTTTAGACACCAGCCAACAAATTGTTAGTGCCCATATTCAAATTCGACACACACACACACAGGCACACACTGAGCGCAAACATTCTATATACAGAGTCAGGGCTACGTCTATTCTACCGTTGCTCCCCTCAACGCATTCCAGCCACAGTCGCCGCTGTCGCTGTCGCCGTCGCTGTCGCCGTCGTCGTCGTCGTCGCAGCTATTAAACAGAAATTATAATTTTTTGAAGGCCACGCGACGCGGCTGATATCATTACTCCCATCTAGTTCCAATTGAGCCGACGTCGGGCTAATTTTTTACTACGTCGTCAATTGCTGTAGCTGTGGACGGCGGCGCATGCGCTGCGGCAGGTAACGTGGGCGCAGCAGCAGCAGTCCGTCGACGTCACGATTGCGCGACGACTGCGATGACGACTGGAAAGTTTCGTTAAGTCAGAGCGTAATGGAAGGGAACTACACGCATGTGTGTGTGCAGGATAAGCGCTCTGTTAGAGGTTGTTCATATTTCGGGTTTATTATGAAACGAAAAATATATATAATATAGTTATCATCCGGTTGTGGATCGCAAATTAGCATATTAAACTGCCGTTTCTAAAAGGTAATATTCATAATTAGCATAAGCTTGAAGTTAACAGCATTTTGAACTGGTTCACTAACTGGTTCAGCGCTTAAATGCAGTGCAATTCTTGAAGATCTTTTTAAAAGATAATATTGGTGATTAGTATATATGTATGTAGATACATGAAGTCATTAAAGCATTTTGAACTAGTTCACGAACTAGTTCAAAACTAAAATGTATCAGAAATCATTGTTATTTTAAAACAACTCTTTTAGTACAAATATTCTTGACTAACATAAGTTACAAGAATTTTGAACTAGTTCACGAACTAGTTAAAAACTAAAATGTATCAGAAATCATTGTTATTTTAAAACAACTCTTTTAGTACAAATATTCTTGACTAACATAAGGTAAAAGAATTTTGAACTAGTTCACGAACTAGTTCAAAACTAAAATCAACCAGAAAACATTGTCATGCTAGAACTTTTTTACTAGACAATATTCATAATTAACAGAAGTTACAAACATTTTGAACTAGTTCATTAACTAGTTCCACATCAAAATGAGGCAGAAATCGTAGCATTTCCAGAAGAACTCATTGAAAGATAATATAGCACATGCCGTATGTAAGTTAAAATCAATATGAACTAGTTCACCAACTGGTTCCACATGAAAATGAACCAGAAATCTTAGCAATTCTAGAAGAACTCTCGCATAAAATCCATTTGGCAAAAGAAGCAAAAGACCCAAGCATAACAGTTAACGCATAGAACTATGAACTGATAACTGGTTCATAAATTGTCATCGAGCACTTTCGCAGATATTGCATCGGGGCCGGAGTCTGGGCCATAAAGTGCTAAGCCTGGCTTAAGCTCAAACGTCTAGACTTCATTAGCCGCGTAATTTGTGGAATTTATGTGGCAGCCCCACATTAACAACTCAAATGAACGAACCAGTCTATGCGGCCGAACCGAACTGGCCGCTCATAAAATTCGTGCTATGAATGCGCGTGCCTAGGCAACATTTGTGTTTTGTCGTTTGTCGTTTTCTTTTTTCATTTTTCTTTTTTGTTGCTTGACTGCAATTTTCGGGCAGATTTTCCGCGCGCGCAGATAACAAACATTTGTGGCCCATTTGCCAGTTATCAGTTATCAGGCTGAACGTGCTACGCTTCCACGTTCAGATCGTCGCCAAAGAAGATGCCAGGCAAAACAAACTAGAAAATATTCACACACACACTCACACGCACGCTTTATTACTCAATTGATGTCGGTGTGTGTGTGTGTGCTGTAAAAATATGCGAGCGCCAAAAGACAAAACGTGCATTTTTGTGGAACTCAAATATGTGGATTTCAAAACATGCACACACATACACGCGCACACATAAGAGAGCTTTGCCTCGGTCTCTCTCTCTCAGCAGCGCTGCGTCAACATCTGTGTAGCCCACACCACCACCAGCCACACTAATACCATCACAGGCAGCAGCAGCAGCAGAGCGAGAGACGAGTCGGACGAGCTGGCGCTGGCTCGCTAGTGGCTAGCTGTTCGTGTCGCTTCGTCGTTGTCGCTGTCGCCGACGACGACGACGACGACGACGAAGCTGGCGCTGTCGTTTTGCCGCTGGTTCGTTTTGTAGCGTTTCGTATACCAATCAGTTGTCAGTTCGCATCCAACTAGAAAGCAGTTAACGAGCAGAGTCCGTTGCGTTTGCGGTTAAAAGCCACGAGGTCGATCAGCGTTAAGCGCGCTACTTAACCCCCAACGTCACCAAATTCTTTCGAGCCCCAAATCAAATCGAATCAAACAGAAACCGATACGGTTGATCACGTGTTAACCCCTTCCCGCCTCGTCCCGCCCCTGCCAGCCCCCTCGCACGTTCATTGCTAGGCGAACGATGAGTGAACTCAAAAGTAAAGAGTTTAGCAAAATTCCAAATCAAAACATTTACATGTGAAAGAAACGAAAAGTGAACACAGCATAAAGCAAAATACACACACACACACACAGCAACACACATGCACAAGAGCAATAATAAATGAGAAATAGTGTGGAATGCGTAGTAAGAAATTGAAAGAAAGAAAGAGACGAAAAAAAAACAAAATACCGTAGCAAAGGCTGGAATGATCTTTTCTCATTGGGGCTTTTGCGTGTTGTTTTTTCTTCTTCTTCTTTTTAAATATATTTTGGAAATTTACTGCTGCCGGCACACACACACACACACACTAGTGCAAAATCAAAATAGCTGCTCAAATTCAAATTTGAGTAAAGCAACAAAAAGTAACAACAAATAGCAGTAAACGTGCTTATGTGTATATACACGCATACATATACATATAAATTTTTCCATTTGAACTTTAAACACACACACACACATACACACACACGCGGGCAAACATGTGTGTTCTATCTACATATGCTTTTGTACAGATGTTTGTTTGCATGCATGTATGTGTGTGTGATCGTTAGCGCGCGCGTGTGTGTGTGTGTGTGTGTGTGTGTTTGCCGTCGACGTCAACTGCGCCGCACGCTTTCATTGAATTCTTATACGAACTCCAATTAATTTCTGTATGCGTCCAATTGGCATGAATTGGTGACGTGACGCGATCTCGCGCTCGCTCACTCTCTCTTTTGATGCCCACTCGCGCGCGCGCGCGCGCTCTCTTTGTGTGCTGCGCTCTCTCAGTCACGAGCGCGCGCGCTCTTCTCTATTTACATTTCTACATAATTTGCTCTTGTGTTTTGCTTTTTATTTGATTTTTGTGTGTGTGGTGTTTTCTTCTGCCTCGCTTCTTCTTTATTCGCTAAGTAAATATCGTTTTTAATTTGTATGTTTATAGCTCAAGCAACAGCAAAAGCCGCCCACAAAATACCAACAACAACAAGTGTTTAAATACTTATGCAAGTGTGAGCAGCTAAATACATACGCATACATACATACGTACGTATATGCTTATCGAAACACTCGTGCGTGCGTGAGTGCAAAAGAGAGCGAGAGGAAGAGAGCACGAAATTATGCCCGTTAGCCTCAACAAAAGAAGAAAAAAACGAAACTAAGTAATAATCATAATAATAATAATTAAAATTGAAATTAATACAAACCGGCACAACAACAACAAACGTGTATTTAATTGATTAATAAATGCACTATAAAACGACTGACGTAAAAAAGTGTTGACAAACAAAGCCAATAAGAATAACAAAACAACAACAACAACAAAAAGTGCATAACAGCAGCTAATATCAACAACTGTAACTGCAACAGCAACAACAACACTCATAAGGAACAACAGCTGCAAAGCGTTGACAACTTCCTATTGGCTCAATCTAGGTAAATAACTGAATATATTCCAATAAGAAAACGCGCACATTCAAGAATCGTGTTCAATTAGCGCCTGCAACGGCAAGGGAGTCACAGAATCTTATTGGCTTTTGTGTATGAGAGAATGTGGGTGTACTCACAAGCAATCCAATTGGATCAGTCGCAGCGATTATGTCGATGAGATTACCATTAAATGCATTTGCATTAGTTAACCAATTGGAAAATTAGAGTAGTGGTAGTAGAGGAATTCCAATAGGCATTTGCTATTAGACTCGAAGAATATATAAATAGAATAACCATTATAGAACAACTTTGACAGCTAGAATTATAGATTCCTATAAGCATACGAGTATTAAGATCAAATAATATCCGATTGGATATAGCTGATCATATATATCTAAGCTATGATATCCCAATTGGAGTATACATATTCTACTCTTTGTTTATTCGTCTTTGATAATATTTAAATTCCAATATGAATATAACTTAGACTTAGCTTAACGAATGCAATCCAATTGGATTATTTGGCTATTGGCATATTCAGACGTCTGCCTCGCACTCCAATTGGATGCTTGTGTTTAGATTCACTCAGGCGGCTGCAGCGCTTCGATTTTGATTAGTTCACATTTTTTGTTTGAAAGCTCAGTGCAGAGATCTTAATTAGAGCACGGCTGATAATGTGTCTAAAAATAGCGTGCGTCGCTGATAGCGGCGACTATAGCGCGTGTCGCTTAGCTCTCCCGCTGTCGTCTCTCTGCCCTGCCCCTGCCCCTGTGCCTGTCTCGTGCTCAGTTGTTGCTCTTGTACGCTTCACCCTTCCACATCGTTTGCATGGCATATTAGTTACGCTAAATACTTTGGCTGGAAGTTCCCAATAGCAAGTCTAATTAGACTTATTATTGGCTATTCTTACTCTTTGGAGGGAAATTGAACTATTTTTTGGCTTAAATTTGAAATCTAAATGATAACTTGAGAGCTCTAACTAAAGGCTTAGCTTGTTTATTAGTGTTTTGCTCTTTTTTCTCTTCTTTCTAGTTTCCAGTTTAATTTCTGCTTTGTTTTCCTTTTTTTGTTTATTGTAATCTCTGAACAAAATATTGACATTGAAGCGCGATTAGCTCTAATGATTTTATTAAATGGGTCGATTTTAACAGTGATCAGTGGGGAGTCTGATAAGCCAAAAAGAGAGACAGTCCGAGAGGAAGAGTGCTAGAGAAAGAGAGAGAGAGAGAGAGAGAGCACGCTTATATAAATGTTTATGTAAATGCCTTATCTATAGCTGCTGGTGGTGGTATCTATGTGTGCGTATATTTATGGCGCTGCCTGTGCCATTTGCTGATATCTTGAGTGTTTGGTGAGCGGGTTTTAATAGATTGGGTTGGAGATAGTGTCCGATAGAAAAGGTTTGCCAAATAAATTTAAGTTCTGCGCGAAGCGGAAACAGAATCAGAAACGAAATAAGAATTCTACAAATTTAATTTTTACTTTTACTATGAAAAAAGAAGCCAAATAAAGCAAATAAAAAAATAATTAAAAAATAGATAAATTAAGAAAAAAAAAATTAATATAAAAATAAAAAGATATAGAAATAAAAGAAAAAAATATACAAATAAAAGAAAAATATATACAAATAAGTAAAAAATATAAAAAATATAAAAAATATATAAAAATAAAAAAAATATAAAAATAAAAAGATATAGAAACAAAAGAAAACATATACAAATAAATAAAAAAATATATATATAAAAAAAAATAAAAAAAAAATAAAATAAAATATAAAAATAAAAAATATAAAAATAAAAAAATAAAAAAAATATGAAAATAAAGAAAAATAAGTATGTAAGAAATATAGTTAAATATATGTAAATAAAAGAAAGAGGAACGAAAGAATATTATTTATAAAAAATGAAATTGAAAAAAAATAATATTTTTAATGATTTTTTTAGTTATAAAGAAAATTAAATAAAAATGGAAATAATAAATTTTATTTCTTAAATGTATTTTTAAATTGCCTTATTTAAAAAATAAATAAATATATTTAAAATAAAATAAGAAATAAAAATAATATAAAAAAATAATATAAAAAATAATATAAAAAATAATATAAAAAAATAATATAAAAAAATAATATAAAAAAAAATTTAAAAAATATAATACAAAAAAAAAAAAAAAATATATATATATATATATATATATATATATATATATATATATATATATATATATATATATATATATTTTTTTTTAAATTGAATGGATTAAAGTTTCCTTTTTAATTGTTAAAAATATTATATAGCACCTAAAGTCAAACAATCTTCAGCATAACTCTGTGCAAAGCATCTGCAAAGATTCTCATTCTTATCTAGAAATATATGAATTTATCAATTTCATTGATTGATCACATCGAAGGCGAATTCGCTTAGCTTGAAATCGACTTTGATTTATAGAGAAACAGAAAAAAAGGCAAATAAAATAATTAATAAATAAATAAATATAGTATAAATGATCGTCGATTCTTATTTGCAATTACAAATTGCTGCTGGCTCGCCCTGCACCTGCCGCTCCCCTGGCTATCGCCGCCTCTGAGTGCGCGTGTTTCTCTCTTTTTGACCTTCCCAAACGGCACGTGTAGAGCGTCGCATAAGTGCGACAGAGCCGGCACATTGCACTTCCAATAAGATTTTATTTGAATGCGCTTCCGCGATAATCGAGTTAATAAATTAGTCGCTGCCGACAGCAGAGATGCGCTGCGACGCGCCTATGCGGCAGGCAACACGATCGATCGCATCGATGTGCCGCACCAGGAAGAGAGAGAGCGCAGCGAGGAACCCGAATGAGCCGCTCTTTGCCGAGTCTTTCATTGCATGCAGCTTTGTTGCAGGCAGACAGAGAGAGCGAGAGCGAGAGAGCGTGCAAGTGTGAGAGCGCAAGCTGAAGAGAGCGAAGCAAGTGCAGTGGGCGCGTGCAGTGAGTGCTCAAGATGATTTACTTAAGACCAGCAGCAGCTAATGAAAACTAATGACAGAATCATGCAAACTAGCACACACACACACACACATACACGCATGTGCATGTGTGCAACTGTAACAGAGTGAATTGGCATAAATTGTGTGCGTGAGCGAGCAAGAGGGAGATGGCGATATGGATGCGCTTAACAGCAAAATGTTAGCATTGTGCGAGGCTTTATGTCAGGGAATACCTTGCGATTGATAAGCTATGTATGCGTGTGTGTGTGTATATGTATGTGTATATACATATGTATATATCAGTTATATATATAGCTATGTTAAACATTGTGGAGTTGCGACTTTAATGGACTTTTGCTGGGCCAAAGGCACATGGCAACGCCAACAGACAAGTTTGTATGTGTGTCTTATCACATTGTGTATGTATGTGTATGTGTGTGTGTGCGAGATATGAGCGTAATGTGTGTGTGTGTGTGTGTGTGATAAAGCGGGAATATTTTAAGTGCATCAAGTGCAAAAGATATGCGAAGTGTCTGCATAATGATTTATATATGCATATATATAAATAATTATAAATTATGAAATATATATAAAAAAATATGAATTAATTATTATATTTTTAAAAATAATAGTTTACTTGAATAGAATAGTTTACTTGAATATACGAGTATTACGGGAGTTAAGATGAGTTAAGGCAAACATTCTTATAATATATGAATTCTTATTCGAAATTTTCCCTTTAAAGGTTTTTAGCTACTGAGTCGTGAGCTAGAAGTTCAATAAGGAACTGGTTCACTTTATAATTAGGTCAAGAATCAGATTGAGATACTCCTCAGAACTGCTTAGCCAAGAGAGCCAAGATGCATTATGCTGTCAAAGACTGCATTTCGATTGCTCAGATGCGAACTGGTTCACTTAAGAACTGAACTACTTGATAAGAGATTCGAACGAGGGAGACTTTAAAACTGATCCACTAACTAACTATAACATATACATATATATTTCAAAGATCCCCCATAATTTTAGCGAATTGGTTCGTTTTAGATCTGTTCAATAGAACAACTGGAACTGATTCACTAAAGGAACAGGAACTAAGCTAAGATATCTTTTCATATCAAATATCATAGAATCCTTTAAAGTCTTCGCTTATGCTAATAGCCCAATTTTGCTAGCCACAAGTTCAAATACAAAGTGATTCACCTATGAACTAGTTCACCAGGAGTATGACTCTAAAATCTTTGATTATACTTCAAGTTATCACCATTGCCAGAACCAGAGAACCAAATACGAACTGTTTCTCCTCTGGTTCACAATTGAACTGGTTCAGAAATACATTTCTTTTACTAACTAGACTCTACTCTCTCTCTCTCTCCGATACTTAAGCGAACTGATCTTTGACTTCCCTTGACTTCATTAATTGCTAACAAGAATTTCAAATGCGAACTAGTTCATCTGCCTAGATCCTTGCTTTGGGAAGTGTTTGTCTAAAGTGCGAACTAGTTCATCTACCTAGCTGCTTGCTTTGGGAAGTTTTTTGTCTAAATTCCTGGGAAAGTTGCGATTTCACTCTCGCCCAGTGAACGGAAAAAGGTCGCTCGATCAAGTGTGATCGGCCGGCCAGACGCTGGTTCAGCTTCATTTACATGTGAACTGGAGTTGGGTGACCAGTTAAGGTGGCTGCTGCGGCGACTGCGGCGACTGCTGCTGCCTTTAGCTGACCAGCTGTCAGTTATTTTCGATTATCTTGCTCACTCGCTCTCACTCTCCCTCTCGGACTAGCTGTCTCGCTCTGTCTTACACTTGAGATGACGTCTTTGAAGCAAAGCCAGCGCTGACATACTTTGCTTAATAATCCTGTTTGACAAGTTATGCCAGGCATTCGTCTATAACTCTGTGTGTGTGTGTGTTGGGTGTGTGTGTGATGGGTGTGTGTGTGTGGACTCGTTCTCTTACTTCCACGTAACTGAACCTGGCCCATGTGCGCAGAGGGGCTAACTGAGCTTCATGCATAATACATATATATATATATATTGATATATATATATGTATATAAGATCACATGAGTCGCGTTGAATCGAGTCGCCTCGGATCATCCGAGCATCGTTCGTTAGGGAGTTTGAAAACATCTGCTAGAGGCTAAACAAAAAAAGAACCGAGTTTGTTCGCGATTCGCTTTGATAAGCAGCAGATAAATTTTGTTCTTTCAGATGTTTTTTTTTTGGCTTATCAAACACTCGCAATGTGTGTGAGAGAGGGAGAGCGTATATATACATATATACCTAATATTTATATTCTTGAGCATATCGTAAGAGCGGCTAACAACTGTTAGCCAAATTGCGTAACAAAATTTTGTTATATTTTTGCTGTTGCTTTTTGTGCTTTCATCATACTCTCACTGAGGGGTATGATGATATGGCTATGGACTATGCACATAAACTTATATTTATATATATATATATATATATATATATATATATATATATATATATATATATATATATATAGATATAGATTTGATAAACGTAGGGCAAGATTGATGCCTAGGCAATCAAAGTCACATAACTCGAAGAGTATAAGAGCTAGACTCACGCAAATTGGTATGTGGACTCCTATACTATATATGAGCCTAAGAAATACATATAATTTTAATATTTATATCATATAATATATATCTATGTCATTCCATGCACAATAGCTTATAAAAATGTTAACTGTAGGAGCAGGTATGTTGAGCTTTGGTACCCACACACCTATCAATGCCCCAAATATGCTCTGAAAATTTCATTAAGATCGTGCCACTATAAGCCAAGTTCCTTCAGGCTGTAGCTCATACATGGGGGCGTTTATGGCAAGCATAAGCTTAAGCTACAATATATATGTCCCTCTCTAGCTAAGAACTCGAGCTGAATTGAAATACGAAAACGAATCAATTTACAGGGTAACTGGCAGTCGTTCATTGCCCACTGGAGAGACGCTCACCTGTTGGCCGTTGGCAAACTTTTGCTTTCTTTTTGTTTGTTTGACATTGAAAATTGTGAAATTGTGAAATTTCCTCTGGGAATTTCTTTCTCATTTCTTCTTCCGTTTCGGGCATTCGATCATCTGTTGTGTAATGCACGGATATAGAACGATATAGTAGTCTAGTATAGTATATAGGCAAATATATCAGATGCTAATTTCTCGCCCACATTTTCGGCTTTTTCGTTTTTGTTTTCGTTTTCGTTTTTGTTTTCTCTGCTTCTTGCCTTGATGCTCTTTTCATTCTATTTGCGTGCCCACTTGATCTGACTCATGTGCAGGTAGTAATATGGCCAGATATCTGTCTCTATATATATATATTTTAGACTGTCTTTTGGACAGGTTCTAGTCTCTTTGGTGCCCAGTGTCGTCAGTTGTAAACAAATAAAAATATATTGATCAGATTCGCATGATAATGATGCTGGGAATATTACAGAAATATTTCTATGACGCAGCGCGATCAGCAGATCGGATCGATTCATTCTTAGCTTTAATCAAAGTTTTTTCTCTTTTTTTTTGTTTTTGTTTTCATGTTTACGTTTGCTGTGCTCGAATGTTTCAGACGCAATAAGCGCTGCGCTGCGCTGCGCTGTCTATAGCCATAGGAGAGTATAAGACTGTAGGTATAAGAGCTTGAGTATGATGCATGAAATATCAGCTAATTATGCAGCATATGATGAGTATTTAACGTACAGCAGATATACTAGGCGAGTAGTTTAGGAGCCGTGCCATGAAAGGGTATCCGAAGTACTCGCTTAGCCGATCCATATCTTATAACTGTAGAACAATTTGTATTCTTCATACATTTCATTTCATTTATATAGAAAATGTTTCAGTTGATGTTAATTTGATGTTACTCAGTGGAAACTGCACTTATGTACATCAGCTTGTGTTGCATATAGAGTGGTATTTGCTAGTCGTGCATTGCCGTCTGTGGTAGCAACAAGTAGCCATTGCCCTGGCTTCTTCGCGCTTATGCGACGCAATTCCGCGCACTTTTTACCAATTGATGCACACATATGTATGTATGTATGTATGTATGTATGTATGTATGTATGTATGTATGTATGTATGTATGTATACATACGTATGTATATAGCTTGGCTGTACATCTCTGTGATCTATTTTCGACTAGGCTAAGCAACTGCGAGTGCCCGCTGCAGATGCCGCTAAAAACAGCTTAAAAACAATGAATGTGTGTTGACAAATTATTATTAAATGTTTCACCTGACATACATACACAGGTGTGTGCTCTCGACATACTGTATTGTATTGTATATATATATATATACATATATATAGGCTCTGTTAAGTTGTATTCTTACGCTTTGTTTCACTTTTCGTTCGCTTTTCGCACTGTGGCTAAGGTCAGTTCGAGGTGCAGTTCAGCTCCGCTGGTTTTTCCAGCTCTTAAAAGTGTGAAAATGAAAATGTAAAATGTAAAATGTAAAATCTAATTTCCAAAATACACGAAAACACATTATTCACAGCTATAAATTTTCCAAAAATATTCACTTGGAAATTCCACAAGTTTTAATAGCTAAAGATTCTGCACAGGTAGAATTGATGAACTCAAGTTCGCTCTCGCTCTCTCTCTCTCTCTCTCTCTTTCTCTCTTATGGACATGGCGTATACTTAACAAGAACAACCTTTTTCTAGTTTGTTTCACTTCCGCGTTCTGCTGTGCTCGGCGCTCGGCGCTCTGCGCTGTCTCAAGGTATTTCGCTGTCGCCATTGCCAGCGCTGCCTCCTACATGCTGAGGCACACGTACACAGACATATACACCTATATATATATGTATATATATATATATATATATATATAGTCTTAGGCCTAGGCGCACTAAAAACCAAATCAAAAGAAATGTTAAGCAGCCTAAAAACGAAGCAAACGAGAAACAAATTGCATAAAAAACACACAGAAGCATGATTTGGTCGGGTATGCACGACTGGCAGAGTAGTGGGAGCATGAAGTGTGTGTAGATCTATAGATATATAGTATGTACTATATATATATATACACTATATGCCTACCAAATCAGATAAGTCTAGCACTTAAAAGTCGCTCAAACTGTTATTATGCCTAACAAGGTTAAGCTGAGAGAGTATTATAAGCGTAGAGTGGAGATCTCAGGGTAATACTCATATATGTAAGTATAAGAGTGGAGTATAAACTCTTATACATTTATATTCTGATACACTTATACTGCTCAGATACTAAATTTTGATATTAAGAACTCGATACTTAATAAAAGAATAAAACTCTTATACTCAGAAACTTATACTCTGATACTCTTATACAGTTGGAAAGCCAGCTGAAGTTGGCTGCTGAAACTGAAGCTCTTCTAACTGATCGGGAATATATGTATACATATAAACATTTACAGTACAGTCCATGCCTCCTAAGCTCTACCCTCTGGCTGTTACATGCCTTACACGAAAACCAATATACCCCTTTTGATCAAGCAAACCTTTTGCGGCCGTTGTTTTGCGTCGCGTTCGTTCAAAATTCATAGTTTACAATACTATATATATATAGTATATATATATATATATATGTGTTTGTTTGTGCTCTTTGTGTGCTTAGTGCGTGAGAGCTGAAAGAGCGCAAAGCTCTGCCTCCGCTCTCTGCTCTCCGCTCTCTTGAGAGCTCTCTTAAGAGAGTCGAAGCAAAAAATGGAATGAAAATTGAGTTCAAAGCTTTGGGCTGATAAGCGACAGGCAGACAGTCAGGGGCATATTATTATTTTTTGGGAGGGAGAGAGAGAGAGAGAGAGAGAGGGGGAGAGAGAGTGTGAGTGAGCAGCGAGATAACGGCATTTGAAATTCGTGCAAAGTTCGTCAAGCTGCAGTCAATCTTCAGTGGGGCTTATCAGGGGCGCTCATGCAGACAGCGCGGCCAGTGTCAATAGACTTTTGATAATGCAGACATATATACATATATATAATATATATAGTATATATAAATATATGTAATATATAAGAACTTTATTGATAGCAAGATTTTATTCAATTTTGAATAATTTCGTGGCCTCTATTTTGTTTACCCCATAAATAATATCTCTCTCTCGCTCTCTCTCGCTCTCTCTCTCGCTCTCTCTCTCGCTCGCTCTCTCTCCTCTCTCTCGCTCGCTCTCTCTCTCTCTCTCGCTCTCTCTCGCTCTCTCTCTCTCTCTCTCTCTCGCTCTCTCTCGCTCTCTCTCTCTCTCTCTCTCTCTCTCTCAGCACTGCATTCCTGGACTAGATCAGCTGCATTATCACATCCAGCTTCCATTGTCAGCTCAGATCGCGCCAGATGCTATCTGATTGTGCTTGCCTTAATCATACCTATATATATACATAGATATATAGTATATATACTTCCAACTAGCTCATTTTTATGCGCTCTTCACTCTTATATACTACTCTTATACACGCCCCCGTCACGCACTAGTTGTACTTCAACTTAGTTAATCTAAATAAATATTATTGCTCGTTCGCGAGTGTAAAAGAGAGTTTATTGGTTTATGTGTGTGTATAAATATGTATATATATCTGTGTGTATGTGACAGCTGCCTAGAAACTAGACTTGGTATATACAAAAGTATGTTCATAGTCGTGTATACCCACGATTGGTATACTGACACATATACTTACGTATGTTTATAGTCGTGTATACCCAAGTTAGGTATACATACATATGAATATATGTACATACGTATGTTTATAGTCGTTTATACCCACGATTAAGTATACATACATGTATATGTACATAAGTAAGTATGTTTACAGTCGTGTCTGCCCATGATTACAATCACAATCTAGTATTATGCATAAAAACCACTTGAATTTGGGCTCATTTGAAGCTAAAGATTAGAAATTTGGAGGCAAGGCAAACTAGTCAGGGTATCTCTCAGTCAGGCACTGCCGTCTAGATTACTCCTACTTGTATTTTATGGAGTATATAGTCGCATGGTAATCATAGTTAGTGCTCATTAGACGTAAAAGGTAGTTCGTGTTCCCGTCTAATGATAAAATGATTTAATGGAATTTGCAAACGATGCCAATTGGCATTGGCAGATCAATGGAATGCATGGGTGGGTGTATAAGGGGGAAGGGGGGGTTATTCATTTGATAAAAGCTCAATTTAGCTGCAACTCAACTCACTTGTCGTCTCTCTCTCTCTTTCTCTTTGTGTCTGACAGCTTTGAGTTGGGCGAGCTGTGAGAGAAAAAGTGAGAAAGCTGCAACTCCCGGACGAACTGTTTGCCATCATGGACGGCTTCGCGCAGGAATGGCCCAATCTGCCCCGTTCCGATAACGGCTTGCATATGGATCAACTTGGCGGGGACTTGCCCACAGATGGGGGCTTCGAGCCCCAGACACGCGCCCGCTCCAACACCTGGCCCTGTCCACGGCCCGAGCCCGTCGACGAGCTGGACAGCACCAAAGCCAGCAACCAGCAGTTGGCAAATGGCGGTAAGTCTAACTCTCTCTCTCTCTTCCTCTCACTCTCCTTTTCAACTGTCTCTCGCTCTTCAATTGACAGATCCACAGCAGGCCATGCAGAACGCGAATGCGGCCAAAAAGAACTCATCCCGTCGCAATGCCTGGGGCAATCTGTCCTATGCCGATCTCATAACGCATGCCATAGGCTCTGCCACCGACAAGCGCCTGACTCTGAGTCAGATCTACGAGTGGATGGTGCAGAACGTTTCATACTTTAAGGACAAAGGCGACTCGAATAGCAGCGCCGGCTGGAAGGTGAGTGCTATGAAACTATTTACGGATTAACAATGGGAATTTGTTTAATTCAAGAGTGATTCATAAGTTAATTAATGAACTAGTTCATTTAATGAACTGGTTCAGTTTAATGAACTAGTTCATTTAGTTATTAACTACTAGATATCTTATCGTGACCCCTATAGCTGATTCATTGTATTCTCTGGTTCATTCAGAACGAATCACGAACTTGCCGGGTTATCTTTTGAACTAGTTCATGGGAGACACGTAGTTTTAAGTTCTTCAATAACGTATTGTGAACTATGTTAGCAGTGGCAAGAACTAGTTCAATTACCTTGTTATGCCATGAAGTCTTGCATATATAGGTATCTAAACCAAGTTGACAGTTGTATGAATTTATTCAGTTTGCGAACTAGTTCTTTTGGTTCATATACTGAACTATTTCATAATATTGAATGTCATCAGTAACGCCCTCCGTACACTCGCTCATAAGCAGCAGCTGCATAGTTCAGCGGAACCTCTTGTTCATGAACAGCTTAGTAACTCAATAGAACAAATCGTTCTTAAACTGCATCGTTTCTGTAACTGAAGAGCATCCTCGTGCCCAAACACCATATCCACTGATTAAAGACACTAGTTCACTGTAATGAACTTATTTTGCTTAATAGTTCATTTGCACTCAGTTCATTTAGTTCCACACTATTCACCTCACTCCAGCAAGTTTATATAATGTCATCAAAAGCTATTACGCGACATAAACTGGTTTCTTTTGTTTGACTAGTTCCATGTCGCTCAATTCCGGTTCCGGTTCACTATTATTGCGTGCTTTTTGCAGCAAACAAAGAAATTGGTCAAGTTCATGGCCAAAGAGAGAGTGAGTGAGTGATGAGGTGCGACAGAGACAGCACTCGTCGCATGCCATGCTTCGCTTCTCTCTTTCTCTTTCTCTGTCTTTCACATATTTCTTTTTGCGTTGTTTACTTTGCTTCACTTTGCTGTATTCTGTTATTTTCTTTTTTTAATTTTTCGCTTATTATGTGTGCTTCTCTCTCTCTCTCTCTCGGTCAGTGGCCAACGTCGTCGTTTGCTGTGTTTGCATTGTTGCTGCCACTTGTTGTGCATGTTACTTAATAAATACATGAAATATTACACATGTTCGCTTCGCTTACCATTTCTCTATCTCTCTCTCTCGCTCACTCACTCTCTATTTGTCTGCTGTGGTCCATGGAAGCTGCAATTAATGCGCTTCTGTCTTTGCCTTTGAGAGTGGCAAAAACGTTTTTTACGTTTTGTTTACATTCATTCATACGTAAATAGAAGAGCAGTTACACTCACTCACACACACACACACACATACTCAACTGCTATTAGCATGCACTGCAAACAAACATAGCAAGCAGTGCAATTGCACTCACTCATAGCGAGTTTCATGCGTACGCAAATAGCACAGTTAAATTCACACACACACAGACGTATTGCAAGCAGACTCAATCAGTCACTCACACACATACAGAGGCGCACATAGCAGAGCAATTTTAACTCACACGCGTTGAGCTGTTACACTCATTGTCTCGCTCACACACATGCGTATGTAAATAGTGCAGCAATTACACTCAAGCGCTCTCACACACACAGAAAGACAGAGAGAGAGAGAGAGAGGGAGAGCCATTGATCCAAGCTTTGAGGTTCTGCAAGAACATCGCTTTCGCTTTCGATTCGCTGACCTATGGAAATTGCAAAGCGGTTAACGAATTTGAATTCCTATTGAATGTTATCTATGATAGATGATTATATGTATGTATGTATGTATGTATATATATACCATAATTATTGCCAGCTATCAAATTGGCTCAAGGTCAATGACATTTGCTTCAATTATTATAGAAATTCGCTTTAACACTCGTCGAATTTCAATGGAAGTATAAGTAGCGCCTATTTGTATAAGACTTTTTATAAGTGATTCGCTTTTATCAGAAACAGAGTTAGTGGAGAGTGTTATCAGTGCTTTCCATGGAACTCGAATGCGTATTCCAGTTCGAATTCGAATTCGAACTCGAATTCGCATTGCGTCATGCACGTGATAGTGATACCAGACTGTTTGTCGTCCCGCTCTGCAGTTGAACACCTCACGTAGAATCCGCTGATCGCGCGATATGCGAAACCTCAACTCTCTCACTTCGTATCTTTCGAATGATGTTGATGTCTTCAGCGGGGCGACTCTTGTTATTGTTTATAATTGCTCTGACTATTGGGGATTTCGAGGAAGTTGTCGCTCGATCTGTCGGATCTTCTCACTCCCTCTCTCTCTCTCTCGGCGGCTATCTAACTGTTGTTATGATCCCTTTTCTCTGTTCGTCGATTACGCGGCAAAAAACGCCTGATAAAGTAAATGCCACGTAGACTAAAACAACAGTAAATGTGTGTATGAGTCGGTGTGTGTGTGTGTGTGTGTGTGTGAGGGTGATTCGTGTTCTATGGAAAATCGAACGAACTGCTGATTGGGCAAAGAAAGTACGCAGTTTGCATTGAAACACGAGTCGACCGAACACCAAAATCTGAAGTGAACAACAAACAACAAACAATAAACACGAAACAACAGAAACTACTCTGGCAGCTACTACTACTACTACTAGTATTATTGACAACTGTTACTAATATGACTACTACTACTACTACTAGCTAGTACTATTAGTACAGTTACTGCTATACTGCTACTACTACGGGTGTAGTTACTACTACTATAACTATATTTACTATTACTGCTATTACCAGCATAGTTACTAATACTATTACGATGCCTCCTACTGCTAGTGTAACTACTCTTCTGACTACTACTATTTCTACTACTGCTACTACTGGTAGTAGTACTCTCTACTACTACTATTACTAGTACAGTACTCTCCTATTACTACTAATATTCCTACCACTACTACTATTACTTCTACTTCTACAACTTCTATTACTTCTACTACTACTACTACTACTACTACTACTACTACTACTAATACTACTACTTTTACTACTACTACTACTACTACTGCTATTACCACTACTACTACTACTACTACTACTATTACTACTACTACTACTACACTCTATTACTATACTACTACTACTACTACTACTACTACTACTACTAATACTACTACTTTTACTACTACTACTACTACTACTGCTATTACCACTACTACTACTACTACTACTACTATTACTACTACTACTACCACTCCTACTATTACTACTACTACTATTACTACTACTACTACTACTACTACTACTACTGCTACTACTACTACTACTACTACTACTACTACTACTGCTGCTGCTACTACTACTACTGCTGCTGCTGCTGCTACTACTACTACTACTACTACTACTACTACTACTACTACTACTACTACTACTACTACTACTACTACTACTACTACTACTACTACTACTACTACTACTACTACTACTATTACTACTACTAATACTACTACTACTACTATTACTACTACTTCTACTACTGCTATTAACAGCTAAAAAACTCCTACCCTTGCCATAGAGATACATATTGTCTCATGCTTAATCTCAACTCTTATCATCTTTTAGTATTTAGTTCATGAAATTTCGCTCAGTGTACAACTGGAATCGCACACATTACTATTTATAGTGCTGCCTATTTGCAGTCTTGCCTCTGCGCGTCTTTTGGCTAATTTATGCAACACGTCGCAATTGTCAGTTGACAGTTGCTTCCTTTTGGATCTGCTCCTAGTCTCTCCTCTCTCTTTCTCTCGCTGCTCTCTGTCCCTGTCTCCTTTTATCTCTCTCTCTCTCTCTCTCTCTCCATCTGCCTCTCTACTTGCGCATTCTGCCATCCTGCAGGCCTTAGCTCCACTCCTGCTGCTCCTCCTCATCTGTCTGACCAGTTCGCTCTCTCTCTTTCCCTCTCCCTCTCCCCCTCTCCTCCCACTCTTTCGCCTGCTGGCTTATTGCAACACCTTCGCTTTAGCCGCATCCTCTTCAATAAAATGAAAATACTGAAATGACATTTGTGGAATTTTAAATTTGTCTTCGTGGTCTGTGGCCACGTTCAACGTGCTCTCTCCTTAAGCCAACTGAAGCACAGTGGGTCGCATAGCTAAAAACCTTGGCAAAAATTTAAAGTAGTTGATCTTTCGATTAAAACTGCATTTGCTTCAATATGCATTGATATGCTGAAGCTATATTTCGTTTCTTTTTGTGAGAAAATATTAGTATGACACCCACTGTGCCACGATTGGCCATTGAACCTGTGCCAAGTTTTGTTAGTGTTCGTCAATGAAAAAATGAGGAAAAACTTGCACGTATGTTCTTAGTGGGGTATATAAATATAAATATAAAGATATGTATGTATGTATATACCTGTATATATCTATATACATATATGTATATATATTCTTCAGTTCGATATATTTATATATATTCTGGTTTTGGCTCAATATTTTATAGTTCTTATAACTGAATTGCAGCAATTAATACTGAACAATTTATAGATATATAATTCCTATTGCTCTCTCTCTCTCTCTCTCTCTCTCTTGGCTCCTCTGTCTCTCTTTCTGCTGCTTATCTATGTCTTTGGCATTGTAATTTCCCTGCAATTTATATTATCAGTTGGCTTTTTTTCAAGTTTTAGTTGAAGTGTATAAGACATTCGTTTTTATCTCTGTTCTCTGTTGATTGTTATGCTGTTATAATAACTGTTATACTGCTTTACTCTTATACTGGGTGATCTACTACTACTACTACTCCCATTGAGTGATCTCAAATATTCTTTATCAGTTAGTCTGCCACTCTTCTACCAGTAGACTCATTTATTCTTCTACTCAACTCATACACTCTTATAGTCTTATACTCGTATACTCTTATACTCGTATACTCTTATACTCGTATACTCGTATACTCGTATACTCTTATACTCTTACACTCTTATACTCTTACACTCTTATACTCTTACACTCTTATACTCTTACACTCTTACACTCTTACACTCTTATACTTTTATACTCTTATACTTTTCTATTCTGTTCTTTTTTTTTCTCTCACTCTTCTACTTTTCTATTTTTTTTACTCTTCTACTCTTCTACTACTCTATTCTTCTACCCTTCCACTCTTTTACTCCTCTACTTTTCCACCTTTCTACTCTTCTATTCTTCTGCTTCTCCCCTCACTTACTCTTATCGTCTACTCTTATATTACTCCTGCACTCTCCTACTCTACTCATCCAGTCTTCTATTCTTCCACTCTTCTATTCCTTCACTCTTTTATTCTTCTCCTACTCGTCAACTCTACTACTCTTCTATTCTTCCACTCTTCTACTCTTCTACTCTTATACACTTCTACTCTTCTACGCTTCTACACTTCTACACCTCTACTTTTCCACTTTTCTACTCATATACTCCTTAACTCTTCTATTTTTCCTTTCCTTCCTTTCTACTCCTCTATTATTCTACTCTTCCACTCTTCTACTCGTACATCCTTTTACTCTTCTTATCTTATACTCTTCCATTCTTCTAATTATCTCTTTCACCCTCCTATTCGTCCACTCTTCTATCCACACACTCTTCTACTCCTGCTCATAATCGCCCTTATATGCATTACTACAGTGCTTGGCTACTCTTCTAATCTGACTTATAATCACAGTTATATCATTAGAATAGCGCCTTACTTAACGGCACGTAACTTAACTCTTGATTCGCTTGTGCGAATTACTAAATGCCAATGAAAGTTCATTAATGTAAATAGCAAATGCAATGCAAAACGTGTCCCCGCCCCCTCCCCCTCTCAGGCACCTCCGGCTCTCCGCCCCCTCTTAAGTAATTCCATTCATTAACTGTGTTTAACCAATGTCGTTTGCGTAATCAATTCGACACTTGGAGCGGCCGGCCACTTGGCAGGCGCCGGGTGCAGCGGCAGGGGGCGTGGCCATGTGCCGACTCGAACTGCGTCTTAGCGAAAAGTGCAAAGAAACAAGTGAGCGAGAAAGAGAGAGAGAACAGAAAAATAACTGCATATTTTATCAAATGAAGCGAGACAGCATGCAAACAAGAAACAACAAACACAAAACAGAGAGCGTGAAATGAGAGTGGGAGGGGAAGAGAGAGGGGGAGATGGAGATGGAGAGGGAGAGCAGCAAACAAGAGTATTTAACTAGCGCTGGCTTAGTCCAGCTCCATTTCTGTGTTTTTTGCATTTAGCGGCGCATTTTCTAAAACAATAACAAGAAAACAATAACAAGTTCAAAACACAATAAATGTGTGAGTGTGTGCCAGAGAGTGTGTGTGTGTGTGTGTGTGTGTGTGAGCAAAGTCACAAAAGCACATTTGGCAAATGCAATAAAATGAAACGTGCAAATACTGAAGCGAGAGCGAGAGAGGAAGAGAGGGTGGCCGAGGCAGAGAGAGTGCGACAGATAGCGCCAGATCTGGCACTCACTCACGCTGCTCTCTGGCAAGTGCGTTCTAAATACAAGCATCTATAATACTTATTTATAAATAAATATTAACCTTGCACAGGCCTGCCTGCCCCTACTCTCTCTCTCTCTCCCCACTCTTCTGATCTTTATTTAGCTCGCGCGCGCGCTCTCTCTCTCTCTTCCTCTTTGCCAGGCTGTCGCATAGTTTGCTGGTTGTACGTTATGCTGCTGCCGCAGTCGACGTCGCCGTCGTCGTCGTGGTGAGTGTCTCTCGTCTAACTGTACCGGCAATTGCGTAGTAGACGGCTCGCCTGTCACACGCCCACTTTACGCCAGCAGCGACGTCAGCAGCATTGGCAATGGCGGCAACAGCGGCGTTGGCGACGCGGAAGCAGCCGTGCCTCCGTTTTTTTGTTGTTGTTGTTGTGGTTTATTTTTTCTTCACTTTTTTGTTTTGTTTTTGTTAGTTTTAGTTTTAGTTTTAGTTACAGTAATTTATGAACATTTTAATTGTGCCCATTAAATTAACTATCTTAACTAATTAGGCTTAAAATATAAATGCGCATAGCTAATTGATTGGTTTAATCTGTATACGTATGTGCCGTTAGAATTTGAAGCCTGTGTGACAAAATGGCGGATTTGATGGGAAATTGAGTTTTTGGTAGATATTTGAATGGCATTTGTGGTTGGAATTGAGTTTTAAAGTTGAATTGGAAATTCTTGAATGTTTATATAGAGGGTAACTGTAGTAGTACCTAATATATGATATCATATATGATATTATATCAGATATGACTCTAGCCTAGCCATATTCCATTGGCTGAAATCTTAGCTAAAGTTTCCTTATGATGAAACGATCTATGAATACTATGAAATAATGTGACTAGGGAACAGAGATCTAATATCGAAGATAAATTATATATATATAAGTGTTATATATGTATATAATTTATATAAGTGTTATATATGTATATAATTTATCTTCGATATTAAATTATATATATATAAGTGTTATATAAGTATATAATTTATCTTCGATATTAGATCCCTATTTCCTAGTCTTATTATAACTTTTTAAAAGTTTTCGAAATTGGCTAAGGCCAAAAAGTTGATAACAAAATCTTAGTTCACACGAATTTACGTTCTTTTCTAAGTTCCAACTTCTATTGGCAATATTTGAGCAGTTCCTAAAGTTCTGTATATAGATTCCATATCTATTTGGGTTGCTAATACGCAATAGATTTTGATAGTCGTTTCTCAGATTCTAATTGCGTCGCACTCGATTTTGTATTGTCCGAGGTTAGTGGCATTTGGTGCACTGGCTCGACTCGACTCGACTCGATGCGATTCGACTCGGCTCGAGGCGAAACAGTGGAATTTTGAACGGAACGCACGAATTTGCTGCACCAATTAATGCCAACGTCTGCTTTAGGCCGTAAAAACAAATTTATTGTTATGCTCGCTCAGTAAGTGGCGAAAAAGGGGTATATTGGTTTGCTGTCAGCTTGAGTGTCTAATGAGCGAGGGATATTAGTGTGATAAAGTATGCCAATTGCTTGACTACGCCCACTGAAGGCGTGGCAAATCGAAGGAATGTATGTATATCTAGCAAAGCTAAAGATCTTGGCTGAATATTACATTACTCTACAGTTAGAGCTCTGAAATATAGCTCAAATCTGAATATAATAAACATATCAATTTTATGTTTGAGCGAGTATTGTGCAGTCAGTCAGCGCCCCATTGCAGCTCGCACCCGGACTCGTTTCTACTTGGCACTCGCCATAAAATGTAAAATAAAGCTACTTTTGAGTGTTGCACGATTTATGCGCCAAATATCGTTTCGCATTCTCAAGTGTCTGGCAGCCCCAGCCAGCATGACATACATACGTATATATATATAAACAAATATATATAATATATATGGATACATATATATATATATATATAAAGTGCGCAGTTTGCGTTTTTTTTGTGTGTGTGAATTACAAGGCCTCAGTGCAAAAGGGGGAAAAAGGCGCTGAGTGGGTGTTGAAAGCGAGATATTTGAGAACGTGCTTAAGCACATATCCTTAGCGTGAATGGAGTTCCATTGATGAGGGGTGGGAGAATATATTGTTTAGTTAGCGATGTATGTAACAGGTGGCAGCAGGCGCTGCTGTGTTCCAGAAGTCTAGGTGTTTTGTTGATTGCATTTTTGGCTAAGGATATGGAAGTAAAACACTTTAAGAGTATAAGAGTGGTACTATAATGTGGTAGAAGAGTTGAAGGGTATAAGGGTATGCGGGTATAAGAGTATACGAGTTAAAAGGTATTACCATATAAGAGTATAGACATTAAAAGGTATTACCATATAAGAGTTTTAAAATATGAGAGCAAAAAAGTAGAAGAGTGGATGAGTATAAGAGTTTGAACAGCATATGAGTATAATAATAGAAGAATATAAGAATATAAGGGTTTAAGATATATATATATATATATAGATATATAAGATCTGAAGAATTTAGGAGTATTAGAGTATAATGCTGTAAGGATATATAATATTAAAGGATTTAATGAGTATATCAGTATACATGTATAAGAGTATAAGGGTGTAAGAGTATAAGAGTGTAATAGTATAAGAGTGTAAGAGTATAAGAGTGTAAGAGTATTAGAGCACAAGAGTATAAGAGCATGAGTGAGTAAGAGTATAAGAGTATGATAATATAAGACTATAAAAGTATGAGTATAAAAATATACGATGTTAAGAGTGTATGAGTATAAGAGTATACGAGTTTAGGTGCAAGAGTATAAGAGTTCAGCTCTAAAAAAGTATTATTGTAAGAGGTAGAGTCTAAAAATCGTATACCTAGTTCCGCTATAGGATGCTCAGATAAGGTTTCTTTATTGTTAAGCCTAACCAGTTTCATCGAATCCGTAAACTTCAGGTATTTCGGATATGTAAACATATTATTGGTAGAGTTTATTTTCCCTTTCGCATTCTTTCCTATAATATTTGAGTGTTGTCCTGCTCCAGCTGTATAAGACTTTTGCTCTTTATTATTAAATTTTGAGAGCAGTCTATAAATATCCCAATATATATATATATATAAAGTATATATGATAATAAAGTTTGGCATTTAATGAACTCCAAGAAATTATAAATAATGCATTAGTTGAAGGCAAACGTACTTCCAAACTCGTTTCGATACAACAAATGGAAGGAAAGATTAGGAGAAGAAGAAGAAGAAGAAGCACGAAATTAATGACAAAATAAATTAAAAATTTATTGAGAAATTATCCGATAGAACAAGGGGCTTGAAATTGCCACCAGCAATAAATAATAATGCAATAATAATCAGAAGACAACAACGACAGTAAAAATTGAAGAAATAATGGCAACTGATCAAAGCAGCCAAGTGGGAGTGGGAGGGAGAGAGGGAGAGGGGGAGTGGGAGAGAGGGAGAGAGGGAGTGGGAGAGATAATAAAAAGTTTGGTGTAAAAGATACAGTTTTATGTGTCTTTGGCTATATATGAGACCAAGTGTGGGTGGCTATATATGTGGCGCACTGGATTGGCCAAAGTTAGCCTTTTAAGGCTAGATATAGCCTTTTAAAGGCTAGATACAGCCTTTTTAAGGCTAGATATAGCCTTTTTTGTATGACAAAACTGTCAATGATGGGAGCATTTGTAAAGGCTTAGAAAGAAATATGACAACAACTTATTACGTTCGTATATAAGTTCCTTAGGACTGCTAAAGCTTAAAAACTAGCCATTTTTTTAGAGTTTTTCACGCTATGTGTTGCCTTGGTAGCACAGGACTGCCCCCAAGTTTGTCTGCGTATAATAAAATTATATATTTTATGAACTTAACGCTAAACGTGTTGAAAACTTCCATCATAACTGCAAGTCGGGTCGGGCTTCTGTCTCGCTGGGCACTCATCAATTTGAATGGCCCAGGCCCGTCATAAAAATGTCGCTTGGGTTGAAGTTGGCCAGAAGCTTTAAGCCGAAGTCCATGAAACTACATGCTACAAACTGTTGCCACATAATCAATCAAGGGCTAAGCGTTGGCCAGCGGGTGCAGCTTAAGCAGCGCGAAGGATTTGTGCACTGCATTGCGAGTGACTACTGTACTTAATGAATGTCATCAACTTCCATAAGCAGACAGCGGGACAAACAAACATCATTTGCGGCAAGCAGCTCAATTCAATACGTTAACATTTCGATTGCATACATTTCTGGCTCTCCTCCTCTTCTTCTTATTCTTCCTTTCTTGTTTGGGGCAATGTCCTCGCCGTCGCACAAATTGTACATAATTTGGCTTGATTTTGTTGCTGTTGTTGTAGCTACTTGAATGGCCAAAGTTTTTTCTTCATATACCCTGAATATGTACAAGATGAGCGGGGTGGATTGATTGGAGTAGAGGCCAGTACTGGGCAGGGTGTGAATCCCATTAGATCTATAACTCTGACTGCGCCGTTCTCGGGAACTACAAAAGCTAAGGTCCTGCAATTGGAAACGTATATTCTTGCATACCTGAGAGAACTTACCTCTAATACATTTATCTGCTAGTTTAAGCCATCTCCAATTGGCATAGACAGCTGTCATGTGCAGTGCACAGGGTATCTCTTAGTCGGGTACTCTCCAACGCAATGCTTGGCCCTTGGCTGATTGTATTGCAGGACCTCTTGGCCATTCAGTTTGCCATCGAGACAAAACGCGCGACACTTATGAGCTGTTTATGGACTGCACTACCAAAGGCAGACAGCAGACTAACATCCTCAACACACAAACACACACACACACACACATACACACACCCTCACTTGTTACCAATTTAAGAACGAGTCTTCATTTTTTGTAGCTTAAAGCTTCATGGTGCAGGTGCAATTCACTTCAGCTGCAATTGGGCATTTCAGCGTACAGCTTCCGTTATAGTTCGCTTCCGTTTTAGGTTTTTATTTCCGTTAGGCGCTGCCGCTGGGGCGCCACTGCCGCCTCAGCGATTAATCGCAAACTTTCCCTTTGGCTTTGTCGCCAACTCAAGTTCATAAAACTTTGCAAAGATACCAGGAAAAAAGGGAGTTGGAGTGTGCCTGACTAAGAAATACCTAGCTATCCGCGACTCTTATACTGCTTTACTATTATGCATATATTTCTACTCTCAACTTTGATGTCGCGTAAGGCTCTTATACAGACTTACTCCTATACAGTTCTGCTCTTTAATGTAACATCTCTTATACTCGAACTCTTATACTCTCATCATCTTCTATGTAAATACTGAATCTGCCACGTCTTTCACTGCCCCCTTCATGCATTCCAATAGAAGCAATATACCTCGCTTACCCACTGCTCTCAGTAGGCATAACCCGAAGTAAATATGTATAAATATATATACTTATATACATATATGTCTGTATAGATGCGAAAAACTTTTGCTTTTGATATCATGACCGTATCATCACATCATCATTGGCTCGATAATGCTGCTAGTTTTATGTACGCATATCTTGACAATATTTGTCCAACTTTTGGATGGATGGCTGGCCAAATGGGGGAGAGGAAAGGAGGTAGAGGGAGAGAGCGTTGGGTATTCCATATCAGCATCATCGGCCAATTTGATAGTCAGCAGTTGAGCACGAACTTTTATTTTTGCCATTGCTCAAGTTTTGCAGGCCTCAAATCATATTTTGATACAATAAAATTACGCAAATATTGATTTAGCTTGTGCCTTAAAGCGACTTCATTTCGTATGCGCGCAGCTTTAACTCTTTCTGTGACTGTGTCTGTGCTCCATTGCTTATCCAATTGGAATAGGTCATTTTTCGGTGTGATTATCTAATCAGCTCCCATTACATATCAGCGGGAAAGCATAGCTGTAATGAGGTCTGCATAGACAGAAGCATTAGTCATGATGAGAAGGCCGATGGCTCGATAATGATAAATGGCCAAACGATTAATGGCAGGTGTCAAAAGCAAGTTAATGGGCATTGGCAATTGGAAATGCAAATGCTGATGTGGCTGGCTGCTGATGGCCTGATCGCGCGATATTTGTTTCCAACCGGCCGATAAACACAATAGTCAGATTTCAGAGAGCCTCAATGCGAAGTCGAGAGCTGCAATGATCGACGGGCAGATACCCTAAGGTGATGTCTAGTCTTACGAAAGGCAAAAGTATAGTTAAGAAGTTTGGAATCTGCTAGTTGAAATGAAATTTGTGATAATATAAAGATGTTTAAGGTTAGGTATATCAAAAAAGAAATAATGAGGAGCTGCGCATACTATAGCCGCATCTACGTACCAAACTGGGCATCTGTATCCTTAATAGTGTTCGAGATATGCTTAGAAAACCGTATGAAAATATCGATATTTATCGGTATCTAACAAATTACTAGAGCTGTTGCTTTGGAGTGTTAAGTTTTTAGGGCTTTAGCTATGCAAGTATATATATATATCAAATTTCAAGTCTTTAGCTCTTGTAGTTCTCGAGTTCTATGAGTTCAGATTGGAAGAACTGAGTTATTATTCACGAATAATCATATTTTATTGCAGATCTGCCTACTTGAGCTCAATCTACCTCATTTTCGATCATTTTTCAATGAGCATTGGAAATGTTTAAACAATTAATTAGACTGAAGTAAACATAAACATGCGAGCGAGCGCGCGAGCGAGCGCTGCTCCAGACCCAGACGGAGGCCTTCAATGCTTTGTTGTTGGTTTTTCTTTCAGCTTCTTCTGGCTTTGTGGATACGGCAGGAATTTGTTTAGTCTTTGGGGCAGAGTGTTTACAACTTTTGCTTAAAACAATTGAATCGAATTGGGGGAAATGAAATGAATGTGGGCGTGGCCAAACTGGAGTAGAGGCCATTAAAGTTTTAAATGCATTGAACTTGGCTCGATTAGCGAACTGGTCTATGGCGTGCAGCCGCGTTAGGGTGGGTGAGAGGGAGGCAGGGAGAGCCAGGCGTGGGTGGTTACCTGGAGAGCCGGGCGTGCAGTGTCGTTTCAAAATTTATATCTCAATTTCACATCTAAATGCGAATAATCTTTTTTCTCTATTTTTTCTCTCTTTTTCTCTCTTTTTTTCCCTCTTTTTTTTTGTGTGTGTTGAGTTCAGCGCTTTGGGTTCATTTGATTTGTGTGTGAGAATTGCTGCAGCTGTTTAGCATTCGAGCGCGATTTCTTTATTATTATTTTTTACTTTTATAGAGACTGATATATGTATGTATATATATAGATACTCCCATAGAGATATGCATCTGTTTAGCCTTTTTTCCCCGTTGCTACGCGAAACTGGCATTTACTTTCGGGTGTTCCCCGTTGACAGCAATTTGCCACTGCGTATAATTATTCATTAGCTGGATAAATGGATATATATCCATATAGATATCTATATATACTAAACGAAACACGATTTCAATCTGCCTGCCTAATTACTGTGCTTTAACTTACATTCGAAATTGTTTAATTTATGAATGTATCTTTGACTTGAGTGCGTTGCACGTTGGGCGCACTTAGTGCCACATGTCGTCATTTGAGGCGCCCCGCGATATCTGCAATATGAAATGTATGCATATTTGAAGGCGCATTACGCATATCAGCGTCATGTGGGGCATGAGCGTGCCTGCCTGGGCAGCCTTTTGCCAGGCGAGCCCAAAAATTCAAGTAGGGGTGCTCTGGCTGGGCATGCACGACTAGAAGATGCCGTGACTATAAAGTTAAGCTGCTGTTTTAGGCATGATAGGCAAGGGAAAATAAGATTTTAACTATTTTATGGGCAGATATATAAAAAAAGGAAATATATCGAATTCGTATATTGATTAGCTTAGGCTATATACAAACTTAGGTGCTCCTAGCTCTTATAGTATTCGAGTTTTATGAAAAAGAGCAAGTTAAGATTTGGGCCCACATCTCCCTCACGCAGTTACATGTATACTAGCAAATTGCATCTACCCCATCATTTGCAGCGCTTTCAATGGGCACGCACATGGATATGAATGCGTATTTGGGTGAAATGAAGCGCGCTTGGGTAGATTTAATAAATCGTAGTACGCGCGCGCCTGCCTGCGACCCCAAACGGAGGCTGGACCAATTACTCTTATAAATTATAGAGAAATGAATCAGAGCGCTGCTGCTTCGACTCGGCCCGACTAATAAATAAAGCAGAGAAGAGAAAAGAAAAAAAACTGTTCTCTAATAAATGTAATTGGCATCGGCAGCTTTCACTATTTCTGCATAACTGGGTCAAATCGTGAGGGCCGGGCAGCTGCCAGGCAACCGATTTGCCAAGGCGGGGGGATGGAGAATGATGTTTCATTGTAATTCACGCTCGCTGCACATTAATTGTGAGTGTGTGTACACAAAAGGACATGCTGGTGCTGGAGCCGGTGCTGGTGTGTGCGAATATCCTTGGCGACAAATGGACTTGCGCTCATATACGTATTAAATTTCCATTTCTGACTGTGCTTCCTGCAAGCGTCAATTCAATGAAGCCAACGAGCTGGCATTTCATATAGTTTCTGCTTTTCTTTTCATATTCTGATTGAGTGGTGAAGGTGGAAGACGGGTATATTGGCTCTAGTCGAGAATGTGTGAGAGGTAGTGTGAATCAAGTTGAGCGAGCTCTGCTACTGCTTTGTCTGTAGAAGAACTTAACACATTTGCATGGGTATAAGACTGAAAGAGTATAGGAGTATAAGACTGCATTGGGCATATTTGAGATATAGTTTGACTCGTCTTCTGCTTCTCCTAAAGGGAGCTCACCTTTCTGCCTACTTTCCCTATTCAAAGTGTAGGTATCTGCTAGTCAATCACTCTCGACTGAAGAAGCACTCTAACTTGTTTTGCTGCTTTTCAGGCCAGGCCAGGCCAGGCCAGGCTCTTTCCTTTCATATTTGTGTGCTGATTGGGCGCCATTGGGGGAGAGAGTTCGCCTCGAGTGTGACCCACATACGCATTGTAAGGCCTCTCCCTTTCTCACTCCAACTCCCCTGCCAGTACGCAATGCAGCTCCCTTGGTAACTTGCCTAAGAACTCGACGCTTCGCAGCTAGTCTCAGAGTCTGTTCTTCATATGAGCCGAAATATCTAGCTAGAATTTTATAGCGCCAATTAGCTAGATGAATTGAAGTTTTTTGTATCTTTCATTCGGCCAGATTCGCGTTTATGAATATTCAATGAAGTGTGTGCCATAAATTATAAATGCCATTTGTTAGCGTTGCTCGTGTAGGTTTTTATGGCATTAAAGTCAAGTTGACAGCCGAATCGTGCCGACGACGCGTCGCTCGGCCAAGCTTTAATCTAGTTTTACTTTTGCATTTAATATTTAAGATTTGATTTGAGATAATAGATACAAGAGCCAATATACTCTCTTACCACCACCCGAATAAGTATAGCAAACATGGGAGTTAAGCAACGCCTAAGCCTTTAGCCTTTGCCCTTTGGACATGTCTTGAACTTAATTTGAACTAATTTATGCATGTTTATGCTCAGCTACTAGAATGTTGCCTGTCCAGATAATTTGATCGGGGCGTATTAGCATAATAAGAACGTTAAGCTCTTTAAATTATATGGCAGAGATGAAGCCCAGGCATCAGCAGGCCAGCAGGGGCGGGCACTTAAGGCATTTAAATAAAAATGATAACTTTATGCAAGAAACAAACTTCAAGAAAGGGTAAAGTGACAAATGAGTGTGTGTGTGGGTGTGTGGGTGTGTGTTAGAGTGTGAGACTAAAACCGAAATGTCATTACGATGTAGACAGGAGACGCCAACAGGACGCCAAGTAAAAGTTTTTGACTCGCAAAAAAAAAAAAAAAGTATTAGAAGGTCTGAACGAACGCCCAGCCGGTGTTGCTGCTGCTGCTGCTGTCTGCCCCTAACTGGCAGTCGGTCGTCTGCCGTCTGCTGCCTGCTGTCTGTTGTCTGTTGTCTGTGCACAGGTTTAGTTTAGCCACCCACACACATGTGTGTGTGTGTGTGTTGGGGGCAAAACGGTGATAAATGGCGCCAATGTGCCGACTGAAGTCGCGACGCAGCGCAATTTGAATCGAAGTTGAGTTTGGAATCTCTCTCTCTGTGTGGCTCTGACTCTCGGGTTTGGCTCTGACTGTGACTGTGACTGTGCCTTTACAGTTAGTTTGGTTTTGTAATGCTACATTTAGTTTCGGATACCTCATCTAGTGATATGAGTTCTCTTTACATATTTTTTGTATCCTTGTGATGCTCTCGCTTAGCTAGTTAGAGGAGTTTATCAGGCTAAGAGTGAGCGCTGAGATTTGAATCGTTAGATAAGTTGGAACTGTGATATATTATAGATATATTTAGATATATAAGCCAAAGGCAATTAAGATTATGTTGATTATTGTAGAGAATATTGAATTCTGATATATTATAGATATATTTAGACATATAAACCAAAGGCAATTAAGATATAGATAACTCTAGCCTCTGTAGATCTAAAGCTGAAGCTTTCAGATCTGCCATAGAAGTCTTGTAACTGACTGAACTAAAACTTAAATATTCTCGTCTCAGAAGGGGGTTGACAGATTCTAAAAAAGCAGAAAAAACCTGATTCCAGTCTACAGTTGGTATAGATAATAAGCCCTTGCAGGTATGACTATTTGGAGAGAGTTTGTAGTTGTAAGCTTGTGTATGCAGATGTTTAATACATTTAAGATAAGCAACAGATATCTGTTCATCTATATATTATATAATAGAGCAGCTTTGTATAAGCAGCACGATTGCAATAGCAGTTCTTCGCAGGAGTCAGGGTATATATTAGTCAGGTATCTCCGACCTCTCTCTACTCCCTCCACTCACTCTCTCTCTGCTGCTCTTCATTGTAATTGATGACAAATCCACACTAAAATGTGTTTGATTATTTTATTTTTTGGTTAGTAATTTCTTTACTCTTTTGTTGTTTGCACCTCACGCGGAGAGGGAGAGAGAGGAAGAGAGTAAGAGAGCGAGTGCGAGGTAGAGAGCGCGGGTATAGAGACTGGCAGGTCGATGCTAGTCTCGCCGTTTAGTTCGTTCTGTGTGGCTCGTCGATTTAGCTGTCATTACGTTGCGCATGACGATATTTATGACTATTGTTATAAAATATGAATTGACAGCTTAAGCGACAGGCGACGGCAGCGAGGCACAGCGACGACAGCCAACAGTGAAGACGTCTTCCAATTAGAGCGCGTTCTCTCTCTCTTCCTCTCTCTCTCTCGCTCTCTAAAAAGCATAAAAATGTCGTCAGACAATTGAATGGCAAACCGGGAAAAGGAAGCGTAGCACGAGACCTTAACCCCTCCTTGCCCGCCCTTGCTCCCCTTTGGCAGGAAGCTAACGCAATTGCTTACAAATTGTCGTTACATCAGCAGAGCCAAGCGGCGCGTCTTGAATTGTGAATTGCTTAGATTTGCGATTTCTGCGAATCGAAGACAACGCAAACGAAGCACGACTTGACGCAGCTTAACTAATCTCTTGTCTTTTCTTTGGCAGAACTCCATCAGGCACAATTTGTCGCTGCACAATCGGTTCATGCGCGTGCAGAACGAGGGCACTGGCAAATCATCCTGGTGGATGCTCAATCCGGAGGCCAAGCCGGGCAAGTCGGTGCGACGTCGCGCCGCCTCCATGGAGACATCGCGCTACGAGAAGCGTCGCGGCCGGGCCAAAAAGCGCGTCGAGGCACTGCGCCAGGCCGGCGTTGTCGGCCTCAACGATGCCACGCCCTCGCCCAGCAGCAGCGTCAGCGAGGGCCTCGATCACTTTCCAGAGAGCCCACTGCACAGGTAACTATTGAAGCCGACTCGAACCTGGCCCAACACTAGCTTACATCTCGGACTAAGAATGCATTTTATTAAGTAGTTTGAAAGTTTTTTTTTTCTAAGTAGAATTAAAGCTAATTTTGAATATATATAATTTGTAGAGAGTATATAGAGTATACTATATATATATTATATACTATATACTATATATATATATACTATATACTATATATATATATATATAGTACTATATACTATATATACTATATACTATATACTATATACTATATACTATATATACTATATAATTATATACTATATATACTACTATATACTATATACTATATACTATATACTATATACTATATACTATATACTATATACTATATACTATATACTATATACTATATACTATATATATACTATATACTATATACTATATACTATATATATATATATATATACTATATACTATATACTATATACTATATACTATATACTATATACTATATATCTATATACTATATACTATATACTATATACTATATACTATATACTATATACTATATACTATATACTATATACTATATACTATATACTATATACTATATACTATATACTATATACTATGTATACTATATACTATATACTATATACTATATATACTATATACTATATACTATATACTATATACTATATACTATATACTATATACTATATATACTATATACTACATACTATGTACTATATACTATATACTATGTACTCATAAGTCATCCTGCGAAAAGAAAAATAGCACCAGCCTCATAGGCTACGAGTTCTTCTAAGTTTTGTTTGTAGAACAAACTTATAAAGAAGGAAAACTGTCTTATAGCAAAAGTCTTCTCATTCAGCTAACTGCGCCAACTCTTCAAATTTAGAAGGCAGCTTGATTGAGAGAGGAGACAACTCTTAAAGCCCAGCTTTAAATCCCAGACTGAAGATATATATATTTCTACATATACATCATGCTATGTCCCTTTCATTCCAAATGATCCTTAGATATCTTACAACATTTTAGTGACAGTTTCTCTTTTAGACTTACTCTACATACAAATTTGACTAAGTTAAGATTAAGCCAAAGGCTGACAGTGGTGCTATTATATATTTCGCCTGCAATCTTCCCTCATATCTCAGAAAGTCCTTAAACAATTGCATGTTTACCCTTATTCAAAAGTAGTTTAGACTCTTTTTAAGCAGCTTTCACTTTGTTGCTTTAATGTAGACTTTATTTTGAAGTAGACCTGAATGCTGGCTGCTAGTCTTAGTTATTATATAGTTACTTTGATTAAGCTAATTTATTGTTGATTTCGGTTGAGTGAGGCATAGTCATCTAAGATCGATATACATATTATTATTATTATTATTATTATTATTATATAATTTTGTTGAAAATTAATTTCCTTGAAATGTTTTTGATTTTGTTCTCTTTTCTGTTGTTGTTGTTGTTCTTCTTCTTGCTTTCTTTCTTTACATTTATGAATATCGTTTTGCGGTTCAGCGGCGGCTTTCAATTGTCGCCGGATTTCCGTCAGCGCGCCTCATCGAATGCCAGTTCCTGTGGACGCTTGAGTCCCATTCGCGCGTTGGAGCTGGAGCCAGATTGGGGCTTTCAGGTTGACTATCAGAATACGACGTTGACGCAAGCGCAGGTCCAGGTGCTCGACCAATTGGCCGGCTCCATGGCGGATGAGCTGAAACTGATGGAGTTGCAACAGCAAGGGTCAGTTTTTCTTTATGTTTATTGTTTGTCCTGTGTTGCCTCTCGAATGCATTGCATGCGCCCTGCGAACTGTCGAGCTATCGACTCTAGCCTTGATCCCATTGAACTGCTCTATAAAGTCAAAGTTTGTTTGTTTCTTTTGCAACCCAACGATCGTACGGCTGGAGCAGGTTCAGCGCCGCCTCGGGCTTGCCAACGCAACCGCCACCGCCATACCAGCCGCCACAGCATCCACAGCACACACAGGGCTATGCGCTCAACGGGCCCGTCTCTGCGACCAGCTACGGCACGCTCCAAGCCCAGCAGCAGCAGCAACAGCAACAGCAGCAACAGCAACAACAGCAGCAGCAGCAGCAGGCGCAGTGCCTGTTGCATCGTTCGCTCAACTGCGGCTGCCTGCACAGTGCACCAGTGCGAGATGTAAGTGGAGCAGAGGCAGCTGCTCAACAGGCGCTAATAATACTTCTCTTCCTTGTTGCAGGGCCTCTCACCCAACTCAGTTACCACCACAATGTCGCCTGCGTATCCCAACAGCGAGCCCTCCTCGGACTCTCTCAACACATACAGCAACGTGCTGCTCGACGCAGCTGCCGATAATACAGCATTGCTCGTGCAGCAACAGCAGCAACAGCAGCAGCAGCAGCAGCAGCAGCTTTCGACTGGGCTGGAGGGTAAGTGTGAAGTTGGCAAAAGTTTTCCTCTCCTCTCCTCTACTGTGGCTCTGTTTGTTCTATTTGTTCTATGTGCTTCTGCTTGAACAGATAATAACTGCGCCTCTACTTTGATAGGGCAATGCCTGGAGGCGCTGAACAGTGAACAAATTGACGAATTTAATCTGGAGAACTTTCAGGGCGGTCTCGAGTGCAACGTCGAAGAGGTAAGTGCTAAACAGATCACAGCGAAGTACACCCTAACTTCATGCACTTTCTCTTTCAGTTGCTGCACCAGGAGATGTGCTATGATGGACTGCTGGACATAAATATACCGCTAGCTGCGGTCAACACGAACGCTACGAATGTGATCTTACCCAACAATAGTACAAATAGCAGCGGCAGCAACAGCAACAACAGCGTCGCTGGCAATAGCAGTGCCAACGTTCAGCTCAACCAATTGCAGGCACAGCTGCAACTGCAACAACAGCAACAACAGCAGCAGCAGCAGCAACAGCAGCAGCAGCAACAGTTGCTGCTGAGCAACAACAATAACAACAACAACAACAACAACAACAGTCTGGACACAGCGAGCGCAAATCTGAATGCACGCGTGCAGTATACACAGCCCAGCGTGGTCACCTCGCCACCGTCGTGGGTGCACTAGATGAAGATTTTCAGTTCGAAATCGTTTGCCTAAGCTAAGGACAATATAATGTATACACTTTAAGCTAAAAGAAGGATGGCAAGGAGCACGAGGAGTGGCTGCAGCTAGCTGCCTTTACATTTTACAAAGTAAGTAGAGCATCTACCTCCCTCCCTGCCTCCCTCTCGCTTCGATTCTGCTTCCAATTTGCATCAAGTTCTAAAAGCAATTCAATGCGACAGTTATGCATAAATTATGTTAATAATGTAAAACATTATGAATATGCAAAAAAAAAAAAGAAAGAAGACGAGAAAAAGAAGTGGAAAAGCCACCCTCAAAAAATGTGAAGAAAACCCACGCTTCCACACAAATTTCTTTTCACTGTGATTTCCCACAGTTTTCTCTTTATATACATATATAAATGTTTGATATATATATATATATATATCTATGTACAAATCGCCTTAGCTCAGTCCATTTGATTGCTGGCTGCCTGGCTGCCTGGCTGCTCTCCATGAATCTTTCATGGCCATTTCATTGCCATTTTCGGATTCCTGCCTCACCGCTGACTGCTGAATTCGCGTCTGTCGCTACTTGAGGCCAATTACACGCGTTCAATTATCATAATACAATGTCAAGTGCCCACTCTCCTTGCTAGCGGTAAGCAGTCCCGACTACCAGATACCCTGTGCAGAAGCAGAGAAACGGGCATATATCTAAAGAGTGGAGTACTCTGTCTGTTTGCCTACTTTAAAAGTATCTATAGATCGAATTGGTTGACCTAGAGTCGAGTTATATGAAAAAAGCTAAAGGTTGTCTACGATGTGAAGAGAACTTCATTATAAACTTATCAATCTCTTGTTTCATGGTCTTATACATTCATACTGATACACTCTATGGCTCTTATACTAATCTCATCCTGTAGTCTTATTTCCTCTCTTATCTTTAGTTCTATATTCAAATATATACACTGAATAGCCTTCAAATCTTTCTCACACATCTCAGATTCTTCGTCCTTCACCAATATACCCGTCTGCCACATCGAAAGAAAACATGATGAATACACGTTTAAAGTATTTAGGTCTCTCCTCTCTTGTTTTTTTGTTGTTTAGGGCTCTCGTTTTTTGAGTCTTTTTCAATTTGGCACTTTAAAGGCGGCGCGTGCTTGAAAATTATAGGAAATTAAGTCAATTTACGGGAGTCATAAAATATGTAAAAGCTGCCAGGTAGCAGCAGCGCTGACTGTGGCCGTTGGCGTTCGAGTGTCCTTATGGCAGGACTGCGCTTCACCTCGGCTCACCTGGCCCAACCGCCCCCCCCCCCTCTCAACCCACGCGTAATGGCCGCGCTAATTTGGTTGGCCAAGCGGCCCGAGGCTTTGCTCGCCAAGTCCTTTAGCGACCGCGGCGCAAATTCGTCAAGGCAACCTGAGCCTGTGTCTGTGTGCGTGTGTAGAAGTAGATGTCGATGTGTGTGTGTGTGTGTGTGTGTGTGTGTGGCACAGCAAATGCTGAAAAATTAATTACGTCCTTAGGGTGACTTATGCACGTCGCAAGTTGTCCCTAATACTTGCTGCCTCTGCCTCTGCCGCTGCTGTTGTTTACCTGTTTCTAGCTGTTTGCCTCGCTCAAATCAAGTGTGTTAAGTGCAGCTAATATTGAAAAATTACTTTGCATCGTCTTTTTTGCTTTTCTGCTTGCCCGCTTTAAGCCTTTCTGCGCTTTCGTCGGCGATAAACTTGAGGCGTGGGCGGCATTTGAGAGATTTAGCTGATTTATTGAGCATTTATCTTGAAGATATTGAGTAAGAGTGTTACAGCGCATTAGAACAGTCGAGCATGATCGCTTCATATTGATTTTTTGAGAGAGAATTCTTTTCTTTTGGGTAGGGTATTTGCACAGTCGGCCATGTCCACTTGTGTTACTGCTATACCAATTTTCTATATTTTAGCGTAATCTCTGATATTACAATCATTTCTCATTGGGTTTAAAGTCATATATTTTATATCTGTAGAGTATTTGCATAGTCGAGCATGCCCGTTTATTTATATTGACACCTGTACTCACTTTCTATATATCAGATTGAAGTGTCAACTAAATTTAGATATAATATACCTCCTGTTAACGTCTACAGAGTATTTGCATAGTCGAGCATGCCCGTTTATGCTTAGTCAGTTTCTTTACTAGAGCATGAAGTAGGTGATTCGTGATCTTAACCCCTTAAGCTCTTAAATAACATTATATTATCTATTTTTACTTTTGCGCATTTGCATAGTCGAGCATACCCGTTTATTTATACTGCCACTTATACTCACTTTCCATATATCAGATTGAATTGTGAATTTGAATCGCTTACAGTTTTCGTTAGAGACAATATACCTTCTCATTATGTATACAGAGTATTTGCATAGTCAGGCATGCCCGTTTATGCTTAGTCAGTTTTTTTTACTAGAGCATGAAGTAGAAGATTCGTGAACTTAACCTCTTAAGCTCTTAAATAACATATTATCTATTTTTACTTTAGCGCATTTGCATAGTCGAGCATACCCGTTTATTTATACTGCCACCTATGCTCACTTTCTGTATATCAGATTGAATTGTGAACTAGTATCCCTTACAGTTTTCGTTCGAGATAATATACCATCTCATTATGTATACAGGGTATTTGTATAGTCGAGCATGCCCGTTTATACCTAGTTACTTTCTTTACTAGAGTACTTAAGAGAACTTAACCTTATGCAGTTGAAAAGTATCCCTCTATTGTCCATTGTCACTTGCAGCGCATTTGCATAGTCGAGCATACCCGTTTATTTATACTGCCACCTATGCTCACTTTCTACATATCAGATTGAATTGTGAACTGAAAATCGGACACAGTTTTCGTTAGAGATAATATACCATCTCATTATGTATGCAGGGTATATGCGTAGTCGAGCATACCCATTTATGCCTAGTTACTTTCTTAACTAGAGTATGAATTGGAAGATTCCTTAACTTAACCTTATGCAGCTCAAAAGTATCCCTCCATTGTCCATTTTCACTTGCAGCGCATTTGCATAGTCGAGCATACCCGTTTGCGTTCGACTGCCAGCCAGTAGCTGCTCACTTTCATTATTTCCATCTTCTTTTTTTTGTGCTTTGCAAAATGTCAGTTAAGCTGTCAGTGTGCATTTTTGCTTTGTGCCTGAGTTGCCGGGGGTTGGGGCCAGGGCACCGGTTGGGGGCGACAAAAAACCCAAAGAAATGCCATGGAAAACTTTTCAAAACGTAGCGCCAACAATCCCAACCCCCCGCTGCGACGCCCACGCCCAGTGCTAGATGCAGTACGCACAAATTGAATTCCACATTAAGTTTTGTAAGCCAACAATTAGAAAACAGCAAAGCGACCAGAAAAGAAAAAAACGATTCAACAAGACTTCAAGTTGCCAGGGGAGGGTGGGAGAGAGAGCGAGAAGGGATGAGAGAGAATGAGTGAGAGAGTGGGGGTGGTAAGGTAGTCGGTGGCAGGACAAAGTTGTAACTTTGTCAAGTTGTGGCGCCAATCGTGTGATGTGCTAATAAAATAAAATCAAATCGTCTTTTGTCACGGAAATCTGGCGGGAAGGAAAAGCGGGAAAACTGTTCGAAATTTATGCCAAGTGCAGAAAAGTTTTGTGTTTGGCTGCCGTCGCCGTTGCCGTCTTCATTTGAGTGAAATAATTTGAATTGCAAGCGCAGGCATTGGGCGTTAGATTTACATTTTTTCCATTTAAACATCTTTCACTTTTTATAATTTTGACGGCAGCAGTGGAAGCCGGGAAAAACTGTCTCAATATAGAAAATTTAGAATTTTGCTTTATTTTTATTTTTATTATGCAAATGGCGCGCGGTTGCTGCCTGCCTCTCTGCATATTTAATGACCTTCTAGAGTAGGCGGCATTCGCTGCAGGTAATCCTGGTCTAATAAGCCGCCCGCGCGACACATGTCAATATAAACGGCTAAGAGAGTCTCGGAAGTCACAAATTTGTAGCTGCTCAACGAGCTAGCTCCTTGTCGTCCTCGTCATTGTTCGCAGATTGACTCTGACTTGACACATAATAAAGTCACACAAATTATGGCTGCAGCTGCTGCCACAGCAAAGGCAGAGAGAGAGAGAGAGAGAGAGAGAGTGGGAGACTGGGAATGCCAGAGGTAAGAGAGATCTCTCTTTGCCACACTTTTGGGCGCGCTTTGCCCTCTGGTTGCCCCGGTGAAAGCGCGCGTGAAATACAAAAGAATTTTAGGGCAATTTATTAGTTGAAAAGCAGCGTAAAGCAAGTGAGCAGCGGGCATGAACGACTGCGTAATACCCATTAGTGTTACGAAAAAAAAAACAGCTAAATGTATGCAAAAATCCAGCTAAATGTATAACAGATTCTAGCTCTGAAAGATATAGGTTCTCCGAATTCATCTCAATAAGAGTAGCTATATGCTTCCCTAGTCCACTATTCAAGTTCTAGCTTGAATAGATTGTTTAAGCATAGAGAAATTCTACTAAGGTATATAGTCATTCCCATGCCTTTATCATATATTTAACTTTCATAGACGCATATCAAGCTAAAAGCTAATATGCTCCTTTTCATTTGCCAACCAAAATGCGCGATTTCTCTTGCTTTTTTTTCTGTTTCCATTTTTCCATGTGCTTCAGATGCGAGAGGTTGATATGGACTAGGCTTTGTGCTCGGCTGTGCCTAGGCAACGTTGACCCAAAAGTTTTTCCTTTACAATTTTTCGTTTTCTATTCCCCAAACCCATGGAAAATGTGAAAACAGGATGTACTGTTTTTGTGGAAGTGTATGTAAGAGGCGGGAGGAGGCGTGGAGAATTCTATAGAGTATATTGTAGAGCGGGATAATTGATGATGATGTAGTCCTGTAGTATATAAGACTGTAAGGCTGTATGAGTAGATTTCTATATGATAATAATACTGTAAGAGTAGAGAACTACAAGAGCATGGGCTATCTTCTTATACAAGAATAGTATATGAGTGTAAGAATATGAGACTGTGAGTATATATGACTCTAAGAGTATAAGAGTATGAAAGAAGAACGTCTTGAGGATACAAGATTGTAACAAAACCTCAAGACTATGACAGTATAAGACTAATAGAGTATAGTACTATAGAAGTAAATTGTTATTAGGTCATTAAAGTATAAGAGTTGCAGACTATCGGAGTATAAGAGTTGATAAATCCACAACAAACTTCGGTTAATGATGATGATGTAGTCCTGTTGAGCTGTGTGAGAATGGAAGCATATAAGACTGTAAGGCTGTATGAGTAGCATTCTATATGACAGGAGGAGAGAACTATAAGGGCATGGAATATATGAATATAATAAGAGTGAAAGAATGTTAGACCCTAAGTATAGCGTATATCTATAAGAGTATAAGAGTATAAAAGTTTAGACGACAAGTCTTTACCAGTATCAGACTACGAAGCTTCAAGATTGACAGTATAAGGCTACAAGAGTATACTACTATGAAAGTAAAAGGTATGCCCTTTAAAGGCATTAAAGTATAAAAGTATAAGAGTTGCAGACCATCGGAGTATAAGAGTTGACAAATCCACAACAAACTTCAGCTAAGTTTCGATTGCTCGCTGTTCTCATGAGCTAGAGTTCACACATTTGGCATCTAGATCCACCCTTAAGTATACTAAGGTATATCCTAATCTAGATACCTAGATACCTCCTTCTCTCACAAAAAGTCAAGGGTATCTTCTAGCTCTGCACCCCCTAGCCAAATAGCTTAAACTTGCGTATATATATATATTTTTTTGGTTCTCCTCGAGGCATTTTCTGTAGGTGTTGCAACTTGTCCGCAAACTCGCTAAATAATTCACGAAGTCAACTTTGCGCTGGCAGCGACAAGTTTTCTGGGCGACTCTATTGCTGCTGCTGCTGCTGGGTTTTTTCTTTGCTATTGTAATTTTTTGGGCACATTTGATTAAAATTTAATGCGCGCGCATCATTAATAAATGTCTGGGGACATTTTTTCGCTTGACTTGCGGAATAAATTGAATTAGCCTCTGGTCTCTGGAGACTTCGAACTCGAACTCGAACTCGAACTCCATGGCGAGAGCTAATTCAACTCGCGCTGGCTCAATGGAAATGGTAAAAACTGATTATGCCTAAGCCAAGGTGACAGACGGACTAATTGACAGCCAAAAATGCTTCCAATGAGAGATCGGAGTGGGAGTGGGGGCAGTGTGGGTGGGTGTGGCTGTGGGTGAGCCACAAGCACTTTTACACACACTTAACTCAAGTCGTGTACTTCGAGTGCCGGCAGTTGCCAGAAGGAGGTGTTGAGAGACAATGCCAAAGACACAAGACACATGTCTGCAGTGTCGCAAGTGCGAGGGAGATGGGAGAAGGGCTTGTTCGCAAGCTGCTTTTAAGAGCCTTAAGCATTTCACACACGGCAAACACTTGCCACACTTGTTGCATGAACAAAGGATAATGATGTGTCAGACAAGAGAGTTCACACACACACACACACACACACACACACACATACACACAGCTTGTAATAAGTAATAAAGCAAACAAGCCACGCGCGCTGGTAATAAAGTTGCACGGCCTGCAGCGCTTACTCAAGGTGCGCTGGCAAACAGTTAAGCAACTCTCTCTCTCACTGTGTGTGTGTCTGTGTGTGTGGCAAATGCAAATATGCCAAGAGGCGTGGCAACTAATCACAGGCCGCCGTCGCGGCAGGCGAGTGTTGGCCATAAACTTATTTGACGACGCCCATAAGTAGGCAATGCTTTTTTCACACTCTTTGCTGCGGGCGACGCGCACATAAAATTCAATTGCTGCTTATAAAGATTTGAAGGCATATATATATATATGTATATATCTTAAAGCTGAAACTAATAAAATGACTGATAAGCATAAAGCTTTGATTTTTATGTTCTAGCTGCTGCCCTTAAAATTTATTGTTATCGCCGCGCAGCGCAGCTAAATTCTCTCGTTTTCAAATGTTTAGCACTTGGCTTTTTTTCTTTTTTCGTTTTTATAACAGCATTTCATGGCCTGCTAGGCCTCTTTTGCTAGTTTTTGCAAATTTGCATAAAAATTGGCAAAAGGCGAAGCAAAAAAATGATAGCCATTGAGGCTTATGGCTGGAGCCTCCTCCACTCTAGTCCCTCCCCCTCTCTCTCCCTCTCTGAACATTTGCTTATCGCTTATGAATATTTTGACGCCAGCCAAAGTCAAATGTCGAATGGCTAAATGAATAAATTAGCGCCCTCGTTTCATGAAAGCTGGACAATTTTAGCCGAAGCATGCTCTGATTGTGACTTGATGAAGTGTTGATAGCTCTTTGGCGGACTGCCTTGAGGAGGAGGAGTACGAGGAAGATAAGGAACTGGTTAGAGTGTTATAGCTAGGGGGAGGTACTGGACTTCCTTCAAGGGTTATTCTAAGAGGAGTGAGAGATAATCACACATGCGCCCTCTATAGTTTATGTAGCTAAGCTATGAGAGTGAACTGCTTACTGGGGAGTGCTAGACTTGGTGCTACCCGGCAGACTTCATAGAGTAAGAGACGATAACAATCGATATATATATATATTTATTTGACCGTTATCTACTCTTTCACAAAACCAATATGCCCACTTTGAATATTAATAAGAATTTCTTTAACTACATCAACTAATTCCGACTCTTTAAATTTCTTTCTTTGCAGGATTTATCTGGTCGCTTCTAATTTAAAATATATACAAACACACACACGCACACACACACACACACATACAAAGCACACATATACGTATGGCATATATATATATATATAGATTTATATATATAGAAACGTACCATAGCAACTAATATCCAATGTTTAGCGCTTATAACTAGTAGAATTCTCTGTGCATTACAAGAAAAAAAAAAATAAGAAGAAAAAAGAAAACAAAAATATGAAAATTATCGAGAAAAGCAAAATATAAATCATTTGACAAAAAATTAACTTGAGATTTCTTTGAAAGGAATTTCAATTGCATTCATAAAAGAAAGGAAATAAAAGTAAATATATAAAAGGAAAAACCATTGCAAATATTGATAGTTCGTAAGTCTTTTGTATATATTAATTTTAACAACCTTAGCGTAAAGTGAAACACAAATAACAAACAAAAAAGCGTAAAACGTACATAAAATAGAAACTAGCAAAAGAGAAAAGAAAAACGCGGAAATCTGAAGCAAAATTTAACAAAATATTCAACTAAAAGTTATATTGAAGCAAATACAAAAGCAAAACTTAAGCAAATATTTAGCACAAATTGAGGCGGTGGCGAAAGAAATAATAGCACCAGTTGGATAAGTATATAGAAAATTTCAGTTTCTTTTTCTAATTTTTGATACAAGACAAGCAGAGTTTTCGATAATGATAATAACTGTAAATTTAATTGCATCTTTAGGTTGTTTTTTTTGTGTGCATGGTGGTGCTATTATATATTTCGCAGCACTGGAGAAATAAATAATAGCACCACGAAGAACTTATTTTTGTTTTTTAATTTTTATGAGTTGATAGAAAAATGTTAAATATTATTTTAAATTTTATAGCATAAATATATATTTTGTGAGATTTGTGAGTGGCGGTGCTATTATATTTTTCGCAGCTTAATTGACAAACCCACACACACACACACACACACCCACACATATACACATATGTACGTATAACTGTAACTGTAAAAATTTTTGTAGAATGCTTAAAACGAAAGAAAGAAAAAAGTCTATAAATTGTGTTCTAGAATAACTGCAAATGGCATATGAATATGAATATGAATATGAATATGAATATGAATATGAATATGAATATGAATATGAATATGAATATGAATATGAATATGAATATGAATATGAATATGAATATGAATATGAATATGAATATGAATATGAATATGAATATGAATATGAATATGAATATGAATATGAATATGAATATGAATATGAATATGAATATGAATATGAATATGAATATGAATATGAATATGAATATGAATATGAATATGAATATGAATATGAATATGAATATGAATATGAATATGAATATGAATATGAATATGAATATGAATATGAATATGAATATGAATATGAATATGAATATGAATATGAATATGAATATGAATATGAATATGAATATGAATATGAATATGAATATGAATATGAATATGAATATGAATATGAATATGAATATGAATATGAATATGAATATGAATATGAATATGAATATGAATATGAATATGAATATGAATATGAATATGAATATGAATATGAATATGAATATGAATATGAATATGAATATGAATATGAATATGAATATGAATATGAATATGAATATGAATATGAATATGAATATGAATATGAATATGAATATGAATATGAATATGAATATGAATATGAATATGAATATGAATATGAATATGAATATATGAATATGAATATGAATATGAATATGAATATGAATATGAATATGAATATGAATATGAATATGAATATGAATATGAATATGAATATGAATATGAATATGAATATGAATATGAATATGAATATGAATATGAATATGAATATGAATATGAATATGAATATGAATATGAATATGAATATGAATATGAATATGAATATGAATATGAATATGAATATGAATATGAATATGAATATGAATATGAATATAATATGAATATGAATATTAATATGAATATGAATATGAATATGAATATGAATATGAATATGAATATGAATATGAATATGAATATGAATATGAATATGAATATGAATATGAATATGAATATGAATATGAATATGAATATGAATATGAATATGAATATGAATATGAATATGAATATGAATATGAATATGAATATGAATATGAATATGAATATGAATATGAATATGAATATGAATATGAATATGAATATGAATATGAATATGAATATGAATATGAATATGAATTTGACTATGAATATATATACGTAATATTCTCTCTGGTACTACTCTGTATATATAAAAAGAAGTTTCAAGGACATTTTCATTTTTGGTGTTTCTAAGAGTTTCTAGTGCTATAAAAAGTTAATCAAAAGAAAAAGAAGAAGAAGAAGAGGAGGAAGAGGACGAGGACGAGGACGAGGAAGAGAAACACAAAACAAATTGAATGTAATTCATAAATGTATGTTTAAGTAAATGTAAATGTAAATGTTGCTAGGCAAAGAAACTAAACTAAAAGAAAAATGAAGAAAATAAAAATTAAAAAAAAATCAATATAAATATATGAATTACCTAACTATAGCTATAGCTATTGCGCATATTTGTGTACTATTATGGGCTAAATGTTAATTATTAATTAGATTGTACAATTCAAATTGTAGTTCATAATATTTAAAACAATTACAACAAATATACGTATAGATAACGATGATAATAAACAAACAAACAACAACAATTTTGGTTATTCAGTCAAATATTACATTATCTTTTACTCGCTCAAGTTGCTGCAGAGAGAGCGTATTGGGTTGGGAGCATTCATCTTCGCCTCGTCAACCTCATACGCTCGCTAGGGGCGTGTCACTCTATGGACCACACCTGGGATAAGACAAACCCTGTAAATTTAGCTGATAGGAACTGGAAATTTGGCATATCAAAATATTGACATAGTTTATAAGTCTACGCCCACAGAAGGCGAGGAAAATTGAAATTGAAAGTCGATATCTTCTCTAGGTTTAGAGCAAGAAACTTAAGAATTCGATAACTGAGTTACTATAGATCTTCTCTATTGCTATATATTGCTATGCCGTTTGGGGGCGTGAAAGTTTAGCAGACCTTCCTTGAGATTTTTGTAGCGAGGTTTATGCCTACTTGTATTTCAAAGGACATTTATGGGGCATGCAGTTGGAGCTACGTTAAAGAAAAGTATACAAAATAATGGAAGAATATATATTTCAGAGTTTAATTTGGATCTTTTGAGAAGTTTAAAACACGCAAACTCAGAACCTATTCACTTTAACAGAGGCAATGTCTGTCTTCCTGCATTGCTCACCAGCGAGCGCCATCTGTTGGCTGGTAGCTCGTAAAGAGCTTTAGTTAACAGAAAGCTTTGGCACACTCACTTTATTACCACGACACATAGATGGCGCTTTAGCTGCTGACAGCTATTTTGCTGAGTTATTTGTAGACTTTCAACTTTCGCCTCTTGCTGTTGTTGTTGCTGTTGTTAAAAAGTTTTGCCAACTTTTTACTTAACAACTTTAAGATAATCACTTTTTGTACTTTATGCCATCGCATGGCTTCTAGCTTCATTAAGAATTTGCACTCACTGCGAGAGCTTGAATTCACTTGAATGTTGTGCAACATTATTTGAATCGAGAAGGATTCTTGTATCTGGTTAAGACATCAGTTGGCAGCGTTAGGACAGCGGCTGGGAGTCTGGCATAAGCCATAAAATGGCTTTGTTTGCGGGCATTATATAATGTTTTATATCTGATGAGCCAAATCAACAGGTGTTGCGGTTCAATAACCCAGGCCAGCCAGCCAGCCAGCCAGCCGAGAAGCTGCCAAGGAGCTGCCAAGGGGCGTGATATGGATTTCTCTCTCTATCTCTCTCTCTTTCTCTGTGTGTGAAATAATTCAATGGATGCGTGGCAGGCGCAGCGGGAGCCAGGCAAAGAGCGAGACAGAGTCAGAGTCCTGTTGCGTAATCAACGTCTTTTGCAGGCAACGCACGTTTCTTGTCTTTTCCTTTTTTTTTCTTTTTGCTTTTTCTTACGCTCATGTTTGCCCGTGGACAATTCAAGTCCACAATAAACTAGTTGTGTGTGCGTGTGTGCGTGTGTATTAGCGCGTGCAGCAATTTGAACCGGATCTGCGTGGACTTATGACCCAAGTCCAAGTCCGTTTCAAGTCCGCACTCTGCAGCTCCGGCTCGTGTCGAGACGGAAGTCTGCGCTGTCGCTTGATTCGCCTTTGGAAATCATTTCATACTTTCAACACTTTGCAGCCTGGGCTTCATTTGCATTTGGCCGCCGCTCATCATAAATGCAAAAACCCAAATAAATTCTTGTGGCGGCTGGCGCATTCTTGACCTCAGCCAAAAAGTCTTGCAGCCAAGCCAGCCGCAATTTGAGTTGAATTTAATTGAAACCCTTTGGCGCTGCTCATGCATATTTATGAGTGCTCGACCCGGACCGGACTGGACCTAAATGAAGTCTTGGCACTCGCCTAAATCGCTTATTGAGCAACAGTTGCTCGAGTTGCTCGCTCAAGTCGTTGCTCATACGCCGCGTTTGCCGCGCGCATTCAGCTGAAAGGCAACTGCGACTGCCTGAAACAAAGTTGCAGCCTGACAAACTCAATTTTCTATACAGCGCCATTTGCTATTGCCATTATGCTAATGCAAGACACAGGCACAGGCACAGCCACAAGCAGAGGCATGCTGCAGCAGGAGCATGATTGACTGCTTGATGCAGGCTCAGGCTGGCTTATGCTAAATTCAATGGGACTTAGCATAAATTTATAGCCCTAACTGCAGACGTCCAACTGCAGAGCAGTTGAGCTGCAGATCTCTCACTCTGGCTTACACAAGGCGACAGAATGGAGTGCGACTTGGCTGAGGCTGAAGTGGCTGAAGAACTTGCTAAAGAAGTTGCTTCGTTTCCAGTCAGTCAGAGAGAGAGAGAGAGAGAGAGAGAGAGAGAGAGAGAGCAAGCTGTAAGCTAAGAACTATTTCCTGTTTAAGTTTGTTCTGGAGTGAAGCAAGATATCAGCAAATCGAATCGCTTTTAGCCCTAGGATTCAATTTGCTGCCTGAAGGCAGCAGTCTCGAGGTCGACTCAACGTGAACGGATTGCAAATCTTAGATTATTCCCAAACATTCTTTATATTGAAATATATTCAATTTAGCAATCAATCTATAAGTCTTTAGGCATATAAATCTATAAACCTATAAAGTCCATAGTAACTCCTATATGAAAGTTCAAGCTGCCAGTAGCTAAGCCACAGAAGTGTTTGAGCCAATATGGAACTCCTTCCTCTACTCTCTCTTAGTTATATACTTAGTTTTTATACTTAAACTATATATACTTAGCTGAAGCATATATATATACTCACATGTATTTCAAGCTCCCGAGTCTCCAGCCTCAATAGTGCTAAGACTTAGATTCTTATATATAGCAAAAGTTATATCAAAACAATACTGCCCATTAGCATACTGTATAAAGCGTGTCCCAAAATTCTCGCAAGAAGTAATTATGCTAGAAAACCTGACAGCTGACCCTTCAGGGCTACTAAATATAGTATACTATATAAATTAATAGCAAATCTACTTCTTGCGTGAGTTTTGGGACACACTATCCTAGCAAGTGATAGACAAGCACTCCAACACTATCAGAAGCCAATAAACTCTCTGGGCTCTCACGCTGAGCGCGTATCAATATTCAGCTGCGCCTTGGCTTGGCGCTGGCGTCTCCTGTTGCTGCTGCTGCACAATTGTCAAGGCTCGGCCAAGGTGAGCTGCTTTCGCCTTTTTGCGAATTGGCAATAAAAAAACGAAAAAAAACTAAAGTTATAGAAGGGGGACGGTCACAGCTCGCAGTTCGGAGCTCGCAGCTGGCGTTGCTTATCGCGCTGACTTTTTGCTTCCGGTCGCACACGTCGGACAGGACGAGCACCAGGACGAGGCGACGTTCGCTTTCCTGTCGTCGTATAACAAGTTGAGGCAACTCAGCCTCAGTTGCTCTTCAACAAATTGTTGCGCTGTCGCTGCATAAACATTTCGCTCTCTCGTTCGCTCTCTCTCTCGCCTCCCCTCGCCTCGCCTCGCCTCTCTCTCGCTCGCTGGCTGTGCTGTGGCCCTTGGAAATTGCGCATACGCCGTGTGCGTCGGCAGTAAAAGAAAAGGCTTTGCACTCCACTGTGCAACGCAGCCGCCCGCTGTTATAACTGTTATACGCGGCGTATAACAGTGTGCCTGTTGAAATTTCAGCCACGGCACGCACAGTTCGTCGACAGTTCTCGCTCTGGTGGCACGTCGCCGCGCGCTAACAACACACAAATCCTAAACACCAACAAAATTAGCAGCCGCAGCCGGAGAAGCCGTTAAGAGGGAAAAAAGAGGCCAAAGCCTGCAATTGCAATTGTTCTACGATTAAAATCGAGTTGACTCAACTCAAGTCGAGTCGAGTTCAGTTTGAGGCGCGCTTTTTGGTCTAATCTAGTCTTAGCCTGAGTCTCAGTCTCGGGCCTAGTTGACTTGCGATCAGCCACTAGACTAGCTCGAGTGTGCGTGTGTGTGCGTGCGTGTGTGTGATTAGTGCAACAAGCAACAGTTATTCGGTGCAGCAGCTGAACTCTGCGTTAGGATTGACGCACGGCCAAGCGGCATAAAATGATAAGTAAGTGAAAAGCGAAAAGTTCTCCTCTTGGCCATTTGCTGATTATGCTAATCAGCGTGCAGCACTCGCCAGGCGACACGTGCCACACTTCATGCCACAGGACACTTACCACACATGCCACACATGTCTTGTTTGCATTGACTCTCATACATTTGCCGCCGCCGCCTCCTCCTGCTGCTGCATTACCGTTAAATGCCACTTAATGTGCTTTATATTTACTTTGCACAGTTTGTGTTACGCTTTTTGCTCTTCCACTGCCTCTCCCATCTCTCTCCTCCTCCTCCTCCTCCTCCTCTGTTTCTTCTTTTATTTGCGAGTTTTTTGTTTGCTGCTGCTGCTGCGGCAAACATTTGACAAGTGCACAAAGCACCTTCACACTTCGCACTCAAACTTCAACTCAGACACACACACACACACACACACACACACACACACACAGACAGCCAGAGAGTTGCCATATATAGAAATTGTTTTGGCATTGCATAAAAACGCTGGCAAAATAGTTTTTTTGCTCTTCTAATAGTCTTTTGGGAAGTGTATTGAGAGCATATAGGGAGAATATATACTCTGCATATTATATATACTCTATATACACAATATACTCTGTACTCTATGTACTCTATATACACAATATACTCTTTATACTCTATATACTCTATATACTCCATGTACATCATGTAACCTATAAACTTTATGCACTCCATATAATCTATAAACTCTATATACTCTATGGTGTCTATATAGTGTAGAGTATAAAGAGTGGAGTGCACAGAGTATATAGAGTATTGTATAGAGTATATAGCATGTATAGACTCTATCTACTTTACATACTCTTTATATAGAATCTATAGACTCTATATACTTTGTTTACTTTATATACTCTATGTACTATATATACTATCTATACTCTATGTACATGATATACCCTCTACACTCAATAGACTTTATGCACTCCATATCATCTACAAGCTCTATATACTTTAAAGTATCGATATAGTGTAGAATATATAGAATATATAGAGTATATAGCATCTATAGACTCTATCTACTTTATATACTCTTTATATTCTATGTACTCTATATACTCTTTCGACTCTAAGCACCCCATGTAATCTATTGACTCTGCATACTCCATATATTCAATACAATCTATATCTGTATATACTCCAAATACTTTAAATACTCTTGCGAATCCATCGACTCCAAATTCAGCTAATTCTGTATGTAGTCTATATATTATACTCTGCTATACCATCGTCTTATATGGTTTAAAGTCTTTTTGTATACATATATCCATTGTGGACATGTCAAATAAGGCAATGACAATATCTTTTACTATACTCGAGACTAGATTAGGAAGCTACAACCATTTATGCTAAGCTGATCGTCGCCATAAAGATTCTTTGCCATGGGAAACTTCTTCAGAGATTGCTTTTGCTCGAATAACTTATAAATAACTTAGCTCAAATGCTATGACCTGTAATAGGAGCATGTATCATATGCCTCTACTCGATCGTTGTTTATAGGCAATGATTATCTCTTGAATACATAGTTCTAGTTATAGTGTTAAGTTGGGGTATAAGCTATAGCTTCTCTACACAGCTTGAAGCTAGAGTTCGCAGTGAGTAATTGTTGATATGCTCTAGGATTACATGTGCTCTGGATGAAATCTGATAGGGGCATACAAGTTAACCTAACAACTGGCCGCTTCTCTCAGAGTGCCAAGTTTTAAGTAGCTCCAAGTCAGTGCACGAGCCACAGCAACAGTCAGGAGCGGTAACTTAAGCCCACATTGTTATCGCTAACACCGAGACTGCCAGGAATTGTTTCTATTAGCTTTACTCAGAATTTTGTTGCTTCATAGAGTAGACTGTGCATATGAGTGTGAGTATATAGTATAAAGTATATATGAGTATATAGTATAGTTTAATCACAGCAACAGCCTGACGGTGATTGGAATTGCTATTGAGTCTTTGTCTTTGAGGTCCATGCTTAGAGGTTATCCTGCTTACATCTGTCATCACCTGGTCACAGTGCGATTTATCTAGATAAACATGTGCTCTACTGTAGCTGTAGCTCTACAGACAAGATCCACCAAGTCCAGTCGTTAAACCATAGTTCAAGCTTTAATCTCAAGATATATGTATCTATACCAATTCGAAAACTTCAAATTCAATCAATAATCCAGTTATTTTCTCAACTGTAAAAAGTATTCAACAGTCGACTGCGATGCACTCCATCATTTGGTCTTTAACAAAGTTTGGTCAAGAAAACATAAATTCATGTAAGAAAAACTTGTTGCAAATCAAGGAAGGCAAAGCTCAGCGCACTGAGAGCTGCTGCTGCAGAGGTGTGCGAGATAAACGGTTTTGATCCTGCGTTGCTCTGGCAACACCTTTGGCTAAGTAGCGAGCTCGACGAGAGTTGAATAACACATGAAATGCAGACAGAAAGCTGCTTAGCGTCGCAGCTTTAAATGTATTTACATACGAGTATACACAGATATGATATGTATATATCTATATATCTTTGTATCTCTGTATCTATAGCCCAACAGGCCATCAGAGCTCGCAATTATAACTTATTTCCTTTTAAGCAACCAGCGGATTTACGAGGCTTAACAACACGTGCGTTGAGTCAATCAACTCGCTGCTTAAGTCGAGCTTTTTAAGACTATATCTCACTCACTCTCTCTCCCTCTCTCTCTCTCTCTGTGAGATAAGTATGCATTGATTTCCATAAGCGCCAGAGAAAAGGGCTCGTAAAAACTTGACGGAAGCCGTTGGAGCCCAAATGCAGAGCTAATGAAACACGGTGCAGCAAAGCGTTTCAAAATCTTTTCGACTCAGCCCCAACAACACCCTGTTAACAACCCCAATCTGCATGTATGTGTGTGTGTGTGCTTCGTTCTCTCTGTATGTACTTTTATGAGTCCTTTTTTGGTGCCTTTTCACTTTATGTTTGCGCCTTATTTCCATACGCCTCATCTGCGGGCCAAGTGTCTTCGCAAGAAATAATTTTTTGGAATTTTTAATAATATTTGGACTCGAGTGCGGGCATGGGATATAGTGCAGAGGATGGGGTATGTGTATGGAGTATATAGAGAACTATTGGCATTAAGAGCTCAGCAACTAGTAGAAGTTTTAGAGACTAGATTGGAGCTAGAAATAGGTTAATTGTTCTTTGATTTGTTTTTCAGATACAAGTTATCTTAGCTTAGTCTTATAGAAGGCATCCTGGAGTCAAGTCATCATAGATAGCTTTGGGTAGCTGAATCATCATGAAGGAGCTCATCTTAAAGAAAAGTCTCCTAATATGACTTACCCTGAATAAGCCATCTCAGATAACTCTTCTGTGCCCTTGATACCTCATTTGGGATAGGTCATATCAGGTAGCTCAGTCTGAGTCTTAGCATATGTAAATGAGTCATCTAATGAATGAATGAATGGACTCTAAGATGACTTATCTAAGACTTATCTAAGACTGATCGAAGTCATCTTACCTAAGACTTATCGAAGGCAGCTTAGAGTACATTTGAGATAACTTAGCTCAGACATTTCATTTTTGAGTCAATTCATCTTAGATAACTTTTCTTGGCGTCAACTCAACTCGCTTAAAGCAGGGTATCTCCAAGTCAACTCGCTTTTATTTGTATGACTTTTTGGCTCTCTCTCTCTATACAGTCTCATCTTGTTGTTGTTGTTTTTGTGGGGACGGCAGGCAAATGAAATTTGCTGAGATTTACGCATATATTGCACGAAAATGGTATTCAGTACGGTTTGCAGTCGCTGAGAGTGGACCGAAAAAAAAACGACCCTAAAGAACTGAATGAGGCATAGCCGACTGCAGAATACCTATTTATAGGTTTGTAGAGAGAGAGAGGAGAGAGGGGAGACACTCAAAAGGGGACTCACTCTAAGATATATATATAATCTAAACTCTCCATCAAACTCTACCTGCTACTCCAGCTTTCAATTCTCTCTCTCTCGCAAACCAATATACTCCTTTAGCGCTCGATGTTTGAAAACTCAATTGCGGCTTTTGATGCGTAATGCTTTGGTCTTTGTCGCCGGAGCAGAACGTTTGTTTGGTTCGCTGTTTTCTTGATATTATTTTTTAATTTATCTTTTATATTCAGGCTTATGCGCAGCGCCGTCGCTGGCTGTTGCTCTGCAGCTTTTTATGGAGCACTCGCCTCAGACAATATGTTTAATGGGACTATTTTATGAAAATTTGCTAGATTTTTTTTTTATTAAAATTGATTTAAATGTGACTGGGAGAGGGAGAGATAGAGAGAGAGAGAGAAAGCGACAACAGCGGCTTATGTTAATGAGTACTTAGAAGCCGTAATGGCAAAACAAACGAAGATGGAAGTCAAATTCAGTGAGGATGAGGATGAGGAGGAGGAGGAGGAGGAGGAGGAGCAGCAGCAGCAGCAGGGATTGGACCGGAGCTAAACTGCTTTGCCGTCGCGTTTAATTAACAATTTAAACCTTAATTTCATCAATATTTTAACAACTTGGCCGAGGTGAGCACAGAGGACAGGCCAGGCAGCCACCCAAGCCAGCCAAGCCAGGCGCCCAGTGCAAAAACAGCTAAAGGCTTGAGCAGGGTTTTGGAGGTAGTAGTGGGAGCTGGAGTAGGAGTAGGAGTGCTGGCAAGAGGAGCCTCTCCTGCAGCTGCTGTTAAAGTTAGACAACGTCTTCGCTGAAATCGAAACGAATTGAATTGAATTGAATTTGCAGTTGCCCAGAGCCGAGGCAAGGACATCGATATCCTTTTATCAGCATATACATATCGGACTAGAGTATATCTTCTTTGTATATGGATTGGGCAGGGTATATAGACTATATGAGCTCTGTTGACTTGGATATGCATATTCGATAGCTTTCGATAATAATCGATATTAGCACTTGACTTTCAAGGCAGATATATATACTTAGGTCAGGGTATCTTCTAGTCGTTCACTCTCGCTTTCGCTTTGTCAAGTTGGAGGCGACGGCAATATTTTAGCTGGGCAAATGCCACGCCCCATTGTGCGACTGCCTTCGGAGGGCACTTTGTCATGTCAGCCGCAACGAAAAATTGAAAATAAAAAATGGTTTGCCACATTCGCATTTTGTTATCACTTGAGTAAAATGGCAAAGCTTGTAAGCGCCAGCGGCCCAAATACACAAAGAACTATATATATATATTATATATGTAGATGTGGATATATGTATATATATGTGTTTAGGCATAAAGAAGTATGTGCGGATAGAGTGGGGATTAGTAGAGGATAAAAAGTATAGTGAGAAATTGTTAGACCATTTGCAGATATCCACAAGTTGTTTATATAGCAATATAATAGAGAGTGAGAGTGGGAGAGGAAGGGAGTGAGAGTGGGAGGAAGGGAGAGGAAGGGAGGGACAGGCAGAGGAAGTGAGTCAGCCAGACGTGGGCAATGTTAATGCTGGTAAATCTGTTTTCAAACAAATTAGAAGGTTGCAAGAGGATGGCATGAACTACGCAGGTTATATTCAAGCACGAAAACCCGTTAAATTCTTTATAGTAAATCTCAAGAGAAAGTCAGCAGTAGCTCAACTGTCTAATGTTCCAGACCTCCGTATAGTCCGCTTCGCCACGCCCATATATACATAGCTGACTAATTATATTCCAAATCTCTAGTACTTTAAATAAATAGAATTTCTCTTATATCAGATATAGTATTTGCCGAATTGGCCCTAGTAGAGTGTGTGGGGCAGACCTCTACAGTACAGTATAAAGTTGAGGTGATCAACGAGTATCTGTGGCAAATATCAGACGAACACCAACCAATATACCCTTTTCACTTCGCGAAATTGAATCTCCACATCTGCACCACAAAATAAAGCAAGTTTTAATTATGTTGCAACAAAACAATTTCCCAATGCACTTCTCCCCCTAAGCAGCTTGTTCCTTATTAAAATTAAGCTCAATTTTGTGTTTACAATGCGTGTTACTAATTACACACACACACACACAAGGGCTCATACACACACACATACACACTCACGTAGGCCACGGCACCGCAAGGGCGTGCATCATGTGGTCTCTGTGCGAAGCTTCCACTTCGATTGCCTCTTCAATGCCCAATTAGCCCGTTGCCATTAACGTTTCCATTGTCCGCGCGCATTTTCGGGAATTTGAACTATTCTCAAGCAATTTATGTTCACAAATTTATTTGTAATTGAAAGTGGGCCGTGCGGGCTGTAAACTAAGCAGAGAAGCGCAAGAATTTTACGAAAAAAATCTAAGGAAGTTAAAGGAAGCACATAAAGTTCTGAAGACTTAAGCTAGAGATTACAGAAGCTGTAAATATGAAAATTTTAATGAATTTGAAATGAAGTTTTGGCTCAAGATTGTCGAACAACTAGTTTTAGCTGCAGCATAGCTTTTATTTTTAGATTTTTTAAACAAATTTGAAGAGTCAAGTATGTCTCATGAATTGAATTAGATAACAGAGCCAATCATAAAAAAGAACAAGTTAAAACACAGCTCAGAGTATTGCTCTAGCAGAGACATTTCATATAGTTGGGGTATTTCGTAGTCAGGCACGCTCCACTTGCGCTCGCTTTCTTTGTTTTCTTTTCGTTCGATGCAATAATTTGTGTGCAAATGCATTCTGCGGCATTTGCCAGCTGTGATTTATGGACCAGCAAATGAAAAATGTAATTGGGTTCTGTGGTAGCACTCTATCCTCTACCCCTATCCCTCCCCTCTCTCTCTCTCATTCACTGCATTGCTGAAGTATTGTGGTTGTGCTCTTGAAGAGCCAAAACTGGTTTTGGGCTATGCAGCAGCAGCAGCAGCAATTATAATTGCAATCCACGAGCTGCGCTGCCCGCAAGCCATACCAAACGGATGGAGCTCAATTTGGATGCTCGAGCCATGGCCAGGATAACAGACCAATGTGCTTGACAGCAAGCATGTAATTAATAGTAGTCGCTGGCCTTTGTGTGAGGCGTGCAGCCAACTGCCAACTGGCAACTGGCAACTGGCAACTGGCAACTGCCAACTGCCAACTGTTGACTGGCGCTATCAGTGAGCGAAATCAGAGGCAACATCTGAAGTGCCAACTGCAGTGCTCAGTGAAAAGTCACGTAGAAACTGTTGAAACACACATCGTAAAAGTTTCAAGTTGTTGTCGCTCAAAAAGCACACACATATGTAGGTCTATCTCTGTGTATGCTCAAAAAAAAGGGTTGGCAAACCCTTTGGTCCGCTGCGCCCTCGGCATTTGCGTAAGGCTCGTAAAAACTGTGTGCGTATGACGTGCAAATTTTCAAAGCTGCTTCATAGAGGGCGCGGGCACATCACATTTGATGAGGGAAAGGGTCCGGTGTAAGTGCTGCGCTGTGTTAATGAAGTTAATGCATATACACAGCCACAGAGAGAGAGAGGGAGAGAGCGCGCTCTGTGATGGCCGCCAAATTGCAGAGCAATGGCGATAAAAGTTTGTACATTGCCGCCTCGTTACGTGCAGCGAGTGTTGAATCCATTTCGTAGAATAATTAACTTTACATACACAGGCAAACACACACACACACACAGTAGGTTGCAATGGATGTTGTCCTTAAATCAAGCATGAAATGGATTTGGTGTAGAGGAAATGCTTAGCAGCTGCGAGCTCTGAGCTGTGAGCTGTGAGATCTTTTGTATGCAAATAGCAAATAGACGAAGGAGGCAAAATATTGTGCGAAATAGTGAAAGGCACTGAGAGAGAGAGAGGGAAAGAGAAATATAGAAGGATTGAGAAGGTAGTCAGTACAGATGAGGTAGTGTAAACAGCAAAGGAAATGGATGAGAGAGAGAGGGAGGGATATATGCAGAAGACGAGGATTGCACACATTCCATGAGGAGATTGAGTGGGAAGAGAAAATAAATGGATAAGGCGTATGAGAGCGAGATAAAGGAAAGTATAGAGAATTCGAGATACAGAGAGAATGAATACAGAGAGTAAGAAAGAAATTGAGGGGAAGAAAGGAAGGATATAAAAGAGAAGATGAAGAGAGAGAGAGATATGTAGATAGAGTGATATGCAGAGATGAGGAAGAATGGAAAAAAGTAGAAGAAAAAGAGAGGGAGATAAATATAGAAAGAGAGAGAGAGAGAGAGAGAGAGAGAGAGAGAGAGAGAGGGGGGGAGAGATAAACAGCGAATGATGAGGTATGTATGTGCAGCAACGAAAATTGAGATATAGACAGAGAGATGAAGAGAGAGGGGGAGAGAGAGAGAGACTGATATTGGCAGAGAAAGACAAACATGTAGAGATAGAGAGAACAAATAATAAGACTGAGATCGAAAGTTACGGAGAAAGAGAGAGAGAGAGATAGAGATAGTGATATGTAGTGTGATGTAAATAGATCTAGAGGTCGACAGATAGAGGAATCAAATGAAGATAGAAATAAATGGAGATAGATCAAGTTAGAGACAAAGCTGGCGATAGATGGGTATAGATAAAGTAGAGTAAAGATTGAGAGTTGCAGAGTTTGAGGGATAATACGAGTAGAGAAAGTGTATATCAGACAAGGTAGAGAGCGAACGAAAGGGAGAAGGGAAACAGATTGGCTTAACCGCAAGCATTGCGAACAGCAAACAGTGCAGGACAGCTCTCGTTTACAGACAGAAAAGGCGTGAAATTGGCAAACGAAATTCTTGAAAAATAGCAGAGAGAGAGAGAGAGAGAGAGATAGAGTAAAAGCGGATAATGGCTCAACTGCAGGCAATTTAAATTGAATGCGTTACAGAACAGCGCTCGCTCGGATGCAGCGAAAGAGTTGATGGAAAAGATGCGGAAAGAAAGAGAGAGAGAGAGAGAGAGAGAGAGAGAGAGAGAGAGAGAGAGAGAGGGGAAGAGGTGTAAGCGACTAACTGCAAGCGATCCGAATTGCATGCGTTACTAAACAGCCCTCGCTGGCCGCCCACGCTCCCCGCCTCGCCTCCGCTCAGCTCCATTCTCTCGCCTTGTTCGTGTCCAGCGACGCATTCAACACATTCAGCAAATTCAATTAACCTGTTTGCAGGACGTCCCAGAGCCAGCGGGGCGACAGCGAAAGAGAGTGGGAGAGAGAGTGGAGTCCAATTGTTGGCCAACTGGCAGCAACTGAGCCAAACTAACTAAAGCTATGCAGTTAATCCGCAACTACAACTGATGCCATGCGCTGGCTCTGTCGCTGCCCGTGCATGATTATTCCATGTTATTTTTAATAAACGTACATTATTTACAGCTGAGAGCACCACTCGCCCTCTCTGGCCGCTGGCCGGCCGCCTCTCTCCCGCCTCTCCCGCTCGCCAATCTTTATTTAGACCCAGCTGACATTTGCATAAACTTATTTGAGACAAGCTTCTCATTTCATGTTTCTCACACAGCAAAAACGCCTCGCAAATGAACAATAAAAATATTTTTGCTTAATTTCATTAAATTTTAATTAAAATAACAGCATTTACTGCGGCGATCCAGTGTTTGTTGTGGTACGTTTTATATGCCCGCCCAAGCGGAGCAAGGAGCGTATGTTGGCTTAGTTAGCTGGGTATATACATATATAAGGCTTTTGGAGTGCTTGAAATGCCGGCATAGGGGACGTGGCTAGTCAGCAGCTCATTGTCTTATAGATAGATCTGAACTTATAGAATATCCACGCCTCTTGTACTATAGAGAGAGAGAGAGAGAGAGAGAGAGAGAGAGAGAGGCTTACATTTCACTGATGATTTGCTCCACACAAAGAAAGCAGCATATCTATAACTGATGTGCTGTTGTCAACGAGGCCTAGACTAAACATCCCTAAGCACACCCCGAGCCGGCATTGAGCAGTCAGTCAGGTCCAGCTGCAGTGTTCTTAGCTGCTTTTGCGTTGAGTTTATTTGCACGTGAAACTTAAATAAACAAGCTGCTCATAATGGCCGGGTCGACAGGCAGCACACACACACACACACACACAGCTGCAGCTGGCAGCTGGCTGTGGCGAAGGACGTGCAGCTTCGCTTATTTAAGCCGGAAGCAATACAGTTGGCTGCCCCGCCCCGCCCCGCCCCCAACACAGTCCACCTGGCGGGCTAACTGTTCATGCGTGTGCGAAGCGTTTATCAGCACACACACACACACTTGCACTCTCACACTCACACTCACACAGCTTCACACGCATTCAGAGAGTGCAAAAACCCTTCAATCAACTCAGTCTCGGCCGCAGCATTTGGCAATAAAAAACGGTTGCTGTAAATGTGCAATACGAAAGGTGAGACCATGGTCAAACGGCATCGTTTCCTTTGAGTTTTTATTTGAAATATTTGCAGCTCGACTCGACTCGACTCGACTCGGCGCTGGCTGCCTGTGCCACATGTTGCTCGCTCAGCCACGCCCCCCTTTGCGCGCGCTCCTGACGCAATTTCGTGTCCCATTTTGTAATCGATTTTCGGCAGCAGCGACAGCAGCATTAACTTTAAAGCATCTGCCACATGCCACACGCTGTGCTCCTTTGTGTGTCACTGTCTGCCTGTGTCCTTGTTGATGTGCCTGCTTATGACGCGCTCTGTCGCTTAATCCGCAAAAGCGAAGCTTTTCAATTGTCTTTTGCTAATTGCACAATCGAGCCAAGTGTCGAAATACCCCATTCGGTATTTACTTTCCTTTGTTTTCTTAAACAAATTACGATTCATACTTAATATGAGCTTCAGGCTGTGCTTATTTCACCACATATATATTTTCATGACTTCATATTTTCGCTTCTCAATTCATTTACATTTATAAGCTGTCATCATAGACAAATTCTCTAGAATATGAATTATTTTCTTAAATATGAATCAGTTCTCTATAAGCTGAATTTAATTTGGTCAATTGATTTCATTTTAAGTTGGCTTTTAGCCTACTGCAAAGTTTAAGACTTCATAGTTCATTAGTTGCGCACAAAAGTAGGCAACGATTTTTTCCACTCACTTGGGATTAAAGTAAAGTTAAATCAAATTGCAGATACAATTGAAATAAAATATGTTAAATTGAGTGTAATTTTTAGAGGCAATTGAATACATTTAAAAATATACAAATAAAATCAAATTGCATTAGCTATCAACACATTTGGTCTATCCAATACATTTAAGAAAATAGTAAAAGAAAATTTATTAAATTTATATTTTTTTAAATTTAAAACGCAAACACAATACTTGAAACTATTTGAGAACATAAATCATCATCACTATTATTCTTGAGATATAACTCTAACTGATGATGCGACACTTGCAATAAATTAGCTTTTACTGTGCAAACAGCAAACTGAGTTGAATTTTCTTATCTGCAATTTGCAGTTTTTCGGCTTCAGTGCAATATTAAGAAAAATTCTTAATGTAGGAAAAATCTGCGAATAAGGATCGAAACTCCGAGTCCACGCGCTTCTAAAGAGGTATAATATCCAAAAATTGGATGAAAAATACCAAAGTTGTAGTCAATCAAAGTTGAGAAACAGTCAATTTTATCGACTCGATCCGATTTTGGCAAAAATGATAAGGGGTTACATCACATGCTTCATACGAGTCGAAAATGGTATATCTCTTTGAAATCGGCCAAATAATACCCGAGATAGAGTCATGCAAAGTTCCAGTGGTATTTTTTCGGTTTCAGTGCAATATTAAGAAAAGTTCTTGAAGTAGGAAAAATCTGCGAATAAGGATCGAAACTCCGAATCCACATGCTTCATACGAGTCGAAAATGGCATATATCTCCAAAAGTTGGCAAAAAATACAAGAATTAGACTTCTGCTGCCGCATGAAGTTCATAAATCAAACGGCTCTTGAGCTGCGAACGAGTGTGAGAGTCACTCGAACTAGCTGCCCCACTTCCTCTAACTCTCCCTCTCTCTCTCTCTCTCTCTCTGCCGCTCTCTTATGTGAGCTGTCATAAAAGACAAAAGAGGAGCCACAAATATTTTCAAGCGATGCGCGCTGCCTGTGCATAAAACTTGTTGAATTATTTTGTGTGGCGAGTGGCTACAAAATGGAAGCGAGGCTACAAAATTTCTGGCAGCAGCAGCAGCAGCAGCAGCAGCAGCCGAAAATGGAATTTTTATTATTATTGCAAATTAAAAAAGTTTACATTGGCTTAACTATGACAACGCCCGGCCGGGCCAACAACTATGTAAAAGCCAAGTTTGGAATGTGCCAGGCACTCAGCAGAAATTATAGCAAAAAGTATTTCGAAGCGAGCGCCGCAAGCAACAAATGCCTGGCTACAAACTACCAAAGCCCAAATCCTTAAATAGGCCGTAGGCTCACCTGCAGTCACCTTCGTTGCCGCGTTTTTGTTGTATTAACAAATTAAACAGCATTTGCGCTGCTGTGCGACGAAGCGTGATTATGAGAGCTGCGAACATGCAGCTATCAAATTTAATGCATAATAATAGAAAGTAAGCGTTGAGGAGTCGAGTCTGATCGGCTTGCAGGTACCCTTTGTATTGTTACTGTCTGGAGATAGGAGATAGGGGATGGGAGATAGGAGATAGGAGATAGGAGATAGGAGGTAGGAGACAGGAGACAGGAGACAGGAGACAGGAGACAGGAGATAGGAGATAGGAGACAGGAAACAGGAGATAGGAGATAGGAGACTGGAGATAGCAGACAGGAGATAGGAGATAGGAGGTAGGAGATAGGAGACTGGAGATAGCAGACTAGAGACAGGAGACAGGAGATAGGAGATAGGAGATAGGAGACAGGAGACAGGAGATAGGAGATAGGAGATAGGAGATAGGAAATGGAACATGATATAAAATATATAGTTGATATATAGATTAGATTATTTCATTATTCAAATTTGATTGGAGTCTTGCAGATATCCAATTCTTGCTTCACTTGTTTTAGTTTCCTCATTGACTTTCTTGAATTGAATTCACATTTGAAATGGGTTTGGGCCATAAAAGCCATTTAGTTGTTGAACCGTGAGGAGTCGGCGTTTTAATAGCTTCGCTGCTTAGCAGAGCTTAACTGTGTATGAACTTAAAATTTCGATTGGGGTCTAGTAGGGGAAAAACAGGTGATGCTGATATTGTTGTTGTTATTGTGCTGGCTCATTGAAATGAAAAAATTGACATGTTCAAAGGCTGTGACCAGGGCATATGGCAAATGCCATAACGGCGACTGTTAAGGAAGCGGAAAAGGAAAACGGGTCAAAATGGCGAAATGGAATGGCGAAGGCAACAAAGAGGAAACTCGCATTTTCCACTTGCTCAGCAGTAATTCAACAACGACAACGACAATAACAACAACAACAACAACAACAACAATGATAATAGAAGCATTGGCAATGCCAAGACATTATTCATTTTGCCTGTCTACCGTTTTGGTCTCATTGATAGAGTGAGTTGGGCAATTGATTAAAAAACATCGCTCTCGCCCTTTCTCTCTCTCTCTTTCTCTCTATGAATAACTGACGATGTTGAGTCCCATAGACAAATGAAGCACAACAAGACATACACACACACATGCATATTGAGACAAGGCCTGTGGCATGCTTTGATCTATGTAGGCAAAGCCATCAGCCAACAATTTGATGCTTTAATCCGGACCTGGTTGCCTGATCTAGCTTGGTTGGCCAGACAGAACTGAACCATGAGATTCATTGGGTCTGACGTCGCCATAAAATATTGATAGAAACGGGTGTATTGGCTTTGTACCCAATGGCTATACATATATATCCTTTTTTTTTATCAGAAATAGCTGGCTATTAGAGCTAATACTCTGGGCAGGGTATCTGCTAGTCAGGCACTTGCCATGCTTTTATTTGTGCTCTTCTCTTTTTGTTTCGTTAGCTGCCTTTCTGTGTTGTGTGGTGTCATCCTTGTGTCTCTCTCTCTCCTATCTGGTGTCATATTATGGAAATTCAAATCCGGACCGATTAGAGGCAACATGTGGAAGACTGAGTTTCGTCCTTCCACACACACACACACATCTCTCTCTCTCACTCTTTGGGTGTTGGTCTCTTTCTATTTCTATTTCGCTTGCATAGGAATTAGAGCATTCAACCTTGATATTCTGCTGCACAGCTGAGCTGAGCCAGGAGCTTTACAAGTATATACCTACCTTCGGATGCGACCTCAGCTATTGACTGGGCAAATGAGCAAATCAGCTTGTTGCTTCGCTTCAATAAATGAAAACGGAAGCTGTACAACTTTTCGTGGTAAGACTCCTGCTCCCTCTCTCTCTCTCTCTCTCTCTCTCTCTCTCTCTCTCTCTCTCAGTCAGGCATTTGCCTAGTAGAAGCCGGAGCATGGCAGTTAAATGGAATTGTGTTTGAGCTCGCCTTGAGCACATTCCCTTGCCCCGCTCTAGTGAGTGGCAAGTGCCATTTGCGGTGGTTTCTCTGCTCAAACCTCATTTGCTTTTGTGGTGCACCGACGGATGCGACGGATGCACAACATAATTAAATAGCAGGAAAACTAGTTTACTCCATCAGCCCTACTCAACAGTCGCTGCACTTGACTTGCCATTGCCGAGCCAATACCAAGCTGATTCGATTCTGTTAAGTTAATCAACTCACCATATTGCAAATGCTACCTGTTGAGTTCTTTTCCCTCTCCCCCTCTCCCTCTTCCTCTCTCTCTCCCTCTCTCTCTCTCTGTGCAGCACTTTAATATAATTTTATTATTATTGATTTAGATTTCCACTTGTGCGACGTTGGCTGATTTCTTATTGCGTTGCATGCCACCGATATGTATGTGCTACGATTTGGTATACTTATTCACGAAAGTGGAAAAGGGCATATTGGTTTTGTGCCATCTCCATCTTGCTAGGGACTTAAAATTGTATATATAAATACTTATGTAGATCCTTGTTATATATGAGCCTTTAATAGGTGTATAGGGTATTACCCAGTCATGCATTCCCGATTACAATACTCTTCCTTATTGCTTAAAGCAGTTTCCCAGCTGCATCATAAAACTAAGATGTCAGCTAAGCAGCTGCAATTCGAATGGGTTTTGTATTGGCTTCGACTCGGTCATTGTCTAGCCAAATAGCACATTACTCGACTCGATACGACTCGATTCGACTCGACTCGAGTCTATTACGCTTCAGCCAGAGTTCCATTACTAATGCCAGCTCGCCAGTTATGAACTTTGTTGATCTTATTCAGTGTCTGGTGTGGAAAACCCTACATGACAGATACATTAAGCGCAAATTGTAAAGGCTGGGCGGTTGGGTGACCCGTGGTCAGCTTTGTGGTTTGTGCGTTTTACAGCAAATCAATGATCCGCCCAGTGGGCTGTGAAATTTTATTAGCACAAAATGATTTCATGTGCCAAATATTTGGTTAAATTGGCGCTGACTGTTCGTAATGTGGAGGCTGTGCCCTGTGCAGACGCTTTTGGTTAATGGCAACGCGGTCTGAATTTTACGAGCATTAACGGGGCGTATACGCACTGTCCGTTACAAATGCTAGCCACGCGCCAGGGCGTTTAAGTGCACTTTGCCTTTAATCTGCAAGCAGATTTAATGTGCTTATCGACGATGAAAATAAAGATGATGATGAGGATAAAGAGATGGTGATGATGATGATGATGATGATGATGTTTAACGCTTGGTGTCTTTTCGTTGCAGGCATTTGGTACAACAGTGAGCGAGACCACCGCGATTGGGTACGCGTTGCCGGGCGATAGTACCCATTGTACCCTGTCAAAGGGTTGAGACCATCATCACTGCGCAAATCGTCCTACTCCAACAGCAGCAGCAGCAGCAGCATCAACAACAGCAGCAGCAGCGCTTGCCCCCCGCCGCCGCCCACGCCGCATCAGATCCAAACAAGTCAGCACCAAAGGCACCAACAGCAACAGCAGCAACAGAATCCACAACACAGACGCAACAGCAGCAACTTGGCAAAGAAACCTGCCATCAATTTGCTCAGCAATCGACAGCAGTGCAACTACTTTGAGTTCCCATCAACGAGTCGCAGCGCCAGCTCGTTGCTGGCCAATCGATATACCGCTGCAGTCTCCACACCGACGCTCGACTCCAATCCCGGCCCGAGCGGCAACAACAACAACAACAGCAGCAACAGCAACAGCAGCAGCTCTGCGGTTGCCAAAGCGGCTGCTTCGACTGCCTGTGCACTACTTGCCACGTGCCACGTGTCCAGCAACTCGCCCACAGTCACCTGTCCACACGAAACCGCAAACAGAGACAGCATGGGTCGGCGTGAGATTAAGCGCTCCAATACCAGTGGCTCCACCACCAGATCCTACGACAGCGGCAGCGGTAAGTACTTGTACTAACAACATCTTATGGGGACTGCCTGACTGAGGGCTACTCTAACCTGCATCGAATACATCCGCACTAAACTATCGACCGCTGAGCCACTTTTGTGCTTTTGCTTTGTGTGCTCAGTCACGTCTTCTGCCGCTTAGCTTAGCCTGTTCAAAAGTCGCTGACCCACTCCGTGCACCACAACAACAAATGAAACACACAAATCAATTAAGCCAAAGACAATGGGGCAGTAGAGTAGGCGTGGCATTATTAAAACCGCAGCGTAATCGGCTTAGAGGGTCGCTCGAAGGTCTGCAAATACGATTGCGAGTGACACTAGGCTGACAAATTAAATCAGCCGAGATTTGTTCTCAAGTTGTCAGCCAGCAGCTGCCTGGGGAATTGAATATGTGAAGGCTTTGATGGCGCGGGCTAAGCGAAAGGAATGCCAATTGGCTCCAGATGAAATGTACATACACAAATATATACATACTATATACTACTTACTATATACTATATAGTACTATGTATATCCTTAAAGAGCACAGGACGTAGCTACTTGTTAACGGTGGTGAGCATTTATTAGTCTTGGCTTATACTTCCCACAACATATGCCTTAAATTCTATGTAGATAGTAGATTGTAAGAATATTATACTTATATTTGTGTTTGTATGTGTGTGTGTGTGTGTGTGTGTATTTGTATCCAAAACTGTTGGCTGGGCAGTGTGAACAAAGCATTCGACTAGATTCCAGGTTGTTCCATAAGATTCATTAAAATAGTAGTCCTGAACCCAAAACTGAATATGATGAGGTAGGTCAATCAAATTTGATAATGTTTAGTTGCTAAGATTGCCAAAACAGATAACAGATATAGAGGTGCTGTACTGAAAACAGAAGCAGCACTAGGATAAGTGATCAAAGTGCTCTACATCCGGAACTTTTCTATTGCGGAAGGTCCTATTCTTGAGATACTCCAACAACTGAAGTATAATTTTTTGTGAATAAGGCAGTTAGAGTATCTGAAAGTGCTACTAATCTCATTTAAAATCCTCTTTAAAATTCTAGAATTCACTGGGATATCATCTGCTGAAAGAGAATTGCCGAAAGAGCTGTCTAAAAGGCGGACGTAGGTCAGCTGATTGGCACAAGTTCAAGAGCTGATATCTCGCTGAATAAAAAAGATTTTCAAGAAATTTAAAAACATCCATATAGTGGAAGAGCAGTATTTTCAGAAATGGTATAGGTTTGGTTTTAAGAAAATTCTGAAATGAACTCGAGCATATGCCGAAAAAGGTCTAAGCTGATGTCAGATGGGTAGTGAGCACATCAGCAGAGTATAGTTAGAGTCTTGTTAATGGAGAATCTTTGTGTGCATAACTAGGAGCAAGTGGAGAGTATTTCGGAGAGCGTGTGCTCGCAGCTCTGGCGATGAAAACAATCGTACAGCGAACCCAGAGATGTCAGGCTGCAGCAGAGCTGCGCGGCGCGATGACAGGCCGTGCCTGACGCAGAGCCGGAGTCCGCCGGGAATAGCACGGCATCTGTGAAATAACAAATCAAATCGATTTAGTTGGCAAAGCCCTCCGGACGCGTGTGGCTCTATATGCAGTTGAGCTCACCTTGCCGCAGTGCGGGTCGCGGTCGTGTCTGGGGCCTTGGCTGGAGCGTAATTGCCCAAGGTGGCGACGCCTGGACGGAGGACGCAGCGATGCCTGCAAATGGAGAGAAAAAACGTGGAGGTGTAAGCGCATGCATGCGAGTGATTAGCCAACCAATAACAACTTAATTCATTTACACTCCACCGAGCACTGGGTGCAGCGCACAGCTAGTGACTGCGGCAACAATAGCCACTGTTGCCAAGGTTGCATGCAACACACTTGTCGAGCAACTTTGAATCGAATGAGACTTTGAGGCGTGTGGTTAGGAGACAACATGTCCTCAGAGATACATTATATAATTGATATCAAATGAAACATCCAGGGTAAGTGGAGAGCAGAATGTAGAGGATGTAAAGGATATGGAACCAAACCGAAACATGTTAATCATTTACAGTAGAGTGTAGCCGACTTGGCATACTCTATCTTTAATGAGTTGGCATAGGACTGAATTGTAAGTATACATGAAAGGGATATCAGAAGACCAAATAGAAGGAAAGGACAGGTTAACAGTCAGGCAGATGAACAACCGAGTGGACAGTCGGACACACAGACATGCATCTTGAGCACTGATGAGCGAGTATATGTGTTATGAGCAGGCACCGTCAAACTTAGTCAAACAGGCGTGTGTTGATCAAAAAGGATTCTTTATTTTCAGTGTAAGAGATGGGCTTAAAATAAATTAAATTGATTTCCTGTATAGCTATAAATATGTTAAATACTTTGATTGCCTCGCTCTACATCGACCGATCGATCGACCGACCGATCGATCACGCTAATCTGGCTATCGCGCCGGTGCGAATGTCTTCGGCGCATGGATTGACGCCCCAGAAGGCGCCGTGGCAGCCGAACTCCTCAAAGCAATTGTAACGAATCTTGGTGCTGCCCTGCGAGCAGCAATTGACAATGGCCCAAACGCACTTGGACAGCTTGGGCGCGGTGGGTCGCGGCGGTGCGCTGGTCACACCTGACTGCGGTCGACGCGTGCTCGTCCTCTGGACAACTGGGCGGCTTGTGTGTGCCCAAGCTGGCGCTTGCGTCGTTGGTATCCGTGCTGTGGCGTAGTAACAGAAGAAGGTTAAGTCAGACAGAGAAGAAGAAGAAGAAGAAGAAGAGGAAGAAGCGATGATGAATCGATGATTGTTAGCAAGGATCGAAAGCGTATGGGAGAAGGGGCATAATGAACCATGCTGTGAGACACAAAGAGGCTTATGGGGAGGCAGAGCAATGGAGGACTGATTCTTAGCGAAGGTAATAAATGTCTTACCTGGTCCATTGCTCGGCCTTCGAGCTTCAGTTGGACCCCAAACTGGTGGCAACTCCTCTTCTGCGAATTATATGAAACGAAATAAGTTTTTAAGTTCGAAAAGTATCTCAGACTTAGTCCCACCTTGCACCTGCCAGTCGTTGCCCCAATAGCTGTTGCTGTTGCTGTTGCTGTTGCTCTGGCCAGCCGCAACCGCCTCCTCCGGCCTGGGCTGGTCGAACACTGAGAAGTCGGCATCAGCCGGATTGGAGTTGTGGAAGAGATTGTTATCCTCGCCGAGACGAGTGCCGACACTCTCGGGATCCGTGGGCGGCGCTACGGTCTGCCAGTAGACGAGCTTTCCCTGATACTTGGGCGGCTTGCCAATCGCCGGAAAACTGATTTCGTATAAAATTCTCATCAATATCAGCTGCAGTGGGCGCCTTCTGTTCAGAACTTACCGCTGATAGTGCTGAATGGGCTGCACGGGCAGATAGTTGGGCGCTGGCACCGAGCGATAGTAGAGCGGCTGCTGCGGCCCATAAAGATCGTTCCTATACAGCTGACGGATGTTCTGATTGTAGGCATGGCGACGATGGCGACTGTGATATTTCTTTGGGTACTTCTGCAGCGACTCCCCCTTCGTGGGCTCCTCGCTCCCCAACTTGCTCTTATCGTCGTCGTCCAGTATCAGCGGCGCCTCGGGCAGCACGTCAAAGAGTATCTTCTCCTCCACAAGCGCCGGCTGGGCAGTGGCTCGGCTGTGATGATGTCTCGTGCGCTGCGTGCGCTTGATCAACTTGGGATAGACCGACTTGGTCTCATTTTTGTTGGGATCTAAAAGGAAATCAAATTTGTCAAAGTTCAGCAATGGAAATCTGAAGAGATATCTTGAAAGTAGAGGGAGAGACGGGCTAGCGAGTTCAAGAGCTCATATCTCGGAGATTAGAAAAGACTTTAGAAATATATAAATTGGTTTATGAAGGGCAATAAACGTACTTTCAGATATGCCTAAGCTTTGTTAGAGACAAAATAGTTGTAGAAGTACGAACTCAATAGATTCTTTGCAACTCAATTCTAGTTCTAGTTCAACTGTTGTTTACTTATTGCCTTTGGCCTGTGCGAGGCTTTGGTTTAGCTGCTTACCATAATCCTCGTTGACAAAGTCCTCCTTGTACATGATCACCGGATGATTCTCGTGGTTAATGCCATTCACGACCTCCACGTGATGAATCTGTGCAAAAAAGCAATGAGTTCAAGTGAAAGTTGAAGCACAGCACAGCCCAGCACAGCACAGATGTCGCTTAATACCTCAATGTTGTCAGCGCCTGGCGGCAGGGTTGCGATGTCGCCCTCATTCTCAGTCGAGGGGCCGCGGTGTCCACGGAGAGGGGGGCGACTCGAAGTGGATCACGGAGGGGGTGAAGTGCATGGCAGACTTTAGTCTGCGTCGTTCGGTTCATGTCCTTGGGTTCGAGTGTCTGCAAGCACTCGTTAGTTTTATTGGATTTTATTATTGGCGATAGGTTAATTAAATCTGCGAGCGACAAGGAATTATATTTATGGCACTGGCAACATGAGACCGCGGCCAGGGCTCAGCTGCGCGCTGGCAAAAGGACGACAACCAATTAGCGCAAATAAAGCATTCAATTTCAAGGCGTGAATCTCTCTCTCTCTCTCTCTCTCTCTCTCTCTCTCTCTCTCTCTGGCTGTAACCAAAGCCTAGAGACAGCACAACAATGCGATGCTCGAGCATTGAGTGAAACGCAGTAAATTGGGGAAGGCAACTCAAGATGAATTCGAGTACTTCTTATTCGCGTATGCCTAATGAGAATCTTCCATTATCAATCAACAATGCGAAGAAAAAGGTATAAACAGCCGTAAAATGAGCATGTTATACGCACTTCCAGAACCTTCCGGCTCTATCTTTGCTATCGACTCATCAGTTAGTCGTCAATCGAGTTTCTTATCTAGGAATGATTTCACCTGACTTTGCTACTACATTCTATGCTATGACTAGTTTTTTTTTATAAAACGACCAATCGATATCGATATTTATCGATTTGATGGCTTTCATGAGATAAACTTGAACAGCGCTTGTTAAGGTCGCCAGACTACAGACCCTGCCATAACTATAATCTTAAGCTCTTATACTTCGAGCATTTCATATTCGTACAGTCTTATACTCCTATATTTTTATATTCTTCTGCTCCTAATCTCTGATATTCGTATACTATTAGACTACGCACGTTTACATTCACACTGGTATACTCTAATACTGTTATACTCTGAGACTGTTATACTCTAATACTGTTATACTGTGAGACTGTGTTACTCTGACACTGTTATACTCTGACACTGTTATACTCTGAGACTGTTATACTCTGACTATGTTATACTCTGACACTGTTATACTCTAATACTGTTATACTCTGCGACTGTTATACTCTGACACTGTTATACTCTAATACTGTTATACTCTGCGACTTTTATACTCTGACACTGTTATACTCTGAGACTGTTATACTCTGACACTGTTATACTCTGAGACTGTTATACTCTGCGACTGTTATACTCTGACACTGTTATACTCTGACACTGCTATACTCTAATACTGTAATACTCTGAGACTGTTATACTCTGACACTGTTATACTCTAATACTGTTATACTCTGCGACTGTTATACTCTGACACTGTTATACTCTGACACTGCTATACTCAAATACTGTTATACTCTGAGACTGTTATACTCTGACACTGTTATACTCTGAGACTGTTATACTCTGCGACTGTTATACTCTGACACTGTTATACTCTAATACTGTTATACTCTGAGACTGTTATACTCTGAGACTGTTATACTCTGACACTGTTATACTCTGAGACTGTGTTACTCTGAGACTGTTATACTCTGACACTGTTATACTCTAATACTGTTATATTCTGAGACTGTTATACTCTGCGACTGTTATACTCTGCGACTGTTAATACTGTTATACTCGTATACTGCCATACTTAGATCCTGTTATACTGTAATAATGTTATACGCTGATACTACTAATACTCTTATACTCGTATACATGTATATTCCATTATACTCTGTTACTTATACACCCGAACGAACCAGGTAATATATCCTGTTTTACGCACTTCAAGTGGGTACTCGGGGGAGATATAAAGAGAGAGAGTTAGAGAGAGAGAGAGAGAGAGAGGGAGAAAAAGGGAGTCTGAAGTAAATATAAATACGCAAACGATAAATTGTGTGAAATGTAAATTTGCATTGCTAAAAACCTCATGATTGATTTCATGATGATGATTGGCATCTGCATTGGCATGTTTTTCTGCTGCTATCCCAAATTTTAATTAAATGCAATAAAATATTAAATATCAAATTATTTACACGTTATGAAAACCAATCACAATTCATAGAAAAAATTGCAATTTCAAACGAAATCAATTTCGAAAATAAATTTCAATTTCCATTCCCAATATGCCAATCGGCCACAAAGTCACCCACAAAAATATATATGTATATATAGATATATATATATGTATTTGTGGTCTGTCTCTTAGCCATTTTAATATGTATGAAAAATTGGGCACAAACTGATGTGGCTTCAAGCAAAGGCAGCATATGATGGATGGAAAAGAGAAACATCAAAGTTGCTCAAAGTCGATAAATGTAAAACAAATAATAAGTAGAAAAAATGTAAATAGAACTTTAATAAAAATAAACAAAAGTTGAAGAATTTCCAATGCAAATCCTTGTTTATGCCTGGCGCAAAGATTTGCAGTGGAAATGCTTTAGTTGGGGGCATGCAACATGGTCGTAGAACGATTAAAGGCGAGCATAACTGACTAAAAAATACTTATTCCACTTTATGCCTTATGAATTTAACTGTAGAGAAGCTCAACAAAGTTCCAGCAATACTGGCTCTAAAAGCAATTTGTCATGCCTCTGGGCATAGCTAAATAACCTTTACCTATATACAACCTTCGATTCTCTATCTGGGCTAGGCTTACACGTCTCACGTCTCGAGTATAAGTGCTCAAAATAGCATTTATGCTGCATCATTATTTTAAAGACTCTATCAGACGAGGCTATGCATGGGATTTCATACATCTTTACTGCCTGGCACTAATATACTCTCTTTCACGTTGCAGCAGAGTATGCATATGCATAAAACATTCATGTTTTTCCACTTAAATTTCCGTTTTTACAGCCATTGGAGGCGACATCAATTTTTAAATTATCAATTTAACGCACAAAACGAACGAGAGTTTACTCCATTTCTTCTGTTCAGTTTCAGATGTGAAAACAGATTGCCCACTATAATATGTATATATAATTAAGAGACAAGCTAATTAGTTGAGTAAACATTCATTAATGCATTTGCCAAAGAGAATTCAATTCAATTCAATTCGATTCGATGTGAGCAAGGAATTTTAATATTATGACCCAGAAATCAAATTATTAATAGAATATGACATACATTTAGCACTTAAGTAATTGTTTATCGAGTGGCACGGGCACTGGCTGTGGAAGCACTGGCTGTGGAAGCACTCAATTGAATAGCCATGGCCAGAGCCCGAGAAAGAGCTGCAAATCTTGATTTTATTTTATTTTCTAACCAAGCAAGAGACACCTGAGAGAGAGAGAGAGAGAGATGGATGCTGTTGCCATGGCAGACAATGCGCAAAGGAGCAACTGAGATACCTCGGAGTAGGAGTGAGCTGGTCGGGAGTGCACGACTTCCAGTTACTCTCATATTGAATCTGCATATGCATATTATGGCCATATAGATATACCCTTCTACAGCACGCTCGGCAGACCCTAAAGGCCGAGTCAGTCAGGCGTGTGCCTGGGCCAACCTCTGGCTCAGCTGCCTGTCTACTCGAGCGGCTGTGAGCTGGCCAGCGTTGCCTATGCGCTGCTCGGCGCAGTATTTGCAAATCGAGCGGCCCTCGAGTGACACGCCAGCCCAGCTGCCAACTCGGTCTCTGTTTTTGTAATAGTTTCAAATATATCTGAGCACGTTGCGGAAATGTCGGATGGAAGAACAATTAATTGGAATATGAACACTGATTAGATGCTAAACACACACACACACACACACACACACACATACACACATCAATGCCAGCTGAGAACTCGTAGGAAAACTAATTAAAAGCTAAACGAAAGCTCAGCTCAGCTCAGCTCAGCTCGGTTCACACGGACATGCAGCGAGGTAAGACTTCAATTTTGCATTTCATATTTTCGGAGTCTTACAAAAGGCAATTTCGAAATCTCGATTGTTGTGCCCGAGCTCAGAGAGCTTAGCTCGGTTGCTTTCGTTTCTCATACTCGTTCGAGCTGTGCAAATGGGCATATATGCGCGGTTTGTTGCTTATTGATGTAGGAATTTTGGCAATGTGGAAAGAAATAATAGCACCATGTTTTGAAAATATTGAATTAATTTTATATTTTAATTAAATTGATTATTTAAAATTTTCATTTATTTTGAATATGAATTTATTTTTAAATTTATATTAATTTATTTTTAAGTTTTTATTAATTTTTTAAAATTAATTTTTAATTTTCTCTACGTATAAAATTCTCAAAATTTGCAATTTTTTAATTTTTATAAATTTTAAATATTTTAAATACTTATTTATTTTTAAGTTTTTCTTAATTTTTTAAAATTTATTTTTAATTTTCTCTACGTATAAAATTCTCAAAATTTGCAATTTTTTAATTATTTTAATTTTTAATTTTAAATATTTTAAATATTATTAATATTAATATTATTAAGTTTTTATTACTTTTTAAAATTAATTTAATTTAATATAAAATACATATAAAAATTTCAAAATTTTTAATTTTTTGATTATTTTAATTTTTATAAATTTTAAATATTTTAAATATTTATTTATTTTTAAGTTTTTATTAATTTTTTAAAATTAATTTTTAATTTTCTCTACACATAAAATTTTCAAAATTTGTAATTTTTTAATTATTTTAGTTTTTATAAATTTTAAACTCCCATTATTTAAAAATTTGCATTAATTTGTTTACTTCAAACATTATATAAATTTAAACAAATTTAATCTAGATTTACTTGATGTGGTGCTATTATATTTTTCGCTGCTCTTTATACTCATATATTTGCCTACTAAACTCAACATCTATTGAATTGTTTTGGAGACTTGGCATAAGAAACTGACTTTTATATAGTTTTATAGCTGAGATAATAGCTTGGCTCAATGTTGAGCTTATCAGCAGCTCTTATAAGTAAAGTCTTGGTTATAAAATGCATTCAGTCGAAGCTACTTTTGTTTCACGAGCGTGTATTATGCAGTCAGCGGCGCTCGACTGCAAAGCTCTTACGTGTTTTGTCAGTGTCAGGCGTGACATGAATTTGAAACCCGTTGCCATATTAAGTGGCTTACAATGCGAGGCCATAGAAAAAGGAAGCAGCAACGGCAACAGCAGCAGCAGCAACAGCTGAATGTATGCGTTATCCTTGTGTTTGCTTCGAATTCTATTCATGTGTCAAAGTGTCGTCCTGTCATATGCGCTTACGTACACGGCTCTGCCTCGGCTGCTGCTGCTGCTGCTGCTGCCTCTGCTGTAAGGGGATCAACAAAATGCAAATTCAAACGCAAATGCAAATGCCATTTGAATGTCCTTTGGACAGCTAATCGGCTTTTTGTGCAAATCTGTGCGAACGTAGCGTGCGTAATTAGTGAAAGTTATGCTGATGCCCAATCGATAGGTTTTCCCCACTTTTTCTCTCTCTCTCTCTCTCTCTCTCTCTCTCTCGTGTGTTTTTGTGCCTTGCGAATTCTTAATTAGTTTTTATCGTCCAACGGTGCGTATGCGTTATGTTATTGTTCGACCAATGCCAGATGTTGTCAATTTTTGCCTGATTATAATTGTTTGTAGAGTGATTAAAGTAAAACTTAGCCAGTTGCCCAGAGCCACAAGTTGATAGGGAGAACTTTAAGGTCTAACGCTGCGTATACGTAATATCAACTTTGCTACCTATCTGGAAGTATAACTTTAGTATGAGTGATCCACTAACACCTACTTCAGAGACTGCTGCTAGGCAATGCATATTAATTGCATCATGCTTCAGTTCCATCAGAATTATTCACTTTCCTTAAGCGTCGCATGGTGCGTATACGTAATGTGCGAGACGAGATGAGATGAGATCAATGCTTCTCAACTCATGATGACTAATTCAGTGGGCTTATATTGTGCAGTCTTGAGTGCTTTTCTGGCCACAAAGTGGCGCATGCACTTTCGCTCTTCACATCGCTTAATGAGATTGAGTCGCTCCACGGTGCGTATACGTAATGCGCCAAATGACATCCACTGCCTTGGCCCAATGCCAGTTTTTGTGCTTTATTTATACATCAGTGAGTTTTCCATTTAAAAATCTTTGAAATATGCATGGAGACCATCTGTCTGCGTATGCTGTCAGTCTGTTTGCGCATACTTAAAGAGACACAGAAATAAATATCTATATAGCCCAGACAGATATAAGGAAAACTTGTTTGCTAGCAGCACAAACTCAAGCCAATCACAAAGAGAAAACGTAAGTGTGCTCTCAGTCGGTGGTTAGCCTGAAGCCCACATATATGTAGTATACTTCCAAAAGTTCGTATCATGAGTTGAGTTTATCTGTGCTGAGCTTGACTTCCAAGTCTTATGAGTTTAGCTCTTGAAGTGTTCGAGATAGAGCTGAATAAGTGAAGCTTAATATCAATTTGTATCAGCTCACACTGTTATACTCTTATACTCATATGGGATCTGGAATAAGTTGAGTCAGTGTTTCTTGACACTTGAGGTATGCTAATGCTGTCAAGCAGCATCATCATCAGATCGATGAGTTCATAGAGACAGACAGGCAGCAGATCAGATCGGATCAGACGTGACTCAGCTCACCTTGATCCATAATTCATGAATACCTTATGGCATCAGCCACTTGAACAAAACTAATATACCTTCAATTGCAGTCTACAATGAGTGCCTCTCTCGCCTCTCTCGCCTCGCGCCTCGCCCATGCCCTTTTGTCTTTTCATTTATGCACGCTGTTTTGTTTTCCCTTCTTCTGTTGTTTGTGCTCGTGTTGCTTGTGTACTTTTTTCTGATTTAGCTGGCAGGCTGAACCGCAGGCCAAACACTGCCAACTTTTCTTATTATTGTTCAAAAGTGATTTTTATGTGCGAGAGAGAGAGAGAGAGAGAGAGACAGAGAACAACTTTACTTTGTGCTCGTAAAATGGGCCAAAAAGTAAAACAATACAAAACCAAATGTGAATTCAGCTCGCTGCAAATGTTCTGCTCGGTCTCTCTGCTCTTCGCTCTGTCTGTGGCGAGTGCTGAATAATGAATCTGTTGCAACTTTGAGCATTAATCTGCACATGCAACGCCCGACGCTCGCTTTTTGTTTTGTCTATGCGATATCTATGCTTAGAATAAGGTTCTCGCTTTCTGCGCTTTTGATAATTATTGTAATCATAGCAGCAGCAAGGACAGCTGTCGTCCTGCTGACGTGACATCGCAACAGGAAAAAACCAACCAACAAAAAATAAAAACAAATGCAATAAGAACTGAAGCTGCAACTGCTGTGGCTGTCTCAACTGTTGCTGCTGCTGCTGCTGCTGTTACAAGTGCCTGCCAAAGTTGCTTTGCTCTTGCACAGGGGCAGCCACACCCCTTCTGCAGTTCTAATTGCCAAAGTTGCAAAGCTCACAGCCCAGGGTCGAGCCAACACATAATATGCACGAACACTTTAAATAGCATTCAAATGCAGCCGAAACCTTTAAACTTACACAAAGAAAACAACTTGCGAAAACATGAGTAGTCTAGTTAAAGAAGAACTTTGGATATAGCCAAGCAGTGGGTCATATTAATCATATTCCGATTGGCAGAGAGGAGATCAACAGCTGAGGCAAAGCTGATCTCAGCTAAAGACAGCATTAGATTGGACTTCTTGTTGAACCTGAATTAACTTAAGCTCTAAAGCTATAACTATAGAGTGTCCCAGAAGTCACGCAAGAAGTAATTTGGATAGAAAACACAGGTTTATATATCAAAATCGTAAATTTGTTATTGATTTATATAGTATACGTTGTGCTTTTGTGTAGCGTTCCATTTTTAATGAGCCTGAACTGTCAGCTGTACAAATGGCGGAAAAGGCAGATCTTGCGTGACTTTTGGGACACCCCATATATGACTAGTTATATCAGTTGTGTATAGAATATATATAATACATGTTTACTCTGGCTTCTGCTTTATAATTCTAAGTAGCTAAAGGAATATAGACTGATGTAAACTGATTCGAATACGCACACCCTTTAAAAGCTATTGCCCTAGAAAATTATTTATATATATATATCAGTTCAGCTTAGATCGCCAACAGCATCCATGCAGCACAGATAGGCAAATCTATGCGATAATTGAATCGATATCAGTTCTAAATCTATAAAATCTATTAATTTTGCATATATATAGCCAATCGACAGAGCTGATGCTTAACATTAAAAAAGTATTTAGAAAATCTTCTAAAAAATATCAAAACTCAAATCATACAAACTTTCTGCATAAACTTATCGAAAATCTAGAAAAGCATTCCCAAAATATATTTGCATCTAAATCGACTTCTCCAGAGATACAGCACGAATATACTCCTCTCACATCTCCATGTAAAGTGGCCCGGCCGGAGTCGGGCTCCGACTTCGGCTGTTGCTTGCGGTCGCTTTGAAGTGGCCACGTGGCGCCCCAAAATATTTATTAGTTTGCATAGCTTACAGTGGAGATTAGCTGGGGCATCTCTCTCTCTCTCTCTCTCTCTTTCTCTGCGATTAGCACGGCTCGCCGCCGGCCAAAGATTTTTATGTATTGTCCCGTGCACGTCCTTGTACATAGGACACGCCCAATTGGCTTAATAGCCATGTCGACACTCGCTCTATGCGAAAGTTCTGATGGACCGCCTGCCCCTACCCCTGGCCCTGCCCCTGTCCCTGCCCCTGGCCCTGGCCCTCGCCTTGCTTTGGCTCTAGGAGCGCTTCTCTGCTCTCCTCCCCCTCCTCCTGCTCCTCGCCTTATTCAGTTTTGGTGCTTTTGGCTTGTTGCTGCTGCTGAGCAGCTTAGCGGCCATCAAATGGCAATTTTCATTTTCTATTTTGCTTTGCATTCGAACTCGAACTCACTCGCCCGACCAAGTTGAGTCCTGCTCTGCCTGGAACTGGAACTGGAACTGGAACTGGTACTGGTACTGGTAGCTGCTGACAGCTCTAATCCCTCAGCTCTTACCCCCACTCTACGCTCTCTCAGTCCCGCTGTGTGTTGAGCGACCGCCGCCAAACGTGCGACGCACAATTGACAGATAATTGTCTGTCAATTTGTCTCGCTGGCTGAATGCGTTCGCCTCTGTTGACATATGACTATACAACACACATATACATATATATATGTGTGTGTGATGTGTGTGTGAGCTGTGTGTGTGTGTGCTTGTGTGGCATGTGTATTTGTTTCTGTGTCAGCCTGTCCCGCTTGTTCGGTTTGCACAAGTTGACAGCTGGGTGACGCTGTTATACCCATTCCTCAAGCGAAAGGGTGGGCATATTGGTTTCCAGTTGCTTATATGTATGTATGTATATATGTATATACCTAGGTATGCATACACTTTTCGTAAATTAGAACTCATATATCATCAAACACAAGGCAAACTCTATCAATGCTAGAGACTCCACATCTAAAATATATAGAAATTTGTATATTTAAGCAATACAAAATGTCAGTTCTATATAGCCACTATGGGTAAACATTGTAGTTTCCATCTAGAGTTATATATCAATCCTTCTGCCTAGCTGAGCTAAGTCTCTCTACACATACAGCAACCCACTAGAGGCGTGGCACATCGACTGAAACTATTACACTTTCGTAACAGATATATAAAGTTGAGCATGAATAACTATTGAGCTACTCAACAGCTAGATGCCATATATACTCTATCTGACTCACTCCCAACCATTAGCTCAAATGAATAAGTATCCTGCAGTCCATCATGCCCAACTGCAGCACTTTTAGCACATTGTTGCTGCTTGGGGGCGTCACATCAATGGCGGCTGCGCCCATACGCATTATTAGCAAAAGAATTTCTGTTTGGCCTTTGGTAATTATTGTCTGCCTATCGATGCGGCCACTGACAGAGCATCCGATTGTCATGGCGACTGTGCTCGCTGCTGCTGCTGCTGCTGCGGCTCTCGCTGTCAAAGTTCGCCGTCAATTGGCATTTTGTGACTGTTTGAAGATGCGGCTGTCTACGGGCTGAGCAGACAGGCAAGAGTTAGGCAGCAGCTGCTGTTGTCTGGGACGCCAGTGTAGTGGGACGCGACTGTAAGCTGCCTCTGCCTCTGGCCTCAACAAGTGCCTGTGGGTGCTGTTTGCTCACAGGGCGTGGCTGTTGGGCTCACACGCATCTATTTCAGGGTCTTGACAACTACTCCACACACACTAGCACACACTAGCCCACATTCTATGTTTATTTTGAGCCCATTTTGAATGGTTTTGGCTTAAATAATGCAAACTACATGGGCAACAGCACAGCAAATGTGACTTCAAGTTCTAATGAAAGTCCCAGTCTCAGCCGAAATATGGAACCACAGTCAGACGCTATATATATATATATATATATATATATATATGTATATTTAGATATTTGTACTTAGTTCCCCTGGAGGGCCATGCCAGAAAAGGTACTTCAAACATCAAATATTAAGCGACGCTAAAGCATTGGCCCGCCGAGCATATTAAATTTTCAAATACCCGCACTTCCCACTGAATTTAATGTCTGCATAAGAAATTTTCTCTGCGACGAGAATTGCCCAAAATTGATCCAATTTAGCAGCAGCAATTGAATTTAACAACAACAGTCACAGTCGAACGCCCGAGAAGTTGATTATTATCATTATCTCTTCAGACTCTCTCTCTCTCTCTCTCTCTCTCTCTCTAATGGGCAGCTCGATTTATAATCGATTCGAGCTGGATATCTATCTGGCTTTGTTGGATGTCAAAACGTTTGGTGCTTTAGAGGCCAGCTTGTGTGCGATAACAAGTTCTTTTGTAACTAGTTATTCCACTTAGTTAAGTCATGGGAGTTATCTAATAAAGTCAAGCAAATAAGAGTGCTCTGATGGGGCATGCCTGACTTAGAAATACACTAACAACAGTTGAGCTGAGCTTTCACACACTCTCTTACTATCTGTATCTCTCTCTCTCTCTCTCTCTCTCTCTCACACTCTCTCTCTCTCTCTCCCACACCAATCGCCACACGTGCCGCCCACTCTAATATGATAAACAAGTTGATTGAACTTTGCCGCTTAATTAATGATCTCAGTGAAATCCGAGTGTGACTCTGATTCTGTCTATACAGAAAATAAATTACTTTAGTTTCCCAGAATCATGACTAGATATTTGCCAGCTGGAAATTTTGTATACGTCTGAGAGTTACGTACTTGACTTGGCTTCACTAGCTTAAGCACTTGTCACGCGTTGCCTGAAGTAGTCAAAATATTGATATTTGTGAGTGACAGCGATTAGATGAGGTAGCAGTAGTATGTTATACTGGAAGAGAAGTTCGAAATATCTATATGTATCGATATTTATCGATATTAGCTGATGAATCGATAACGTTATACATGATAAACATGTGAAATATCGATAATTATCGAAGGTATCTATTGCATTATAGAAATACGCATTTGAATTATACGTGTATATCGATATTTATCGATATAGTATATTTAAATTTATCTGTGTGTATCGATATGTATAGAGCTAGTATAGTGAAATATCAATATTGATTGTTATTACATAATGAAATATCTATATGTATCAACATTTATCGATATCAGTGGATATATCGATAACCTTATGCTGAAATACAATATATGATAGCCATATATGAGATATTGAAATGCATATGTGTATCCATATGTATCGATATTAACTGAGTTATCGATAACATTATACAGGAATATATATGTCAAAAGTAAAGCCCCTTCCAGCCCTCTCTGCTAAGCTCTGCCAGTATACGACGACTAAGAGTCAAACATGCTAAGCTCGAGCCCAATCGAGTCTATACTTCATAGAGTCCGTTCCCCATTGCATCCACTTGCTCATAGTGAACATACCATGTATTTTCCAACACTAATTAGATGAATTCCATTGCCGTTTCAACACACACACACAAAGTAAATATTTACGCAGCTTTGGCATTGTTGTCCTCAGCTGCCGCACTCTATTGGCGGCTTATTTGATTAGCCGCTTGGCTCGCCGTTCGTTCCGTTCTGTTTCTTTCGACATGAGTCATTCGGCGAGTTTGTCACTTCCTTGCCATAAATGGCTGGCATGGATTTTACATGGACGCCCCCACGAGTGCCCATCCCGGGCATAAATCATCGAATCCATAATTCAGTTTGTGGCTCACGAATGCAGTTTGCCGTTTGCCGTTTGCAGTTTGCATTTTGTCATCGTGGCGACGATTTGGCCCGACGACACGAATTCAATAAATCAAACACGTGCCACAAATGTTGATTGACGTGTCTGGGCCAAGAGGGCGCTAGAGGGGGCGTGGCGTGTGGGGGGGGGGGGGGACGTCGTGTCGCACGCCAAATGCGGTCAATTAGCGAAACAATGGTCTTTAACGGCAACTAATTAAAACCCGCTGAACAAACACTATACTCAGCCACGCCCCCAGCCCGAGCTACGCCCCCCGCTGGTCTATCAAGCGGAGCAATTGGCACGTGCGACTTGGATTTGTGAGGCGTTCTATGCTTATTTAGTTTGCTGATTAATGACAGCTGACAGAGGTATAAAAAGGAAGAGCGAGAGAGAGTGAGAGTGAGAGAGAGCGAGGAAATTGATGTATCAGGCATAGTGAAGCGTGCCTAGACAACATATTGGGCTGATAAAGAAGATAAATTGCTGAAACGTTTCTCAGCCAAATGTCTAATGCCCGTTGACAATCTACGGAAAAAGAGTTTGTCTATGCTACGCATTTACCTTTCCGTTGGTGTTTCCTAGCGAGTTTATTGAACTTTTGACACTTCTGTTGACTTGAAATATGAGTTGAGAGGCGGAGTAAACAATAATAGCACCACTGAGGCACTTTCTACTCAATGAAGAAATTGTGTGCAATGAGAGACATTTGGGAAGTTTATTATGTTTAAGCGTGAATAGTCGAGGAAAGTCAGTATATAAGGCATGATCTATACTGAACAATACCTCAAGGAGTGTATAACTCTAAGCTAGGAGCATATTCTGCCTAGGCTGAAGCGAGGATTTGTCTCTCCCTCTCTCTCTCTCTCTTTATCTCTTTATCTCTTTCTTTCTCGCAATCTCTCCTTCTCTCCCTGTCTCTCTCTTTTTCACTTTATTTCTCTTTCTCTTCCAGTCTCTCTTTACTGTCTCTCTCCCTCTCTGTATGTCTCTCTCTTTCGCTTACAATATCTCTTTCTCTCTCTTTCTTTTACAATCTTTCTCTCTCTCTCTCTCTCTCTCTCTCTCTCTGTCTGTCCCTCTCTTTCGCTCTCCCTCTCTCTTCTCTCTCTCTCTCTCTCTCTCTCTCTCTCTCTCTCTCTATCCATCTCTCTAGATCTTCCCATCTTTCACTAAGTTTCCACTTTCCATAAGTTCCTTTATTATAAGTCTCTTTAATCCTAGAATATAGATGACTGAATCTAGTGCTTATATACCCGTTTATACACCACCCGTATCACGCTTCAGTACACTGCAGTCTCGACACTCTAACGCAAGATTATGCTGGGAAATTCCTAATTCGCTCGAGAATTAGCCCATATATACTGATACTATAATGATCTCATGCTGGTCGTCAAACTTTTCGCACTCGATTCCGGAGCAATTTCCGTTTCTTTGTGCTCGAGCCGTGACCACTCGAACCTAAAGATGCCTCGAGTCGGCGCAGCATAAAGCGGGCTGATTGCGGATGTGCTAACTACATGGATATATGTTACACTTGGCTGATAATTCCCATAATTTGGACTTGGATTTGGATGCGGATTGTCCGTACTTCACTTTTTGCTCAGCTTAATTGCACGAAATCTGCGATGAATGAAGTTGTTCATTAAATTAATTATATTTCGCATGCGAGAGGAGCGCAATGAACAGCAATTTGGCAGTTGGCAGTTGGCCTTTTGGCCTTTTAGCCTTTTGGCTTATGGCCTTTGGCTTATTGATTCGATTTTTAGCTTTTGGCATTTTAATTAAAGGCATTTGCTTTGCATGCACCTGCTGAAGGTGCAATGGAGTGGCTGTATGACATCCATGTGAAGCATGTATGATGTACGATGTATGCATGATGTATGAGATCAATGTAAAGGATGAATATGCAGGCTATATCTTCATATTCATTTCAAATTTATCTTAGAATGAAAATCTACATTACTATAGATGATATGATGGGAGATGATCTTTGCCCTTTGGAAATCTTTAAACTAAAACTCTATTCTTCCAACTTTATACTAGAAATTGAGTGGAACTCTTAAAAACCCAGCCCTAGAGCGACTAATTCGTTTAGAACATCTATGCTAATAATGAAACCAGTCTGGATGCTCCAGTCGAGCATGCTTGACTAGGAAATACCCGGAAGAATGTGTTGAACTGCTGTTTCAGCTTTAGATAGATGAAAGAAGAGTATAGATAACGTACGGTCATACCTTATAGCCATATCTCTTGCTGCCTATTATGTACAAACTAATATGCCCACTTTAATAGCCCTTTCTAAGACACCCTCTCGGTTCAATCAAGCTTTCATCACTCACCCTTCATTCAACTCACTCAATTACCCACAAAATGACGTATTTCAGATATTTAAGGAATCTCCAATTACGATTTACATATAAAAATAGCTATTTATTGGTTTTTTTTTCTGCGGTCAATGCTAATCAGAGTCGAGAGCCAAGTTAATTGATAGTTCGTTCACATCCAAGGAACGAGCCGAAGGAAAACATAAGAAACTGATTCATTCAGATATTCACTCAATGAATGTCGCAGAGTGAAGTGACGAATAAACATTGAAGAAAAAACCCAAGCTACAGAGGGCTTTGGGGGCGCAAACATAGGCAGATAATGCTTGCTTGCGTCACTAGAGAAAGATTTCTGCGAAGAGGCGCAACAGCTGCGAACGGAAACCAATAAAAGTGAAAACAAAAAAATATATGACAACAATTTTTAAAGATATTTTTATAAAATATTTCGATTATATACTAGACTTATAGTATATATATATTTAAATATATATATCAGTGATCTCTTCAATGCACATCTCTTTACCCACACGTGCAGCAGCTTTAAGTTATAAATGTTTCACTCACTCAATGCGAACGTATCTGCATTCAGTCAAACACGAAACGAGACTGAGAAAGCCAAGCAAAGAAACAAAGTAGATGAAGAACTTGAGTAACGTTTCATTGCGGCTCAGTGTTTCATGCTGTCTGTGCATAATTCCCCATGTTTGCACACACACACACACTCAAGCAGTGAGAGAGCGAGAGGCGTGCGTACGTGCGTGTGCGTGCGTGCGAGCAGCAAGTTTTTGGCTCAACAGAGACAAGACAAAAAGCAGAGAAGAAGCTGAGGAAAAAAAAACAATTTCTGCTTATTTGTATATGTGTGTGTGTTTTACCAAATTAGCAAAACCGGTTTACACTGTGCCTGTGTGAGTGCGAGTGAGTGTGGGTTAGGCAAAGGGGCTTAGCAAGGGCATCGGGGGAGTAGCAACAACATGATAAAGATAAACAAAAGCCGCTTTTGCTCATTAGCCATTCTTACTGTTGTTGTTGTTGCTGCGAACAGTCAAACAATTGCCCTACCTCGCATAACGTGTAGCTGCGCCCACAATCCAGGTGGAACCGCTCAGCTTTTTAGCAAATTTTTTATCAACAAGGTCGTGAGCGCACAAAACTAAACAAAAATTGAGAGCACAAAATGAGGCAGAGCAAGCGAGTGAGCGCGAGCAAGACAAGGCGTCTGCCAATGCCCTACTGTAGGCATAGCAAAGGAGCGAGGGGGCGAGAGAGACGGCGCGTGAGTGTGAAATCAACAAGTCGCGAGCTGCTCTCTGACTCGCCTATGCTTATTGCATACTCGCGCTCTCTTTATGCATACTTCCACGTGCGATCTGTGCGCTCTGACTGATAACTGTTGTCTAAGCTGCACTCTGGCCACTGGTCCAGATGCGTCGAGAAACGAGTTTAGCACAAAACGATTTCAATTTGCATTTGCTTAATCGATATTGCCGTTTCAAGCAGCACGCAGTTGCCATTGACGTCAGTATTTAAGATAAAAATTGTGATAATCTCATAACTTCTGTATATGCAATAATACTCCCTAATGGGGCAATAATAATGCAACAAATACTTTTTTGAATGTTTAAGTGAATCTATAAAAAACAAGAGAATCTTTCATCTTTTATTTCTGAAAATAAAAAGTGATTTCATTGCGGCCAACCGACTGACTGGCCGGATTATTATGCATAGCTAGCAGAAAGCTACATAAATATGATGAAGCAGTTGTAAATTGTTTTTGTTGCTGTTCTCTCAATATGCAAATCAGCAGAAATCGTGAGCGGGCAACAACACAAGCCCGCATTTATTGCAGCTTTTTGCTCCAATGTGCAGCAAAAGGCCAAAGGCAGAAGGCCGCTGCAGAGGGAAAGAGAGCTCATCTTGTTGGGCTATGATCTAAAAGATCTAAATATGCACTAAAGTAAACACTGCAAGCATTGATCTCATTTACACACACACACACACACAGCATGGCTACTTGCATGCGCACAACTGTAAATGTTGTCCTCTTTTTAGAACTCTCTCTTCGCTCTCTTCCTTCTTCTTTTAGCGCAAGTGAACCAATTCAGTATTTGCAAATGTTATTGCGAGAGCTTACGCTCTATCTCGCTCACTCCCACACGCTCTCTGCTGACCAACCAGCGACTCGCTGTAAACATTTGTTTACTCTGTTTAAGAACTTTTTTTCAATTAAAAACTCTTTTTTTTGTGTGTTAGCAATTGAAATTAATAAAGATCGCGTTCGTTGACTCTTTGTCGTTTCGATTTCATGCATCGCGTGATTGTATATTATTTCATACAGCAATACATATATTTATACATATACACATATAAACATACATATATTAGTTTTATATTTTCATTTGTTTTTTGTTTTTTGCTTATAATTATTTAGCTTTTGTCACTGACCGTTTTCTGTTTTCGACCGTCGTTGCTGGCCGTCGAACGTTTCGCTGAATACTGAGAGTTTCTCGCCCGAGCAAGAACTTATAATATTGTATTCAGTTGTAGTCGGAGTGTTAAGGCGAGAGGAAAGACTATTCTCGGCGCGCCCTGAACTTTTTTTTATAGCCTGAAACACTTGTGAGTGAGAGGAGCTCCGGGCATATCGGTTGCGCTCAGACGGTAGGAGGCGCGAAATTATCTCTTTACCTCTCTTTATCTTTCTCTATAAGAACAGCGATCTCTGGAACTGTGAAACTGAGGGAGCTGAAATTTGGAATATACATTCTTTTATACCTTAAGGAATACGAGTTGCTAATTTCTTTCCGATAACTGTTGTCATTTCCTTATAATCTATAAAAAACCAATATTTTAATTTGGGCTTTCAAGCATAACTTGAAGACTATAAGAGTTAGGGCAACCCAAATGGGAATGGAGGGTAATGAATTTAATGCACAAATTATATAGTTATTGAATTTAAAAAAAGTCTTTTTAGTCAAGTTAAATATGTGCAAAATAAAGCCATTTAAAATAGTACAGTCTTGATCTTGTGCATATCTCTATATTTCTATAACATAAGTATTTCTTAAAAATTTCATCAAGATTGGACAGCTAGAACCATAGTTACATCAGTCTGCTGCTCCTAACGGACTATTCACTCAACAGCCACAGCATGCCTATACTGCGTGTCTATACATACATGCATTCTGTAGAGCATTCATGGACTCACCTAGTCGATCAATCCATAATTGCTTCTCTTTCGATACAAAGTCTGGTATTTTTTCACGTCACTTCGTATAGGATCGTCATCAGCCCAAAGGAACAAAGGTTACTTCATGTATTTGCAATTAGTCTCGCAAGCTTCAGCGGATGACTACTGCATGACTAAGTTCTTTTTTGCTATCATGGGAAAATGCGAAACGTTCTTTAAATACTTGAATCGGATATGCACAGCCCCCTTAGATACCCTACTTATATACATATGTTATGCTGCTGTCGACTCATTTCCACTCGGAGTTTTTGGGCTGAGCTTCAACAATGGCATAAAAAAAGTCACGTTTTCCATGCACTTGAATAAATTTGCATTTACGATGCAATTATGAACGCTAATTGCTGTTTAGCAATTTTATGATTTACAAATCCATCTAAATACTTGAATTCCCTAATGATGATATACTAGATAGGTGTGCTTATTGCGAGTCACGAATTCGCATCGTCGAAAAGGTTTACGACGATTTTTACTGCAAAAGCAAGAAAAATACTATATAATGTAGTTTAAGCTTCAGATATGGAAGAAGTTATAGAAAATGTATATTAATATAATAATATTTGGGTATTTTCTGAAGATTACTACGGCATATTAGCCTTATATAATATATCATATATCAAAGTCCATCATTTCAATTGATATATTATTTTATTATATATAAAATTTATATATAAAATTTGTAATTATATATAAAGAACATATAAATTTGTATAAATCATGTATTTTATTTCAATTAAAAATTTCTAAATATTTTTAAATTATTTTTTTTTTTTAAGAATTCTAAGATAGATATAGTATTATAAAATTTAAAGTTACCTAATAGTATAGTATTATAAACACATAAGAAAACTAAGGATAAATGTATCTATATATGACACTGTATTACCCAAACTTAGTTCTTGCTCGAGTACTCCCCATGGTCCCACTGAACAAAAGAACTCAAAGTGATATCATACTATCAGCCATGGGGCAGATGGCCGTCATTTTATTAGGTTTTCCCCCTTTTTATTTGTTTACTTTAAATTTTTTGTAGTTAATCTCTTCTTTGTATATATGGTTATCTCTATTTACATATGAAAAAGCACATAATTTGATTTCTTTCTTTTTCAAAATGAAAGCTAATACAAATTACGTTTACAGTGGCATTGGCGCTTTGTATATGTAAAATTTGTGTTTGTAAAGTTGCGGGTTCGAGCCCCGCAAGGGCATATGATTTTTTGCGGTGTGTGGAATAAACACAAATACTAAAAACAAAGCAAAAATTGCAGCAAATCAAAAAATATGTTGCCATTGCCATAGCAAGCAATGGGCGTGAGAGAGCGAGAGAGCTGTCATACAGGCTTGCCTCTTTACAATGTGTTTTGTATTTTGCTTACTCTTAGTTATTTATAATTCCTCTCTCAGTTGTGCATGTGTGTGTGTCTAAGCAAACAGTAATGCAAACAAAACGAAATAATCAAGTAGTTTAACAAGAAGCAAGTTAAGGCAACGATTAATGATGAAGGGTTTGGCGCTGAGCGTGGTGGCTCGCGCAGTTAACACACATAATCGCGGGTTCGAACCCCCGCGCAAGCATACATTTTTCTTAATTTAGATAATTTTTAATGCTGCATTGCGACTCATCATGGCATAATAGTTCGACTCTTCAATAGACGACTAATTTCCGCATGAATCGTAGAATATATACTATTTATAGAAGGGGTTAATGCGCGTGTCTACTGACATTTTCATATTGTGAATGACAGTGCTTCGTGCAATTTCCGTACAATATTCAATTTCATATATTTATTTTCGATTTTCTTTTTGTAGCCACCACAAATTTTGTTGGGAAATTCACGCAGAGCGTGCGCCGCATTGTGCAGGATGTGAAGGACGAGGGGGCACCGAGCGGCATGACCCGGGACGAGGTTATCGAGACGAACGAGCGCTTGCGATCGCTGCGGCTGCGCCTCGAGGAGTCCTACGACACGGTCAAGAAGGCCCTGATCAACCTGATGAACCAATACGGCGACTCGAAGAGCCATCGCAACATCTTCCAGCGCTATCCCATGCTCAAGCTGATGATAAAGGTAATTCGATTGGATTCGATTTGATTTGACAATACTAATGAGAATTGAGCGCAGGAGGTAATACGGCTGGAGACCCAGTACTGGACGTTGGTGGACATTCCGCGGCAGGAGAAGCAGGAGACGGTGCCCTCGTACGTGATGCGCGCCTGCTCCATCATGGAGAAGACGCAGAAGTCGGGCGAGGGCGTCAAGACCTCGGCCCGGCTGGCCGAGGAGGCGGCCGAGCGCCGGGAGCGCATGGAGCGCTTAGAGCGTAAGTTGAGTTGACTCGTTAAGTCCAGCGATTAACACTGATTAACTCCAAACCACCACAGACATGACCACGGCGCAAATCGAGCTCGAGAACACGCAGCTGATTAACGATTTGTACCGTTTGCTGAAAAAGTATCTGGGCCTGCGGCACTTGATACGCGTCCTGAAGGTGAGCGAACAATCGAGTTCAATGAGCAGGAAGCACTCTATTCTCTCTCTCTCTCTCTCTTTATGTGAATGCAGGAAGAGTACGGCAGCTCAAAGATGTATCCGATATTTCCGCGATACACAATGCTGAAGGACATGATAAAGGGCATCATGCACGACCCCGACTACATGGAGGTCTGCCACGAGACGCTGGCCAACTCCAACTGAGCCGAGGCATCCGGAAATGGCAGGCGTCGCATGAGCGTCATATGAGAGGCCCAGCACGAGACACCGCACTAATCCAACAGGATGCGCGCGCGTGTGTGTGTGTGTGTGTGAGTGCTGGATTCTGCATGCGTCCTTCTGCCATCTTCCGCTCGTGTTTAACAATTTTCACGCTTTTTGCATAGTTAGATACAAATCTTTAGATAATTTTTAGCCAAACAAAACAAAAGGCGAACAAAACAAAGGAAAACACCTACCCCACCACAAGAGTAAACTACTTAACAACTACAACAACAACAACAACAACTACAACTACAACAACTACAACATTTACTTAAACTACAACAAACTATTTACCACAAACAGCAAAAGACAGTTGACTTAACTTGGCTATAAGAGAGAGTGTAACCAAACCAAACCAAAACAAAACAAAACAAAAAGAAACGCATTTATTTTAATGACTTTTTGAGATGAATATAAGAAACAACAAAAACAACAACAAAAACAAAACAAAACAAAACACAAAATAATCTAAATACTAAAATACTTAACATACGCGAATGATGTACAACTCAAGTATTGAATATCCTTCATGCCCCACAATATATTTATATATGATAATCTAAAGCATTAGCCACATATACTATATATAGAACTACTATGTCTCTGTGTGTGCGTGTGTGCGTGTGTGTATGTCAGCCACAGCCATATAATTCCTTGAATTCCCAAATTTCTTAAATTTATTTTTAATTTAAATTTTTATTGTATGAAATAAATAAATTCCTTTTGTTCCTTTGATCAATTTCTAAAATGAAATTAAATCATAAATTTTTTTAATTTCATAATTTTCAGCACCAAAATTTCTATAATTTTCCAAATATTTCACACACTTCAAAAAAAATTTTCTAAGTTTCCTTAAAAATTCCCACACCATCACACATTCTATTTAAAGCTTAATAATGGCTAAAAAAATGCTAAAATATTTTTAAAAATTTCAAAACAATATCATAGATCAGATATATTTCATATAAATTAAAAAAAAAAAAATATTATAAATTTTCAAAATATTGAAATATTTTTGAAAGTTTTTTTTTTGTAAATTTCAGAAAAAAAGCAAAAATATTTGGCATTTAAAAGTTAAATAAACTGAATAAATTCATAAATTCATAAATTCCTATAAGTATTTTATAATTTTAAAATCGTTCATTAAAATTTCAAATATTTAAAAAAAATTTTAAGTTTTAAAAAAAACATATTTCAAGAATATGAAAAAAATACTTTAAATAAGTTCATAAAATTTTACAATTTTTAAAAAATTTATATATTTCCTATCTTTTAAGAATTTCACATAATATCACGATTATTCCTTTCTTTCTCGACTTAAGTTTCCTATTTTCGAAACTAGTTAAAAGTAAATCTAAATTAAACTCAAATCTTATTCATATACATCTACTATAGTCATATTTCAATATTAAACAAGTGAGAACTTCGCAGTCGGGCGTAACCGACTGCCAAATACTCGTTCACAAACCAGAAGCAGCTAAATCTATGTTTTCCGCTCTCTGAAGGTCTATCCGCAGAGAAGGCCAACTCGTAGCTCTATATAGTATATTGAAATATGCCTATTCCAAGAGATCTAGAGAGATCTCCTTCATGCAGACATATGAACTTTGTCTAAAGCTAATATACCCTGTATCAACTGCGCGTGAACGAGTATGCGTATTTAAATAACTTGTATAGTTAGACAATATTAGGGAAATGTTCCCAAAATTAGATTTCTGTACACTTTTTGAAGGAAACACCAATTGTCCTCGCATAAGTACGAAGGATATACATACATTCAAGTATAGCAACAAATAACTCAGGATCATTTGCTATGGTTCCTTTGACACTCCAAAACTCCTCGTAGCAAAACTATTTTTCCAAAACCAAAAAAAGAAAACGGAAAATGGAAATATATAAGTAACTCTATGTTTAGCTGAGTATTAAAAGCTTTAAGTCCTATGCAATGTATGAATACCCCAAGAACCTCGAAGAAGAAGAAGAAGTTAAGTTAAAAATTTGAATATTATATAATAAACTATGTTTTAGCTTTAGCCAAACCTACCAAAAACGAAAAACATGCAAATTTATACGAGACCAATGACAAATTCTACGAGCTTACAACCATTTGAACAAGAAGAAGAAGGAGAAGAAGAAGAAGGAGATCAAAAACCTGCTTGATTAACTTTAATTTCGATCTGAAAGTCTATAGACAAAATGCCACCAAAATATCAAAATATCTATGAGACTTACTGAACACTATATCAAACACTATATGAAAGCTATAATTTCGAAAATCTATATTTCTATGCTGTATTACGATATTTATATTTTGAACTACAATATTGACACACCCACCGAAAATATCCACGATCAGCGAAGAGGGCGAAGCTGAAGCCCTTTGAAATGAAGCCCTTTGAAATGAGCAAACAGACAAACATAACATTTATAAATCAAAATCAGTTGGGTATATGTTTGAGAAACTACAGTTATATACAGTTATACAGATCCAAATACTTGGGAAGATCAAAGAGAATGCATAAGAAATACAATTCTTTTCAAATTATAGACCTAGAAGATTTACTACTCAAGAATCAGACTATAGTTGGAAGAGAGAGAGAGAGAGAGAGAGAGAGAGAGAGAGAGAGAGGGAGGGAGTGTAACTGAGTAAGAGAAAGACGAAGAGATTGACAAGGTATAGGAAGGATTAGAGAGAAAGAGAGAGAAAAAGAGAGAGAGAGAAAGAGAGAGGTAGAAAGAGAGAGAGATAGAGAGAGAAAGAGAGAGAGAGAAAGAGAGAGAGAAAGAGAGAGAGAAAGAGAGAGAGAGAGAAAGAGGGAAACAGAAAGAGAGAGAGAGAAAGAGAGAGAGAGAGAGTGACAGGGAGGGTAAATTGATTGTGAGAGAGAGAGAGAGAGAGAGAGAGAGAGCGAGAGAGAGAGCGAGAGAGATAAAGAGAAAGGGTGAGGCAAGGGAAAAGTGATTGAGGGAGAGAGAATAAAATAAAGAAATAGAGAAAGAATGACAGAGAGAGAGAGAGAGAAAAAGGAGAGTGAAAGCGAAAGATGGAAAGAGAGGGATAGAGATTGTGGTATAGAGAAAGAGAGTGACCGAGAAAGAGGAAGAGAGAGAGAGAGAGTCACTAAGTCAGAGCGAAGTAGAGTAAATGAGAGAGTGGGAAATATATTAAAGAAGGCAGAGTCAAAGAAAAGAGGAGGAGGGACAAAGAGTGAGAGTAAGGTATTAATGGAGGTGCAAATTGAGGGACTGAAAGAGTGGTAGAGTGAGCAATGAGAAGCAGCAAGATATCTTTCTCTAGAATATGAGACGAAAGCCAGGAAAGAGGAGAGTAAGACAGAGAATTAGTGAAAAAGGGGTAGAGTAAGAGAGTAAGAGTCGCAGAGAGCGGGAGGAGCAAAGGCTAGAGAGTGAGAGATAGAGGGAAAAGAGCAGAGGTGAGCGGTAGACTCTCGACTATAGATTAGCTATGGTACTCGAAATCTGATTGCTTTCACTCTAGGTTTGGAGTATACTATATTGAAGTCTGATTCTTGATTACTAAATTTAGAAACTTTTGTGCGTCTTTCCTTTATATTTATGCAACAACAAATGTTAATTTTGACTAACTGTTGTTAAACTAGAAGAAATCTGTTTGAAAACTCTGCAGGCAAGAAGCAAACTATATATGATATATAAAGTATATATATTATATGTATGCAAGTATTTATTTAGCAGGCATTTCGTATGTTTTGATTGTTATTTAAGGTTTTCGTGTAGTTAAATGTTGGCAAAATCAATTCAATGGAAATTATTAATAAAATATATATATATACAGGATATATATATATATATTTTGAAAAGAGAAGTTCAAGTAATCAAAAGAAAAAAAAACTAAATTAATCAAAATGTATTAAGAAAATACTAGCAATATCTTAACGCCTCATTAGTTGATTGAATGTGTGTGTGTGGAGAGAGAGAGAGAGAGAGAGAGAGAGAGAGAGAGTGTGTGTGTTGTGTGTTGAAATACATATACTAGCTAGTTAATACCTACTTCAGTGGACGTTTAATCCTGTATTATACAATCTATACACACATACATATATACAAACACAGCTAGACATATATACACAACATACATACATACCAGATGCAAACAAAACAAAAACATTCAAACAAGGGGTATATACTATATACATAATACATTGACCTATATATACATATACATATACATATACATATATATATATATACGAAAAGATCGTACAATTTTACCTTTTCAACTTCTAAGTGTCTACCAGAAACGGAAAGCTGATATACAAACAAAACTTAAAAGCAAAAAACAAAAATCAAAACAAAAATAAAAACAAAAATATATTGTGTGTGTATGTTATTACATATGACATTATATTCGAATATGCAATATTATAAAAACCTATTAAATATATTGGTACTTAACAAACGTGTCAAATTGTTTTCATCTTTCATCTTTCATCTTTTGTATTTCAGTTACTCAACTTAGAGTGGCGCCATCTGTGTGTAGAGGTGTTCAAGTAGCTTGCAACTGCACACATAGATGGCGCTGCTAAAAGCTCACTCTACACAAAAAAGCTTAACAAGTCTAACAACCATGAATAAAAAGCTCTCGAAACACGGCTAAAACTTCCATTTGGGCTACTTCTTGGCACGCCTTTCCCTGACTGCCTCCACATCGGCCTCCGATGGGTCCTCCGGCAGCGTGTCCACAGACAGCGAGGAGCGCTTCGACTTGGAGCCGGCGCTCGAGCTAGAGCTGCTGCCCGAGTTCTTGGGATACTTGACTGCCTTGGTATTGCCCGAGCACTGGATAATGAAGCGCAGCTCATCCAGCAGCTCGTCCTTGAAGTTAACCTGCCCATATAGAGAACTTGGTTAAAATCTTCATAAAATAAACAGAAATAATTGAAATTTGCATGCCAAGCATATGGTAGAGCTAGAACTGAATGTGACAAGGGATTAGGTTGTATGAGTTGATGGAGCTCCATAAGTCCTTGTTGAAGCTGTTGAGCAAGTTTCGTTATTTTAGTTACATTCTGAGCTGCGGCATGCCCGCTTTTAGTCACGACACAATTAACTGCCCATCTGTTAATAGATGAGTAAACATATATAGATATATATATATATCTGTATACAATCTAGTTATATATATATATTTATAGAGCCTCCATGCTTGGCGCCTTGGTTACCTTGTTCTCTCGTGCGGTCCAGTAGCTGCTGAGCACGCAGTTAATCAGTCCATAAATGCTGGCGAAACAGCTGCCCACGAACATGACAAGATAAACGCCGCCCAAATTGGCAAAGCCCAGCGAGGAGGCATCCGAACTGACTTCCTCCTGCGGCCAGTGTCAATGTCAACAGTTGTCCTTCCTCTCTGAGAGTGTGTATGAGGGTGTGTGTGTGTGGATGTGGAGGCAAACTACAGAGTAAAGCGAATTGGTTGCCTAAAAAGCCTTCAAGCAGTGATTGTACCTTGTTCTCGCTGCTGCGCTCCTTCACGCCCAGCAGCATCTCCAGCACGGACACTAAAACGCCAAAGGCGGAGCCCACGAACAGCACCAAGTAAACGCCGCCCAGATTGCTTATCTCGAGGGCCAGAGCTCCAGCCTCACCGCCTGCATCCTGTGCACACACACACACACATACACACACACACATTGACACACACACAGAGACTCAGATACATTCATACCCGTGGGAAAAGGCAAAAGTCTTTTCGGATATGTGAGCACTTACCGAACAGGCGCCTCCGCCTCGCTTCTCCTTCCACCACTTGGTCTTCATTTTGGTCAGCAGACCCTGCTCCTGCATCTCGAGTATAGCCTGGCTCAACACGTCGCGATACGGCCAGTCTGCAAAGTTCCCATATTTATAATGCATTGCCCTTTAGTTGAGCGCGTGTGCCCGACTAGGAGTCACTTACTCTTTCGCATGGCTATGCCGTAGCCCTTCTCATCCAGCAGCGCCCCCACCTGGGTGAGCGTGCAGCGTCGCTCCGTAATGTACTCGATGGTGGTCGACTCCATGAGGAAGGCGTAGTTGCTGTTCTCCACGCGATCGACGCCCTCTTGATTTGAGTTCGTCATGTACTCGGGATTGTCCTTCATGAACTCGTACATCTTCTGGTAGGTGGGAAACTTAGCGTCCTGCGAGAGTGAGAGAAGTTAGCTAAGGCCAATCGAGAAACAAAACTCACCTTGAAGAAGGTGAAGGTGCTGCCGCCATTCTTTGCGCCGTAGTTGACGCCGCCTTTGTTCTCCGACAAATCTTCAGCGTCCTCTATGGGCGTCACGAGCGATTCGACGGTGAGAAAGGCGGCCAGGTTAGCGGTGTAGGAGGACACCAAGATCAGCGTGAAGAACCACCAAGAGGAGGCCACGGCACGCGTTGAAAAGGCTCTGAATGAAAGATGGAAATTGGATAATATCTTTGGGGATACTTAGAGGGTACCTACTTGGGAGCCAGCTCGGAGCCTTGTTGGAAGAGGGCGCCAATCGAGAACCAAAGGCAATTGGCGAAGCTAAATTGATTCTCCAACTCGGTGGGCTCCTCAATGCAGGGATACGGATTATCCCACTCAGCGGGCGACATGCGGCCCAGGATGAACATGCTGATGGACACGCCCATGTAGGCAAGGCCCAGCCAGAGCCAGACCTCGCCGGAGAACGGAGACATGAAGGAGAAGAGCTTGGGAGGCTCCTTCATGGGCTTGCGAAACAATATAGCAATGCCTGTGGGAGAGAAGACTCGATACAACTGGTCCTTTCCTATGGGTAAGGGAACGGCTTGCACTCACCTAGATTCATGAAGGGAATGGTAAAGTCCACGCCGCTCTCTCGCTCCGACGTCATGGTCAGATCTGTTATGCCCATGTCAGCGCGCTAATTAATAATGTTATCAGAATTGCATTACATTCATTAATTCTCAATTAGTTTCGCTTAACACAGTTAATTGGAAATGGCGGATGAATAACTGCGAATATTGCGCATACGCCGCATGCAATGAGCACGCAATGAATTTTTAAACACACGCTGCCGACCCGGAACGGAGTGCACTTTCAGTCCGGCATAAAATAGTGAAATGAATTGGAAATTTAATAAATTATGACCTCGGGGCCTCGGGCGTTCGGGCGTTGCCATGCGACGAGAAAAGTTAATTAAAAATAAATTTAAAATCAGAATAACGAATCGATTAGATCGGAGGCGACTGTAGCCAGCATAGCCCCGGGAGCCCCGAGCTGAAAACTCATAAATATGAGATGAGCGATGATGATGGGGCGGGGGAGGAGGATTGGGTTCTATTCCGATTTATTGGCATTAGCCCGAGGCAGGCACATACGTTGTCTATTATCTCGCGCAGCATGCCGTTCCACTCGCCAGTCTTGGGATCGATTCCGCCGTACTTGTTGTCCGGCTGCAAGTAGAAGGTGTAGCTGAAGCCCAGCTTCTTGGAGAGCTCATCAATCAACTCGATGCCGAAGCCCTCGAACTGAGCGTTGCCCTCCATCTTGTCGGCGGTCTCCTTCAGCATCCCGTACGGCTCGCTCTGCAGTAGGGGAGATTCTACGGATATTTCATTTATACCGCATCCAAACTGGCCGACTTACAATGGCGGTGACGACCACAAAGCTCTTGTTCATCAGCGAGCGCATGTCGGGCTCGAGTGTGTGCGCCGGGGCCGGACGATTCATCTCGAAGCCATCCGCGCTGCTCCATTGGCCAATTTGTTGCATGCCCGAGACGCCCAGCTCTATGACCTCCAGCTGAAAATCCGTGCGCAGTCCCTCATAGTCGAAATGGATTTGCCCCGTGAGGCCATTCAGCGACAACTACCCACAGAGTGAGGGAGAGAGAGAGAGAGAGAGAGAGAGAGAAACACATGTTGATGTTTTATGAATCATTCTGTTGCCATATTCCGACTCACCGACTTCATGTAGTTGACGAGCGTGTAGCCCTTGTCCCAGGCACTGTCGTCGCCGCAGCTGAGCGTTATGGGTCGGAAGTTAACATGTTTGTATGTCTCGGCCAGCAGCTGGATGCCATCGTAGATGAGGGCCATGCTGTTGGTCAGGGGGCACGACACTGCAACGGAACAAAGTCTGTGAGAATGACCGACTACGAGATACCCTTAACTTTGAGTACTAAAGTGAACAGCAGCATAGGGATGAGCTACGGGATGGTTCTTTCTACATACCTCGACTATATCTTAACTTAACTTGGATTCTAAGCCTATCATCTTAAAGAAACTTTCAGGACCCGATTATAATATCGTAATGTGCGTGTGTACCAAAGCACAAGTCTCTACTGCTTGGAGAAGGTATAGCAAATGGAAAATATTCACAATTTAGCTAATCATTATAGTAGCCTACGCACGAAATTTGGTAACTCTAGCTGCCATAGTCTTTGAGATATGCTCAGAAACCCTTAGAAAACATCGATATTTATCGATAGTAAGAAAATGGTATGGGTCATCGAAGAAAATTATTGATACTATATTACATATGGCACACAAGAGTATATATATCAAATTTCAACTTTCTAGCCTTTGTAGTTTCCGAGATCGATACGGACGGACAACCAGGCCAAAGCATGGTCAGAAGAGGCAGATAATAATGTCACGATAGATTTAGGTCTTTCGGCATATCAAGTTTACATTTTATAGTTTATCATACGCCAGTCCATAGTCAATATACCCCGTTCAATCCATTTGTCATATTTTAAGGGTATAGGAAATGGCATAGAGGTCGCATAACATCCATAAATGGTTCAATGGCCATTTGCATTTATCATTTTTTGTTTGCAGCAGCAGCAGCAGCAGCAACGGCAACAAATTGAATCGGATTGGAGTGAATCGACAAATTGAAATTGAGATCGAATGGAGATTGGGCTTGATTTACCGTTCTGGAATGGCTGCTCGCTCTCGTAGAGGGCCTTGGCCACCTCGAGCACCTGCTCGTTCGCCGGCGAAACGAGCCGCAGGCCCGTTATGTTCGAGTCAGCGTGCTGGTAGGGCTCCAGGTCCATCGTGTGCCAGTCCAGATTGCCAATGATGTAGCGATAGTCGCTCGTCAGCAGCCCCACCTGCTGGGCCTGCTTGAAGAACTCGGGCAGGGTATCCAGCGAGCCGACGACCACGAACGAGTCATCCTCGCCGTTCCGAATGCGGCGCAGCACATTGCGATAATTGCCATTCAGATCCAGGTCATAGCGTCTAAGTGTTATCGTCGGTCCGGTCGTTCCGTACATCTGCAGCAGCTCGTTGACGGTCACCAGGTACTCGCCCGACTCGTAAATGATGGTGAAGCTCTCCCAGCCCAGGGCGGTGACCAAGTCCTTCAGTGCCACGCCCAGCTGCGACGGATGTGGATGCAGATTGATCGTCGGCAGCTGGGCGCCAAAGTCCCAGCGCGTGTCCAGGAACGGCAGCTCCTTGGCATCGCAGATGCTCAGCGCATGCCGTGCGGCCAGATTCGTGCTGGGCCCAAAGACAGCCACCAGATGTTGCTGGGTAGAATTTAGAAGATAATGCTTAATAGAGTGGAAGTATATAGGGTATATATCGAGCTGATTACCCTGAGCATTTTGCACAGCTTCTTGGATGTCTCGAATGCATTGTTCGGCTCGATGGCCACGGCCACGCCATGCAGATTGAGCTCCTCGTTCTGCTCGTTCGCCTTCTCTATGGCCAGGTGGAAAATTTTCTCAAGATCCGGATTGGTGTTCTCGAAGATGAGGCCTGAGGTAAACAATAAGTGAGAGCAACAGGGTGTGACTGACTGAACAATACTCTCTAGTGTTTTTTTGGAAATAAAATAATCGATAAATCGATAGTTATCGATTGGACTAGACTTGGTAATGGCATATAGATCGAATTATATAGATCATATTATATATATAATATATATTTGGAGTCGTTCTGAAGTACTTAATGATTAGAAGTGTGAATGAGTGAAAAAGTTTTAGGGTAATCTAACTGTAAGACTTGATGATCCGTACTATAAAACCATCAAAGTTGTAATTAGTGTTATGACACGCCCCACATGGACTTCAGACGACGATGAATCTGCATACATAGTATATAGATCATATGCATATGTAGTATATAGATCATACATATGCATATGCATTGATCATATATATGCACATATAGTACATAGATCATATATTTGCATATATAGTATATTGATAACATATATGCATATATAGTATATAGATCAAATTCCAAGTCTCTATCTCTATCACGACTCTATACAGATCATATATATGCACATATAGTACATAGATCATATATTTGCACATATAGTATATAGATCATATATTTGCATATATAGTATATAGATCAAATTCCAAGTTTCTATCTCTACTTTTACTCACACATTCAAAAACCTATATACCCGCTTTCACTTCGCTTCACTGGCATCGCAGGCATTACACACGAGCAAAGCTATAAATAGTTTGTGTTCTTTTTCCGCTCTGTATTTGTTTTGCTATGCAAATTCTATTTACGAATGACTTTTATATGGCCAAAACAAATGCTGCGACCAATTCGCCGCATTTGTAGAATGCCGCAGATGAAGCTGACGCCGCTGCCGTGCCACATGTTTCAGTGGGGCATAAAAATACACGCACACTTTGACACTGACACATACACAGATTGAGCAATGCACTCACACAAGTGCGCGGCCTATTTGCATGGCAAAGAACACAAATTTCGTATTGCATAATCATTTTTGAGTGAAAAAAAAGCCATAAAATGTTTGAAAGTTTCTTTTTTCCAGCTGCTCAACTCACCCACATTGGTGCGCTCCGCTCGACAGCTGGCCAGGAGACACGTGAGGCTGCACAGAGAAATCACTAGAATCGTCCAGCTGCCCAGGCGGCCCTTGGGCCGTGCAGCCACAGGGAATTGTTCTGGCATCCGACGACTGCTGCTGCTGTTGAAACTGTTAAATACAATTATTAATCAATTTGCGAATTACTCTTTAATGTGCACTCAACAATTAGCGCTTTTGTGTTGCAATTTTCCTCTTGCTGCTGACTTTTACGGCGCAGCTAAATTTAATTTATAGTTTTGCATTTACGACTCTGCCTGCAACGACTGCTATGAAAGCAGACGGCGAATTGCTGGCGATTTAGTTGAAAGGCGAATTGCTATTGCAGCCGAACATCAATTCGCCGTGCAAGCAAAGCGTCTGATTGCAATGGCCAGAGGCTGAACGGCGAATTCCGACGTTGATGTTAGGCGAATTGCAAGCGATGCATGAATTCGCAGCAGAATGTGCCTGGTGCTGTTCGCATTGCAATGAATGTGCCGAAATGTAATTAAATTGTTTTAATTCATTAAACGCTTGTTAAATGCACTCTTAAATGATCGCAGTTGTTATGGGATTTTTCTTTTGCGTCTGTTGTTTTTATGGCAGTGCTAAATGTAATCAAAATTGTTTTATTTACGACTGGCAACGCGCGCGTGTGCTGCTCGCATATAATTTAGTTGAAATGAAAGGCAAATTGCGATTTCAGCTGCGCATGAATTCGCTGCAGACTGACTATCAAGCAAAGCAATGAACGCGGTCTAAGCTGAGCTCATAACGGTGAATCTGCTGCGTATGCACACAGTAGCTGCAGACAAGCGGAATTCGCCTGCTGCCTATCGAGTAATGCAATGGAGAACTGTTAAGCTGAGTTCTTAACGGCGAATCTGCTGCGTATGCACACATCAGCTGAAGATTGCTGTCTTGCTTCTGCATCGTCTTCTGCCTGCCTTCTGGCTTGTCTTCTGCTCTGCCTTATGCCTTGGTTTCTGCCTTGCATTCTGCCTTGTCTTCTGCTCTGCCCTATGCCTTGTCTTCTGACTGCCTTCTACCTGCCTTCTGCTAGGCGGCGCCTAGACTAGACTGAGCAATGAAAGGCGAACTCCACTGTGCACACACACATATGTAATATCAAATGAAAGGCGAATTGCGCTGTGCACATATAATTCTAATTAAAGGCGAATTGCACTGTGCACACATAGTCCCAAATGAAAGGCGAATTGCATTAAAGCATAGCTCTGCTCTCTCTCTCTCTGTCTAGCAAACGACTGCTATAGGCAGGCACTGAAGAGTGAGTTCTTCCAATTCGCTGCAGCTGCCATCTTGCATAAGCGACTCGGCCAGCAGTCTTCATTTGATTGTGTGTTTGTGCTTTAAGTTTGATAATTATTCATTGCAATTTGAATGCAGCCAAAAATAATTCTGAATGTGATTTGCATATTAAGAGTGAAATATTTCGCCTGAGCTACCAACGCTCATGCAGCTCCGGGGCTGAATGAGTGGCATTAACTTTGTCAGCTTTGAATAATCCACTTAAATAGTGGAAAGCAAGAGTCTCTCTCCCTCTCTCTCTCTCACTCTTTCTTTTTTGTATAACGAATGCGTCTATTTATAGCCGCATGCTACATGTAACAGCTACATGCGAGCACTTTCGGGAACGTCCTTCGCACACACAATGCAAGTGCAGCATGCAAGAGAGAGAGAGAGAGAGAGAGAGAGGGAGGGAGGGAGAGGGAGGGAGAGGGAGCATTCACTGCTGCCAAACTGTTGCTGAAGGCAGTAAATAAAATCAGCTTCTACGATAGCAACACATTCAGACAAACTGCCTGTCTCTGTGCGCTCTCCCTCTCTCTCTCTCTCTCTCACTCGCTCGCCTATTCAAATACTGCGATGTTTGCCCACGTTGCCATCCTCGGCTCCTTTTCGCCACGTTTTTTGTTTGTTGCTGTTCGCTGCATACTTATGCATTTTTTATTTACACGCCAGCATGCAGTCCCAGCCCAGCCTTAGCCCATCCACAGCTCAGCTCGGGCAGCGAGTGCCATTAAATCTATTGCCAAGCACGTCCCGCCCCCACGCCCCTCCCGGCGAGCACTGCATGGTGTTAAATTGCCCAGCAGCCCGTCACACATTTGCATTCCATTGCAGAGCGGCAGCAGCAGCGCGTCTATCTAGAGGATGCGCACACAGAGCAGACCAGAGCAGCGCCCACGCATACAAGCACATTAGAGCTGTGCATTTAGCCTTTTTCAAGTCAGATTTAGCTTCTTTTTTATACACTATTATAAAGGGCGAGCGAGTATATAGGTTTTATGTGATGTATGTTAGCTAGAGACTGGGAAGTTGGCAGGATTACTCATGAGGACTCATAGGTTATTAGGATAGGATAGGTAAGGATACTTGAGAGCATCAGGAATTACTATTAAATATATTATATAGACTATAGATCGGAAATTACTACTATATATATTGTATAGACTATAGGTCGGAGAAGTCTATGCCTGCCATGTAATTCGCTCTCTGTAACTCTTCAGAACTTGAAGCAGTCATCATATGGACTAGATAGGCGCAAGCTAGCTCTGCCATATGCCAAGCTGCTTATTCAGGTCAAGCACATACTGAGTAGCTGAACAGCTTCAAGGACCTGGCTGGACATGATATAGGAGAAAGAGATAGACCCAAGCCTATGTCTATCTCTTTCTCCTATATCATCTCCAGCCAGGTCCCACTGGAATAGGCCAAACTGAAGCTCAAGGATCTTGATCTGTGGCATGACAGCTAATGTTATAGATATAATTGAACTAATATTAAGGGGGTAGCCAAGTCCAACAAGGATTGTCAAATGAACTAAGTACATGGAGGAGCTCAGCAGTTAGGATAACAACTATAACTTGAGCTATGCTAGAGTTAGGGTTGCAACGTTTCACAAGTAAATCCCTGCTGACATTAGACACATAGATCTATAGTTGATATAGTAGTTTTACAAATCCAACATAGCTTCTAGGCTTTAACTTTTGTTACTCCAGTGCTAGCTATAACTCATCTAATATTGAGCAGGTGGCCAAGTTGAGCAAGGACACTCTAGCTTAAGTTATGATAGGGTTAGGACTGCCATGTTTCATATCGGAATCTCGGCTGACAACCTAGAGATAGTTCTATATATGCTATTGTATATCAGTTCTACAGATCCAACACAGCTTCTATACTTTAGCTCTTTTCTTCCTTCTCCCACCACCACACCCTGAGTCCCTTAAGTCCCCGTTAGTCCCCCTCTTCTTAGTTACAATGCATTTTCCTCAGACAGTTTCCCCATTCACGTCAGCCATATCACTAATGCTCCATTTAATTGCCAATTATCAAGCTCTGCTCATCACTAGCCATTCAGTACTTTTTCTCCCCGTCTCCCGTTCTCCCCTCCTGCTCCGCTCTTGAGCTTGGGGCAATTATCCGTGGCGCGCACAATGGCCACAGAGTCATCAATGGCTACATCAGCCACGGTGTAAATCAATAGCAGCTACTCTGCTAATCGCTCGCTGGTCTCGCTGCTCCGGCTCATCCATCTCCGTCTGCATCTCCGTCTCCGCCTGGGACAATATCAACAATCGTAATTCCCCCCGAACATTAGTTGCGTCAATATTTAAGAACTGCCAATTCCCGGGCAAATGTATTTGTGTCTCTTTATGAGAATGGAAACTTGAGTGTGTGTAGGTGTGGGTGTATGCCTAGGGGTGTGTGTGTGTGTTTGCCTTGGCATTCCCTTGTTGACAAGTGCTACTTGTCATGGCATTTGCATTGGAATCGGAATCGGAATTGGAATCGGAATTGGAATTGGAATTGGCATTGAGCGAATTTGTTGCACACGAAATCAAATTCGCAATTTGCAGCAAAAGATTTGATTGACATACGTAAACCTTGAGCTGTGAAATATTCTATTTTGGATATCGATTTATGTATTCCATTCACTGTGCAACTGGGCGAATGAGCAACGTAGGGAGGGGAGTGACTGACTAGGAGATACCTTGACAGACGGAAGTGGCTAGATGTAGCTGATATGGCTAATGGGTCTGACTAGAAATAGCCTGTGGAAGCCATTAGATCGAGCTGACACAGTAAATGCGAATGGAGCAGAAGCAAATGTGTTGGAGAGTGAGTGACTAAGAGATACCTTGACTATCAGAGGGACAAACGGAAATGGCTTGGATAAACCCTGAGGACGAAGAGGTGGTGGTCGTTGGATCTAGCTAATATAGTAAATGAGAATGCAAGAGAAGAAAGTGTGAAAGGGTGGGTGGGGAGTGCCTGACTGGGAGATACCTTAGCTATCAGAGGGACAATCGGAAATGGCTATATCTAGCTGATGTAGAGACAGAGGCTGACTAGAAATAGCCTGCGAAAGTCATTAGATCTAGCTGATATAGCAATAGAAGAAAAGTAAGTTTTCTCGAGTCGGCAGGGACTGACTAGAAGATACCTTGACTATCAGAGGGACAGAGAAAAATGAATTGATGTAGCTAGGAGAATGAATGTGTGACTAGAAGATACAGATGAAAATCGTAATGAGAATGTAACAAAGATAAGTGTGCTCAAGTCGGGAGTAACTGACTAGTAGCTACCTCGACAGTTGGCTAGCCCTAGCTAGTAGGAGATATGAGGTCGGATAGACGGCAGTGGTTGGCTCTAGCTGCTATAGTAAATGAGATTGGAACAGAAATACGTGTGCTCGAGTAGCGAGTGACTGACTAGGCTGATACCTTGACAGTCGGAAGGACATTAAATGAGCTAGATCTAGCTAACAAGACATTTCATATTGAGTTAGCTTTATAGCGATTAGGTCCTGAGATGTCTCACAAAGAGCCATCAACTTATACTCCATTGGGTATTCAAGTATATAAATTTCTAGTTTCTCAACTCTAACTCCTATATTCTGCGAGATCTTGGCATTCAGATGGACAAACCAAGGGACTAACAGAAGAGCTAAAGGGCGTCAACTCAGCATGCCTATTGTGAATATATATACTGTATACATATACTGTGAATATATACTGTGAATATAGACTGTATATATATACTGTGAATGTATATACTCTGTATAGTCTACCCCTCACACATCTCGAAGCCAATATACCCTCTGTATTCACACTCAATCTGCTCAGACTATATACACATATAGAGATATACATTCGCTTCTGTCCTCATTAGACGAGCGCAACGATATCCAGAGATTTCCTTCGGCTATTTATAGCTTTGTTGTGTCTGTAGCCGAAACATGATAAATATTTGATAAAAACTTGAATATTTGGTTCGAATATTTGATTATTTCCGCGGGAAGCTACAAGTGCTTATGGAGCTTCGCTACAGGTAATTATGATTAGCCAAGGCTAAAAAGGTAAACAAACAAATCAAGGGAAGCACGTGAGCGTCTTTGGCCACAGCTCGACTCGTGTTGCCAAAACAAAATGCGACAAGTACACAGACAGAGAGAGAGAGAGAGAGAGAGAGAGAGAGAGAGAGAGAGATGGCAAACAAAATCAATTTCCAGGCTGCCAAAAAGCATCCAACGGGGACGATTGCGCAACGCCGGAGCTGGCGGGCGGGTGGGTGAGCCGCAGACCGCAGCCATAAGAGCCGCATAGATGGAATAGGAGCCACTACACACTCCCCACTGGCCACAAAAGTACTTATGTTCTCTCCCCCTCTCTCTCTCTCTCTCTCTCGCTGTCGCTGTCTCTCTTGTGTACACAGAAAACACGTGCCGCGTAATGGCGCGTAAATTGTTGCTGCCATCTTAATGCGTTCCTAAAAAACCACACAATTTCAACGTCGCAAGACGAGAAATGCGGAATGCGGAGTGGGGAATGGGAATGGGAAATGGGGAGTGGGAAATGGGGAGTGGGAAAAGGTGACCGAGGCAAACGTAGCCGACTGATAAGCAAGCGAAACACATGAAGTGCCAGAGCCAGCCACAGTCACAGCCAGCCACGGCCAGGCGCAGCAGGAAATGGAAATGAACCAACGCAGCGAGCAAGCGAAAAACAAGCCAAACAAATGAAACGAGCCTAAAAAGAGAAGAGGAGAGGAAGAGGAAAAGGGTTTGACTCTGGGTCTGGGAAACCTTAGCCAAACACTATTCGCAGTAAACAAAATGCGTTTTTCTGTTGCCTGAAGAGAGCAAAAGTTTTTACTTCAATTATAGGAATATATGTGAGAGTGTATGTGTATGTGTGTGTGTGTGTGTGTGTGTGTGTGTGTGTGTGTGTGTGTCTGTTACTTGTATTTGAAGTTGAGCACAAACGATGTTAAAGTCAAAGCGTTAATGCTGTTGCTAAAGCCGTTGAAAGAGATCCAGGACTAGTATAATGCAGTAGTAGCTATGCCCTGTAGTTAGGCCAAATGGGTATATAGGTTGCGAGATGTTTTGGTAGAAGTTAATGCCATAAACAGAATCTGTATTTAAAGGGAAGAGTTTGTGTGTGGGAATAAGAATATAAGACTTAAAGACTGTAAGAGTATGAGAAGCGAAGAGTATAAGAGTATAAAGCTTGCGAGTACAGGGTATACGAGTAGGTGAGTGTATATGGTATATCAGCTTAAAAGTAGATGCGTATAAGAGTATAATAGTATGAGATCATTTGGATACGCTTATAATAGTATAAGAGCATAATAGTATATGATACTAACAGTATAAGATGATAAACGTGTAGGCTTCTAAGAGTTTAGCAGCATAATAGTATAAGATCGTGACAAAATAGGCATATAAGAGTTTATAAGTATAAGAGTATATGAGTTTTATAAGAGCATAATAGAATACGCCTATTCTGAGATTCTAAGTATAATAATATATAAAATAATATAGAGTATTCAAGTATAATAGTAGAAGAGCTGAGATTACGTGTATAAGAGAACAGTTTAAAAGTATTATAATATAAGAGCAGAAGAGTAAATGCTCATAATAGTATAAGAGCATAAGAAAATAGGCGTATAAGAGCTTATAAGTATAACAATAGAAGAACTTAAGAGTATTTAGGTATAATAGTTGAAGAGCATATGAGTATGTATACGTTTATAAATGTATAAGAGTAGACTCATATAGGAATATAGAAGTATAAGAGTATATTAGTATATATAACTAAATAAGTATTTGAATATTTATAATTGCCTATATATAAGGCACTCTTATACTTCTATATTCATATAAGAGCATAAAAATATAAGAGTATTCACGATTACTCAGCGTTTCCATACTCCCCATTGAATATTTTTGGTTCCAAATGTCCACATATGTCTGTTCATATATAACAAATGCAGAGTATCCTCTAGTCGTTCAGCGCCTGCTTGAGTTTATTGTTTAGTTTTTTGGGCCAGATGGGTCCAATGCTGTGGCACTACGGCCTCCAAGCTGATGGCCAGCGCGTCGAGCTGGTCGAGTCGCCAAGGCAGTGGCCCTGCTCAGTGTCTGTCAACAGGCACATGAATTTTTAACAGTGGCCCGCTGCTGGGCACAGGTGAGCCAGGTGGGGCAGACAATGCTGTCCACTTGGCAGGCGGCCAACGAGGCCTCAGCCTATGTCCTAGACCCAGAGCCAGACCCAGAGCCAGGAGGAGGAGGCGAGGCCAACCAGTTGCGTTTGGTCGTGCGAGGCACGTTTGCTGCCCCTGAGCGAAGGCGAAATGGATAAATGGGAAATGGCCAAATGTCAGTGCCAAGGTGTCAAATTGTCAGCACCCCCAAAAAGCAGCCAAAAGCAGCCAGAAAAATGGCCAACTGAGGTTTAAAGATAGATGTTTCAATCTCTGATTGAAATGAAATTTGATGAGTGCTGTGAACAGCTCGCATTACCTATGCCGTTATGCTGTGCAGCTCCCAAGGCTATATGGTATATATAGATAGAGACACATATGTATATTCGACAGATGCCCATGCCCGAAAATTTGTAGAATTTAACCACTTGTTAAACAAAAATATTATTCAATAACAAAACAAATGTAACGTGTGCGCAAATCCTCCTCTCTCTCTCTCGCGCTCGCTCTCTCTTTGCGTGTTCTCTTTGGGCAGTTTCTACAATGCATACACACACATTTGTAGAGCACATCGACGAGAGCTACCCCCAGCAGTTCGATACGAGAGCTGAGCGAGTGCGGACGCGCGTAGCGGACAAAGCGAAAGGAATAAACCGTTCGAGCGAAGTTCAAGCCAAGCGAAAGCGTGCCAAAGCCAACAGTAAATTGCAACTGCAACAACAACAACAACAACAACAGCAGGGCAAATCAGTGCGTGTGTTAAAGAGAGAGAGAGAGAGAGAGAGAGCCTTTAGGCTTGCCATATGTGCTCGCAGGCATAACTGTAAATAATTGCAACTGTAACCAAGCGAGGCAGAGAACAGTTCGAGATGCCCGAAATCGTGGAGCTAAATGTGGGCGGCGTGCACTATACGACGACGCTGAATACCCTGCTGCAGGAGAAGGCGACGCTGCTGTGCGAGCTGTTCGAGGGCGTCGAGGGGCGCGACTCCCTGGCCAAGGACAGCAAGGGCCGTTACTTTCTGGACCGCGATGGCGTCCTCTTCCGCTACATACTGGACTTCTTGCGCGACAAGGCATTGAACCTGCCGGAGGGCTTCCGCGAGCGGCAGCGCCTGCTGCGCGAGGCCGAGCACTTCAAGCTGACGGCGATGCTGGAGTGCATACGGGGCGATCGGGACGCCCGACCTCCGGGCTGCATCACCATCGGCTATCGGGGCAGCTTCCAGTTCGGCAAGGACGGCCTGGCCGACGTCAAGTTCCGGAAGTTGTCGCGGATCCTGGTCTGCGGCCGGGTGGCCCAGTGCCGCGAGGTCTTCGGCGACACGCTGAACGAGTCGCGGGATCCCGACCACGGTGGCCCGGACCGCTATACGTCGCGGTTCTTCCTCAAGCACTGCTTCATCGAGCAGGCCTTCGACAATCTGCACGATCACGGCTATCGCATGGCCGGCAGCTGCGGCTCCGGCACGGCTGGCTCCGCGGCCGAGCCCAAGCCCGGCGTGGACACGGAGGAGAATCGCTGGAATCACTACAATGAATTTGTCTTTATACGGGATTAAGCAGCGCTAACGGGTTTCCTATAATCTTCAAATGCTTGTGATACGATCCAGAACCTAAAGCAAAACACACGCATCCGCCTCCTGCCAAGGCAACGGACAAGTATTAACCAAATCGATTATTTCTATCTATCTATCTATCTATCTATATATATATATATATTATTTTTTGATGAATTCACTTTCTGCGGACATCTAGATTCCCATAATCTGACATGATTTAAGCCCACCTTTATACATATATATATAAATATTCCAAAATGGGAGCATTTTAAGCGTAAAATTTAAGCGAACAATTCCCGTAAAGGCAACAGCCCGAGCACAATCCGAACAGAAGCCCATTTATTTACCTATCAATCAAAGCTAATGAAATATGCGAGCAACTATGGAATCCTACTGAAGGCAGGCGAAGTTGATGCCTATGAGTGATGTCGGGCAGACTAAACAGAGACGGAAATTTTCAGAGATTTTGAGTTGAGCAATGAAATAAACCAGACGCTAAATTTACAACAAGAGAACAAACATCAGAAATTTATAGTTATATAAGGTAGGGCCAGAGATCTTACGGCTACAACTACTTACCACAAGGAACTACTTAAATACGGGTCACAACCAAAATAATGCAAGAAAATCAGCTAAAGAAAATTGACTTTTAACGACTTCTTCTTACTCACACCGATTGTAAGAGAATTGCAAACTTAGAGTATTAGACTATTCGATAACAAATGTACTCCACAAATAGTTCAAGCATTAAACTAATTAGCAAAATCAATTTCAATATTATATTAAATATATATATATGTATATATCATAGTAGCTCCAGCTGGGAGCGAGCGACTGGGAGCGAGCGACTGGGAGATGCCCCGAACCCTGTTTCTATGGAACTTTTGCCTCGAAAACCCAAATCGCCATTAAGCCATTGAAGAAACTAATGGACTTGCTATGGCTTAGGGTCTTCTCAAATATATATTTCGAATTTCAAGCAGCTAGCTTTTATAGTTTCCGAGATAAGCGCATACGTACGCAGCGCCTTTCAGTCTGATAGGAACTTTATGCCTGCCTGCTTGGGTTCGGGGCAGCAAAACACACACACGAGAACACATTTGAAACGCTTTGTAAAACAAACGATTGAGAATTTAGTCAGAATAATGAATGAAATAAAACAAAAAATATTGAAAAATCGAATACAACTTAATAAGTCTCTATATGTATGTATATATGCATATATATCTTATATCTTGCCAAAACGTAAGCTCTTTAAAACTTGTCATTAAATTCTGTAGCAAATCAATGGATATATAAACATATACATGTATGGATACTGAAGATTTATGTTTACAAATATCATATTTGAATAAGTTTCGCTATGATTTGAATAATTTATTGAAACTTTAGCAGAGTTAAGGAAACAAGTATTATACATACATATATCTTATCACTTATCCATATGCTTTAACCACTATCTTTGTCTTCTACTCGATTTGTTGAATATGTGTTATATATAGAAACTTTGATCTAATGAACTTCCATTCAAAAAGAAATTTGCTGAAATAAAGTAAAAAAAAAAAAAGAAAAATTATGTTTCAACTCGAAACCAGATAACAATCAAACTATATAAAATATCAACGATCTTGAATATAAAAAAAAAGAAAAGAAAAAATATAATAAAAACTTCGGTTTATAATTTTCGACTTGGCAGAACAGAAAAATTTGAGAAATTCTTGGAAGAAAACATAAAACATATACAAAATTGTATAAATCGAAATCGTATACAAGACGGTATATATATATATATGTATATGTGAGTATATATATATAGACATATGTCTTGGGTTTGCCACTACGAAAAGCCCCACAATAGCTATGTTGGTATAATCTAGAGCATATCACTCACATATATATATATATAAATTGAAATCAATTGTCGATATTGAATATATATATATATATATCTATAAATGTTTAGTATTAAGTTCAAAGTGCATTGAACGAGAATTTGAAGTGGAAAGGCAGCAGAAGATGTGAACAATGTATTGATGAGCTCCAAACACGAAATAAAAACTTAAATGTATTATGAAACCAAATGTAGACGCTATGTAGAGGTCAACAACAACCAGTTTATCAAAGTGCGACAACAACAAAAACGCTAAACCTATGTAAAAATATAAATAATATATGTAATACCAATAAACAAATAACTATAAACTTAGATTGTGGGATTACTTGGCTTGTGGAGACGTGGGACTTTTCAGATCTGTGTGGACTTGAAAGAAACGAGAGTGGAACAGGAGTGCTTAAGTCGGATGTGCCTGACTAGGTAATACTATGACTCCAATTTCCATATATGGTATTTATAGATACAAAACTTCAAGGCCTGAGCAGAGATATCGACTTTTTATAAGAAAACTAAATGGGATATCAAGGAAAAGTTTATAATTTCCTTTGGGTCTAGCATAGAGGAATAAATATTTCAAAGTTCAAGTCTTCAGCTCTTCTAGTTCTCGAGAGAGAAGCCTAAAGACAGGCGAACGAGGATATCAAGGAAAAGTTTATAATTTCCTTTGGGTCTAGCATAGAGGAATAAATATTTCAAAGTTCAGGTCTTCAGCTCTTCTAGTTCTCGAGAGAGAAGCCTAAAGACAGGCGAACGAGGATATCAAGGAAAAGTTTATAATTTCCTTTGGGTCTAGCATAGAGGAACATATATTTCAAGTTTCAAGTCTTCAGCTCTTCTAGTTCTCGAGAGATGTGCCTAAAGACAGGCGAACGAGTCCAGAAAACTAACTAAGTTGACATGATATATCATCTTTTGCTGCTACCTACGCCTGCTTCTGCCTGTCACACACTTTGAGTGACCTCGATATCGCCACGCTTCAGGCATCATATATATAATCAGTCGATGGATGGGCGATGACCGCACTTTGCACATCAATCGAATTGGCAATTGAATTGGCAGAGCTTTCAGTCAGCTCGATGCGCTCTCAATTAGATATTTATGGCATTTCACTTATTCATTGTTGCAGTCAAAATTATGAACTGTTCGCACTACAAAAAACTCATTAATGCATTAATAATGCAGGAAACGCTGAACACTCGACCATAAAGAGGGGAAGGGGGGGCTATGGAGGGGGAAGGGGCTAGGGGAGCATTGCTCTGCAAATGTCGAAGGCAGTGAAATGGCAACAAACAAATAATTTAAATAACTGAAAAGGCAACGAGATGAAAAAGCGACAACAATCTGGCATTTGTTTAAATTCAAGCCAGACTACAATCATTTACTTACACACAAGGGGGCGGCAGGACGAGGGTGTGGCACAAAGGACTCACTCCTCCGTACTAACGGCACGCGCATAGCCCAGCTCAGATCCAGCAACGGCAACGAGCCATGACTAGTGCTAATAACTAAGAGTGCTCCAGGCGGGTGTGCTTGACTAGCAATTATCCTGACCTATTAACTAAGCTCATCCTAGTGTGCGAGTGAGTACATAATTACTTGTATGTATGTATGTGAGTATGTATGCAACGTATGTGCTAATATGACCCAACCTTGTGGTGAAAGGAGAGTCAGTGTGGCAAAAGTCTTATACTCGTATACTGCAGTATTTATCATCGTAATTTTAGTCATCTCTTATACTTTTTAAGTCTTATACTCATATATTTGTGTATTCTTATACTATTGGCATCGTATACTTGTTTACTCTTATACTCCTGTAATCATATAATCTTATATATCTCATATATTCCTATACTCTTAGACCATCTAACTCTTATACTCATATATTTGTATATTCTCATACTTTTGCACTCTTATACTCTTAACACATGAGCCTATTAAACTCTGATACACTTTTACCCTTATACTATTACACTCTCATAGTCTTAGAATCTTATACTGTCATTATCTTATACTTTTATAAAACTCAAATGCTTTTATACCATTATTTTCCCGCATGCTTATACTCTACTCCTGGTTTAGTCTTATATTCTTAGTCTTATAGTCTTATATTCTTATATTCTGGCTCTATTTCTCCATCCACATAAACTCTTATACTTTGATACTCCAATTCTCTGATATTTGCACTCGTATGATCTCATTCCCTATGTCTCTTATACTCTTTTGCTTTCTAAGTCATGTACTATTCAAGTCTTATATTCTTAAGGTCACATTCTCTCAAGCTCTTATATTCTCTATTAATGTACTCTTATACTGCTAGACTCTAGGACTTCAGACTTCAGTTATTCACTCTGATAAAGCATCTTTATAGTTTACCATATCAGCCACGCCTCCTTCCGCCTGTTACATACACGCCGAGCGAACCAATATACCCTTCTCATTCGTTTTCAATGGGCGCTGAGTATAAAAATGTTGAAATTAAACGAGAAAAGGCAAATGCTGAATGTGTATGTGTATGCGTGTGTGTGTGTGTGTGTGTGTGTGTGTGTGGGTGCGTGTTGAAGTGTGCTTCAGATCCAAGCCAAAGCCTAAGCGAATGGAGCAAGTGCAAAGGCGAAAGGAAGTGCAGCGTTCGTCCTCTTTGAAATCAGGAAACGTCAGGCAGTGAAAGGCAGACGAGTGTATGTAGGTGTGGGTATAAGAGTATGTCTGTGTGTGTGTGTCTTTCTTCGTCAGCTGCATACTAAGCACCTTCTACCTGGGGCGACTCACGTACTGCTTCCTTTTTTTTCGGGTTCTGTTTATTGACTATATATGGCCAGGACTAACACAATATGCAAAGTGCGCAGATGTCGGGCACAGCAGAAAATCCAAAAAATAAAGGAAAGGAAAAAAGTTAGATATACGCATATAAATTACAGACAGCTATGCCACGCCCATCAAGTCTGATGGGGCGTGTGCCCGTGACTGGCGGTGTGTGAGTGCATGAAACTGAAATGATGCCTTTTTGTCTTTTACGCTAAATTACCTTGATTTGATTTGGCCAGGACGCCACCTCCTCGAGGTGGCGGCCTTCTACGGGCCTCCTGCCGTCCTGCTGTCCGTCCGTCTGTCTTCATTATCAACAGCGCCAGCTAAGCCCTCAACAATGATGCCCCACCTGTCTGTCGCACTGTCTGTCACCTTCAATTAGTTTCAGCCCCAGCGGGGCTAATGCCGAGCACAAGCCTCCATCAGCTGCCTTATTAATTCATAAATACGCATTTGCGTCTAGGTCGAGGCGAAAGACGCTTTAAATTTATGTCATTCCAGTTGGCGCCTTCGCAGCGAGAGGACCCAAATTGAGCGCAATTTGTGAGCGACTTCTCCCTCCGTCCGTCTGTCCGTCCGTCTGTCCGCCATTTTGTTAGCCCTTTTACCTGCTGAAGCACACTTTGCCGTGGCGCAAATATCGCATTAATTTGCCGTTAGCTCACGCTCACTCCCAATGTCAAGATGAGTTATTTTCAGTTATGTCCTTGTACGAGCGAGGCAGCATAAAGGTACGCTTTCCTTTCATGATGAGCCTAATTCGCATCGCCCCGCATTAATTGACATTAAAAACTTTTTAATTGAAAAGGCTTTTCACAAAACTCAAAGCGCTCAATGTGCATACGCCTCACGTGCTGCCCTTTTCACTCAAATCTCAAAGTTGAGCCAAAAACTCTTCAAACAAAACTGCATTTAAAACTTCATTAAACGGGAATTGAACCTCGCACCACACACACATGGCGAGCCATCACTAAGCAGCGCAAGAGTTTGCGTGTGAGAAAAAAACTAGTTCTATAAATAGACAAAGAAAGAGAGGTAAGAGATAAAAGAAGAATTCAATTTGACTGTCTTACCCTAGTTATAAATAACTGTGCCTGAAATAGTTCTTGGCTTATAAAAATATATCAAAAATCAAAAGTGAATTTTAAATTTAATAAAATGTTTGCAAATTCATTAAGCGGGAGTCGAGCCTCGCACCTCGAACACTAAGCGCACTTTAAAATGGGGTGCAAGAAGAAATTCTATAAATAAACACAATGCTAGACAGAAAACAAAAGCAATTTAATTCTACTATGATTCAATTGTTTTATATCAGTCATTAATAACTATGCCAAAAACAAATAGAGCAAAAATTTTACAAAAGTCAAAACTATATTTAAAACTTAATCAAATTTTAGCAAGTTCATTAAGCGGGAGTTGAACCTCCACCATGGCATGTTTGCCTACACTCAGCAAGAGCATTTGAGGTATAAAAAAAACATAATTCTATAAATAGACACAGTGAAAGAAGAACAGTTAAAGTCTGTTGGGAGAGCTGTTAACAGCTGCAGAAAAAACGTATTTAACATTAAACGTAAACATTAAAAGGTAAGTAAATTGACCGAAAATAGCGCGTGGCTTCAAAACGCAAACACGCCTTAGATTAATTAAAAGCAATTCCGCTGGGCGTCGTCCATGTATTATATTAAAGGTTAAGCTGTTTCCACTGATTTATTCGCATGCTTGAATTTATTTTTACTTTCCATTTTAATGGCGTCACAAGCATTTGCCTTAATTTCGCCCCCAACATCCGCAAGCAAATGTCATTGCGTGTGTACCTCACGCACTCTCACTCATACAGAGGCACATATGGACATTAGCACGGGTCAGCTATGTGTGTGTATTAGTTTTTACGAGCCGAGCGCCCGCATCACTAACCCTACCCACACACACACACACACACACACATACACATATACTACCACTCCAAAACAGAACGTACAACTCTTATTTGCCGTTAGTTTTAAAGGCTCGAACGTGCGCCCATGTATATGCATGAGTCCGAATGTGTGTGAATATATGTCGGTCATAAAATAACAGTAGTAGAGCCAAATAATTGCGCATGAGAGCTATTTATGCCTCCGACACAATTAGGTTTCTTCAGAGCGCCACTTGATGATTCTAGTGAATTGGCGCCAAAACAAGTTTTTTCTTTCTCTCTTTCTCCTTAAAGTTTTTGCGTTGTTGAATTTGCTGAAATTAAAAACTCAGCAAAAAAAACGTATAATTTACTCACTTTAACTTTGTGGAATACAAAGATAATATTTTGTAAAAACTTTTTTCATTTAAATTTAATTTAATAAAATAGCGAAAAAAAATTATTTCCAGTTTTGATGCCTCCTGTGAGGGTTGAACTCACGGCCTTTGGTTTACGAGACCAACGCTCTACCACTGAGCTAAAGAGGCGTCGAGAGAAGCGCTGCCAAATGAGCAATACAAAACGTGAGACAAAGCAACACGATTGTGTTAAGGGAAACCGAGAGAGAGTGAGACAGAGAGACAGCATGTTTTGTACACATCTGAGCATGCTGTGAAGATCGCGTCTCCATTACTAATTACTGATAACTGGCATGCGCTGTTGTTGGAACATAAAATGTTCATTTTAACAAATTATGTATACTCCATTTTGCAAAAAAAAATTTATAATTAAATAGAAAAGGTACTTTACAAACTTTTCTTTTTCAAATAACTAAAAAAGAGTACCACTTTCAGCTGCCTCCTGTGAGGGTTGAACTCACGGCCTTTGGTTTACGAGACCAACGCTCTACCACTGAGCTAAAGAGGCGATGCGTTGAGCGCAGCACAATGACGTATACAACGAACGTCGAACGTTCTGAGAGAACGAACGAGTACACAGAACTAAATCAACGAAATGAGCGTGCGCATTGCCAAGCGACTTACTCAGTCAACGCTGAGCGCGTAAGAGAAAAGCGCGTTCCACATTTATATGCCTACACATATATAGATTTAAATGTATTGTATATAGGTGTACATATATGTATAGGAATGCGAAAAAAAAGAAATAAACAAATAGTGCACGAAACGAGTGTAGAGAAAGGGTCTTGTTATGATAAGCTTATCGCGATTGTGCACGGGCACAGCTATAAAACTACTTTAGATGTGTCACACAACTTGTTAATTGTCAATTAACTGACAATAAATGTCTTACAGATAAGAAAAATAACTTTCATTTTATATACTTATATTCATTGGCCAGCAGTGGTCCAAAGGCATGCACATTTTTCACTCAAAACGCACTTTATCTCGCTCTAATTGAATATTTCTCTCTCTCTCTCTCTCTCTCTCTCTTTCTCTTTAGCATTTCTTCGCACAGTGGCCTTGGCTTTGTTTCTACTTTACCACCATGACAAATTCAGTTGTCCGACAACACAATTGTTTGAGCGACATGAATGATGGCAGTCAACGTTGTCTGTTGTTTGAGCAGCGGCAGGGACAGGGACAGGGGTAGGGGTAGGGGTTGGACAAACAGATGTATGAGATATGAGAGTGACAATTCTATTAGTTACAAATTGAACGCGCAACACACAGCCAGTGAGTGCGAGAGAGAGAGAGAGAGAGAGGAGCGAGGGAGGAAGACGGCACGCTAACGAGCTATTAACACCCGCTAACTAACGGACTCATCCCAGCGCGGAACAAAAGACCAAATCAACATGCTAATTAGGTACTTGGTACACACTTAGGTACCTACTGTAGCCATGCTTAGGGCTAAGTATTTTTTTTAGTATTTTTTAAAGACTTTGAATTTAATGATGTGAGATATTATGTGAAGAGTTTTGGGTTTTAAAATAAAAAAATAATTATAATTAATATATAATAAAACATAAATATTATAAAAAATATATGTGAATATGCATGTAATATAAATGATTATTAAATAAATAAAAATAAAAAAAAAAAAAAAAATTAAATAAATAATATAAGGATTTTGTCAGTTGTTTTAATAAATATTATTAATACATATTAGTAAATAAAAAATTAATAATAAAATAAAAATCTTAAGCAAATAAATAAATAAATAAAATAGTCGAAGTAATTTTTCTGTTATATGTAAATAAATATAATATATAAAATTTAATTAAATAAAAAGTTAATAAAATAATAAATAAAAATAAATAAAATAAAAAAATTAAATAAATAATTTGAAGAAGTTTTTCAGTTGTTTCAATAAATATTATTAATAAAAACAAATAATTGAATAATAAATAAAATAAAAATCTTAATCAAGTAAATAAATAAATAAAATAGTTTAAGTAACTTTTCTGTTATATGTAAATAAATATAATATATAAAATTTAATTAAATAAAAAGTTAATAAAATAATAAATAAAAATAAATAAAATAAAAAAAAATTAAATAAATAATTTGAAGATTTTTTTTTTTAGTTGTTTCAATAAATATTATTAATAAAAACAAATAATTGAATAATAAATAAAATAAAAATCTTAAGCAAATAAATACATAAATAAAATAGTCTAAGTAACTTTTCTGTTGTATATAAATAAATATAATATGTAAAATTTAATTAAATAAAAAGTTAATAAAATAATAAATAAAAATAAATAAATTGTCTTTTTTAATTTTTTTTTATATAAATAAACATAATAAAAAATATATAATTAATACAAATATTAAATAAATTAAATGACTATATACTTTATTTATTTAATATTTGTATTAATTATATATATTTTATTATATTTATTTATATAAAAAAAATTAAAATAAATAATTTAAAATAAATCAAATAAATAATTTCACAGCATATATTGAAATCCGCTAACTTTCAGAGCACACCTCGCACAATAGCTAAGTCTGAGCTTCTGCTTCTGCTTCTGCTACGTTTAGCTAATGAACCCAAGATAAAAGTCACATGTTCATCTTTGATTTAGTCGAATTTACCATTGATAAATGAAGGCATATATATGTATATACTATATTGTATATATGCATCTGGTATCTGAAAGCCAAATCTTTAGGTCAATATGTCAATTAATCGTATCCTCTGACAGCTGTTTTTCCTTTCTCTTTCTTAGCTTCCTCCATTCTCATCAATTAATTATTCCTCAGGGCTTTGGTTGCCCTAATCTGCTTTTGTGTACCTTTCTACCCTCCACAAGACTTGGCTGTGCTCAAAGTTTAATTTCATTTAATTTCGTTTATTTATTAACAATTTCTCTCGTTCAGATCTGCAATTTTGCCATCTAAATAGCCAACAAATCGCTCAGCGTTGCCCATTTTCACTCATTTAAGTTTTCGATTAGCTCTTGATTTCATTTGGGCAATTCAAAAACAATTAAAAGTCAAGAAAAAATAAATAAATTTTTTTTTCAATTGTGTGTGGTCTTTAAAGAACACTTAAACAGAGATCGGTGTAAATTTTCAACTTAAATTCAAAAATAAATTTATAGAAAATTAAAAAAAAAAACAACAAAAAATCCTACGTCAGTTTTGGACAGCCTTATAATTAGTCTTAAAAAATATAAAAAAATATATATACATATATTCTGTTTATTACTTATTAATATGAACTTATATAATTTAAAAATCCAACTTCATGGAATCCCTTAAAATTCCAAAAATGTACGTTTTCCTATACAATAATTTTTGTTTGTTTTTCATTAATGTCATTTACAAGTAGCTTAAGTTTTGAAAAGCTATATACATATATAGTATATATAAATTTACAAAGGGTTTGGGTTATATACACATATAGAGAAAAACAAAAAAGGAAAGATAAAAGACGGGCTGACAAAGGCAACAATGGAAAGCACTCCGAAAACTCAACTGAGTGGCTTTTCGCTTTGTTTCAGCACTAAGCGGCTTTCGTTTGTTACACAAAGAAAGAGAGAGAGAGAGAGAGAGAGAGAGAGAGAGAGAGAGAGAGAGAGAGAGGGAGAGGGAAAATAGCAAATAAAGGATGCAGGGCATTTGACAGAGGAAGGACGCAGTGAATTACAAAATAAGTGCATCCAAAAGTATAAAGGGAAAGCAAACAAATCACAAATAGACGCGCAGCGCGCCGAGCAGCGGGTCACTAAGTCATTCACTGATTCACTCAGCGCCTGATTCACTCACTCACTCATTCATTCATTCACAGTGCCCATTCACTTTGCTACATATATATATATTCATTTGTGCTTCTGCATTTGAATAATGAAATTACCATCTATTTATGCTCGCCCAAGCAAGTTGAGGGGGTATATTGGCTTGCTGGTCTCGTCTTATAAACTGCTTCAATATTGTGTATACGCCCAATATGAAAGCTATAGACTGGGCAGTTGTTCTATATATATCAGGGTAAACCATTAACTGATCGACATATTTGGGTATATCACTTGGGCAACAATTTCAAGCGAATATAGTTGCAGGCTAGGCAAATCGGAAAATCTGGGTAAGCTCAGAGCATGTCAGCTAGTACATATATCATCTATCATTTGTATGATCTATAGAAACTATATGTATAAGAGCTAAGAGCAGCTAGAGACTGGACTACAATAGAGCTGCTCAGTCTTGCTTGATCAAAGCACTATATAATTCAGCTCATTTAATATGGCAAACTTAAATCAATATATTCAGCATCTAGGCGAGTATGAAGCAGTCAGTTACGCCTCGTCAGCCGAGGTTTTTTTACTTGTTTTGCGTCGACTTTTGTCGCCCCCAACAAGTGAGCAGCATAAAAAGCACAAAGGACACACACAACAACAACAACAACAACAAACAGCCAAACACAAAGAACAAACAGAGAGAGAGAGAGAGAGAGAAAGAGAGAGAGAGAGCCACAATGACAGAGGCAGCGCCACACAAACCACATGTGGATGGAACATTGCCAGGACATGGACATGGACATGGCCAGCGATACGGGCACAGTAGGCGCCAGCACCTTGCAAACAAAATGGCACACCTATTGTCTACTTTGTGTGGCTGTCAGCCGGCGAGGGAACTAATTTGTAATTGTCCTGATCCTTAACAGAGTATAATAGCTGCGAATAGTTGCACACTTTAAGAACATAATACTCTGTGTAGTCGGAGTGAAGGGAGGAGTTTTAGAGACTGAAATAGTATAAGAGAATGAAAATGAATGAGCCACAGCATGAATGAATAAGAAGTCTACGCGGAAAAGTATAGATATAGTAATAGAAGTATGTGTATAAGAGTAGAAGACTATTGCAGCATGCGAGTTTCCAAAAATAAGAGTAATATAAGCGTACAGAAGTATAAGAGCATAAGAGAGATATGCATAAGAGTATAGTGGGATAAGATTATGGTAGTATAGAGTATAATAGTATAAGAGTGTAGTAGTACAGAGTATATTAGTATAGTAATATAAGAGTATAGTAATATAGGAATAGGTTAGTATAAAGCATAGTATTATAAGAGTATGGTCTAGAGTATAGTAGTATAAGAGTATTGTTGTATAGACTGCAGTTGTATAGAGTATAGAATTATAGAGTATAGAGCAGTATAAGAGTATACAAGGATAAAAGTATACTAGTATAAGAGCATGAAAGTAAATTGGCTTAAGAGTATAAAAGTAAATGAGTATAAGAATGTATGCATAAGACAATATAAGAGTATAAGACTGCTTAATTATTAGACTATCAGCTAAAAAGGCTGCAAAAGTATTGGGGTATAAGACTGTAAGAAAACCAAATTAAACAACAGAAAATAGCAGTATAAGATTTTACACTTATACGAGTATAAGAGAAAAAGGAAATATGAAGATGTGGGAATATAAAAATAAATTAAATTGGTATATGAAAAGCAGAAAATTGGAGTATAAGAGTAAAAAGATCTAAAGTAAGACAGTTAAAAACACAAAAGAACTCAAGTATAAGAGTATAAAAGGTTATAAGTATGACTATTTATGTATATATTTCTTTTAGTTCCACATTTCTTAAAAAATTCCATGCGAACAGTATGAAACTCTTATAATTGAAGCTTTAGTTAACAAATTTGTTGGAAATATATTCTCGGAAAGTAAATGTGATTTAGAAGCGATTCGGCTTATGGATGCCGCAGCGCGCGGTAGCAACGAGTCGGGCAGCCTTCACTAAATGACTCTGAGTCTGACACCGACTCCGACTCTGACTCTGCCTTTGACTTGTTGTTCTCTCGACTCTCGGAGGCGAGCTGTAAACTCTTATACCTGCTACGACAGCTCCAGCGAGCAGCCAATGGCAGCTGAAATATAGCCAGTGGAAAGTTTTTCATGTTAATATTCATACTAACGACGATGATAAAGATTAAGTTGACTGCTCAGCTGTGGCTGTGTGTGTGTGTGTGTGTGTGTGAGTGTGTGTGTGTGTGTGTGTGTGTGTGTGTGTGAGTGTGTGCATATGGTATACGAAACGATGCCTGTCCGCTAACAAATGCCGCAAGGACATGGTCATAAATATTAGCGTCGATGGCTACTGGCTAAGTGTGTGTGTGTGTGTGTGTGAGCATGCTTTATAGCACATCAACAATATACGCACGCCAACACACACACTCACACACACACACACACACACACGCCATCCATTGGCAATATTATGAACCTATTGTTGGCAGCGGAAAGAAAGAAGCGGCAGAGGCAGAGCGGAGGGGGAGTGCGTGGATGGCCTGCGAGGAGAGCCTGTACACTTTGTTAGCTTGATAACAAATGGCAGGTCTAATAAATTCGATTAACTGCAAGCGACACGCTCATACGCGCACACACACACACACACACACTCGCACTCACACATAGACACGTGTGGAGCATAATTGATTGTCCTTCACGGAGCGTAACCTCATTAAAGGTTTTTATTTGATTATAAAACTAAGTATTGCTCTAAACAAAGCAATTAGAGGCAATTGCACGGGCTTAAAGCCAAAAGGCAAATATCAAAGAAACATTTTAAAAGATGGCGGCAAAACGGTACGAAACACAAAATGGCGACGGAAGCGGAAATCGGGCGCGTTTAATCTAATCGCAGTGAAGAGAGGAGGCAACAAAAAAAGCGTTTTGAAGCGGGCAAATTAATGACAAGGGTCAGGGGTGGGTGTGTGTGAAGTATAAGAGAGAGAGAGAGGGGGGGGGGGGGCAGGTGGGGGGTAAATTGTCATGGGGCACAGGAAAATGAAAAGCAGCCACGAACTTAGCTAAGCAGAACAATTCAAGAGCGAATCGGGAAATCAAAGAGCACAACACACACACAGACAGACAAAGGTACACACACACACTCACACACTCACACTCACACTGACACGCTCGGTTCAGAAAGTTTCTCAACTTATAAATGAAAATGCATAAATTTTAAATTCGCTCAAATGAAATGTTTTTGTAGCTGTTTTAACGGTATTTTGGCGCAAGCAAATACGAATAAATTCTTGAGGGGGGTTTAGAACAAAAACAAGCTACTAAAATATATACCCACCCTCACACCCACACACTCCCACACACACACACACACACACACACACACACTCCCAAGCCCATTTCAGACGAAACATATGTGGGTGTGGGCAAAGTTAATTTACCTTTACGGCTAAAGCATGCGAACCTTTTTTGATTCATGCAAAATTTATGTTCTTTGAATTTGCATCAACAATTTATAATCATAATTTTAATGAAAAAAGTTACGATCATCATTATCATTATTATCATTATGATTATTTTCATCATTACTTGTTGATTGTTTGAAATGCATTATTATTCTCATTGCCATTGTCATTATTAATATAATTATCATTATAATTAGCATTAGCGTTAGCATTAGCATTAGCATTAGCATTAGCATTAGCATTAGCATTAGCATTAGCATTATCATTATCATTACCATTTCCATTCTCATTGTCATTGTCATTGTCATTAATTTTGTCATTATCATTGTCATTATCATTGTCATTATTATTGTCATTATCATTGTCATTATCATTGTCATTATCAATATCATTATTATGTTCATTTTCATTGTCATTATTATTTTCATTGCGATTGTCATTATTAATATAATTATCATTATCAATAGCATTATCATTATCATTACCATTTTCATTTTGATTCTATTACTGTCATTGTCATTGACACTATTATTATCATTATCATTGCCATTATTAAGCTCACTGCCATCATTATAATCCATATCAATATCACTTTCATACGCATTATCATTCTCATTAGAATTCTCATTCTTAATAATCATTATCGTTAACAACATGATAATCATTTTCATTCTCATGCTGATTATCTTTATCATTCCCATTGCCATCAACATTATCAATATCTTTCTCATCATCTTTACCGTCATCCATATCATTGTCGAATACAAAATATCTTTCCAGAAGCCAAAATCCATTCGACGACCTTCCTCCATTGTTTCGTTCTCATAATGCATTCATAGAGCTTCAACAGGCTCTCTGTCAGCTGCACAGCAATCTCGTTTGGCTCGAGAGTCTCAAAATTGGATTTTCTTGGCATTCGCATCAACCCGTTTCACCTGCTCGCCCATTCGTCTAGGAGTAGTGGAAGGCGAGCTGCTGGGCTCAGCTGCTGAATTGCATTCGACAATTGTTGAACATCTAATTTATTTTATTGTCAGAAATTTCACATTTCGGATTTCACTAAATTGAAATCCTTTGACGTGGCTCGGCTTACGGCGTGTGTAAATAAGGCCCTAACATGGCCAACAAGTTTTAGCCATAATGCAATTAAAATGCCAATTTCCATGCAAACACGTGTAATGCAAATGCAAAATTAATTTTCGCCACGTTCGATTGAAATTAAATTAAAACTCGATGCGATTCCGTTCACAGTGTGTGCAAAAACAATTCACACGGAATTCATTAAATTTTGTTATTTTTAATGGGCAAATAAACTGAAATCGAAAGAGAAGAAAAACCAAATGGAATTTGCTGAATTTAATTGGAGCAACATCAAACATATCACATTACTACAGATTACTCGAGTAATTGTCTTCTGTTGAGTATCTTTTGGGGTCTCCAAGGGTAAATCAACTATATATTTTACTGGATAAAAGTGCTCTATTTAAGAGATATTCTAAGCTTCGTATGTGGAGACCTGGTTTTTGTCTTCCAATTGAAGATTTTGGGGTGAAAGTGTCCAAAAAAAGGGAGAAAATATTATTTACCTATGCCCTGGACTGTCTCAAGCTGTTCAGTTTATGTTCTTATATTAATATTTCATACTCTTATATTTTGATACTCTTATCGTAATACGATACTTACTAACTCTGATACTCATGCACTCTTATACTTTAATATATATTTTTATATACTCGCACATTCGTATACGCATAGGCTCTTATAGATAGTCTTATATTCTTATATTATGATAGTGTTATACTTTTTAACTCTTTTACTCAGTCATTCTTATACTTTAGTATACAGTCCAACTACATTTTATATTCATATATTCTTATACCTAGTCTTATACTGTCATACTCTTATACTTATACTCTCTTATTCTTTTATATATAATCTTATGTCTTTACTTTTGTACTCTTATAATCATACACATTGTATGCTCTTATAATCATACACTCTTATACTTTTTTATATATTCCTAAGCTCTTATATTCTTTTACTCGTAGACTCTTATACATTGTCTTATACTCTTATATTTAGATTCTCCCATGATACTGTTATATTTATTAACTCTTATACTCTTATACTCTTATACTCTTATATAACAGTCAAACTCTTTCTACTATCATTGTATTTTCGCCTATTCTTGTCTTACTTGTTTACTCTTTTAATCTAAAATTCTTATACTCTTATACTCTCCATCTCTCATACTCAAATACCATTCTACTCTCATACTTCTATTCCCTTATACTGTATGACACAACAGACTCATGCCCTTATAAGTTGAAGCAACAAAGACACAAGCAGCCAAGTAGGCACCCACGCGAACAATTCTATATCAATTCAGCTGTTGAATCTGATTAAAGGATATATATATCTAGTCTATGTACTCAGTCACGCCTTCTCCAACCTGTTACATGTGTATATATTACGCAACTTATACGAGTATCCATACACAATGTATTCAGTGTATAACAACAAGCCAAGTTTCTTTGTTTGCTTAAGCCAACGGAACTGATATAAAGGTAAAATAATACCGAAACACAATGAGCTTACTCCGATGTCAAAATCGATAAGAGAGTTTTGAGCAGGGTTTCCCGATAGGAAAAATAACATGAATTATCGTTTCGCAATGCAATTTGAGAGAACGATGAAGGCGAAAGAAGACATTTTGTTAGCATTATTTGGCCATGAAATTTATGAAATTTAAGAACGCACGAAATATGCCAGATATGGCAAATAAATCATCTAGTGGGAGAGTGAAAGAGAGATGCGGATGCTGCTGCCACCTGCTGCCGCAATATATATTTTAATGCCTCCCACTCCCACGAGTCGAGTCACCTGCCAGACTAGGGACAGCATAATTAGGGCACAGCCGAACACAGCGAAATTTAAAGAATTTATCTTATTAAGTTATCGATATAAAGATATGTATATATATGCGCTGGGTCATTTCCATACTGTGTTTCGTGGGCACTCGTAGGCGTTGATGGCAAATCAATAAATATAGACGCAGCGAAAGGCCTGTTCAAGGTAACCATCCCGCTGCATGACCTTTAAATATCCTTTCACATTTGCCACAGCCTCCCTCCCCCGCCTGTGCAGCTCTTTGAATTTTCTAAAATGACTCGCATTAGGCATACAAAATGTGTAAGGCTCTTATGGCAGGAGTCCGCCTCTCTCTCTCTCTCTCTCTCTCTCTCTCTCTCTCAGCCTCTTTAGGTCACCTCAGCTCTTTATAGCTCTGCGAAACGCATATAGCTAACTCGAAAGGGTAACAAAATGTTAGGGGAGGCCGCTGCTTCGAGCCCATAATACTTTTATTTAAATGCCAGTTCACGCGCTCTTTAGAGAGTATATTCTGTAGGAAGTCAAGCTGGAGTGGAGGAATTTTCGAATAATAATACAAATCTTTTTCTAAAAGCTATATTCAATCCAATTTCGAATATATACTTCTAAAAAACTTAAAGAATGATAGAGTATTCCTCTTTTTCTTTCGACAACCTTTGCTCATCTGTCTGAAATCAGCATCGAAAGTGGTCTCAAGGGCCACGTCACATAGTTCCGGGTATTTGCTAGTCAGTCACTCACGACTAAAACAGGCTTACTTATAATTAAAGTTAGAGGGTATTTGTTACATATACTATATATATATCTATATTCATAAAGCTTACTCTAGACTAACTCTACCAGCTGAAGCTTTTCATCATTCGGCACTTCCCCACCCATTGCGAGCGAGTATTGTGCAGTCAGTTAGGCGCATTTGGCTTGGTGCATGGAGCGTTCACATTTTAGGTTTTATGACAGCGGCATTAAATCGATAAACTGATTGAGCCCCGGAGATTTGCATTGCTTTGAATTTACTTACATTGTGCATGACAATTTTGGATGATAGCGAAATCTGTTTGATGGTTTCGAGCCAATCTCAAGGCATTCGGCAAATTGGCCCCCTCTATCCCGGCTCCAATCTATATTATGTACATAAAAGTCCTATCGGCACATTAATTACAAATTCAAAAGTCATTTCAGCTGCTCAGCGAGGGAGACAAACGACAAACGACTAACGCCCCCCCTACCAGCCCCCACAAGTGGAATAATAATATTTTCATGACTCTCAAGTGCCGCCCGTCAGTGTCCGCAGACTGAAATATTTAAATAAATTTTTGAATTTTAATTGCTTCTACTTTCTCTCTCTCTCTCTCTCTCTGTGCGCCCAAAGAGGAATAAAATTAAGTGAAATAAGTTTAGAATTTATGCCTTGCTGAATTCATAAATAAAATGGTAATGAGAAAAACTAGGAAAAAGTGAAATTATGAGGGCTCTCGAGAAAGAGAGAGAGAGAGAGAGAGAGAGAGAGAGAGAGAGTGCTTGAGTAGCTGATACCCTGATAAGCTGCTATTAGGTGTCATTCGAGCAGTATACAGATATAAGAGTTGCACATACATAGGTCTACATGCATAGGCATTCGCTTGTCCTAGCTGTAGCAACTCTATAAGATAAATAGCTCGATGGAACTCGGGTTCTAATTGTACGAACTCAATTAAATTCTTAGTGTGTATTTATGACTTCAAAGTCTATGTGCATACCAAATATGAAGTCTGTATTATTAGAAATATTTGAGATTTTTCCATTTTAATCAAATTGAGTAAAGCTATATGAAAACAGTAATACTTTATATCTTTGCATTCATTGCAGAATACTATATATCAAATTTCACATACTTAGCTTTTAAGCCCTTAAAGTTATGCTCAAAAAATCTATATAAAATATCGATATTTATCGATAGTATAAAAATAGTTATACTTATCTCAAAAAAATTGTAAGCTCTAAGACGTGAGCTTCATAGAAATATATATTCAAAATTTCCGGTCTCTGGCGCTTATAGTTCTCGAGAGAGCAAGAAGAGGAAACGTCTAGTTTGAGCTAGAGGACTTAGGCACGCCTTCGACTGGCTGTAGACTCAGCTTAATGATATTTAAATAGATAAATTCAAGCTTACGATTATCCGAGCTAACTTGGAATAAGTCCTTAAAGTGTTTTGGCCCGCCAATCGGGCTTAAAAGCGTCTTGGGGCGTTTATGGGCGCTGCTTAAACTGCTTTATCGATTTTTGGGTTCACACTTTTTGGGCCGGCGTCATAATTAATGCCAAACGCTTCAGACGCAGCGCACAGCGCTAATTAATTTTTATTGAAAGTAAAAAACAAGAAGAAAAAGAAGAGAAAGAGAAAGAGGAGGAGGAAGAACAGAAGGAAAGAAAAGAAAATCCATTCCACACGTTTTAGCTATTTGACAGTTTTGCCTGGCAGCTCTCGGCATTTAATTAATCCAACTTTAGCAGCTCGTTTTTGGGGCGCTTCTTATGCCTTCGAGCGGGCATGGCGCGAAAGGGAACTTAGCGAGCGGCGATTCTGGGAAGGAACACTTGAGATTTACTTATATAAATTGGCCCCAGCTCGGGCGGGCTGTTTGAATGCGTTAGAATGTTATTTCACAATGTTGTACGGGTTATCGGAAGTGGGAGCGAAAGACAAACATGAAATGAAATTGGATTTCGTTGCAGTTCAAGGACAACTTAAATTTTGTGGCTCGATGCGAAATTGGAAAACATTTCACAACAATTTAATCTCAACTTTGGCCCAAGTCCACTCGGCCCCAGCCCAAACTTTGTTGTTAGATTAAAACCATTTCCTGGCGAAATGGCAAAGTTTTCGCCAGCCATAAAGTCACTCACTCGCTCGCTCGCTCGCTGAGTGTGGGCGTGCCCACCACCCTCACTCACTCTCTGGCAAAACACTTGCGGGTCACAACTTTGATTTTACGAACTGACCAACTGACAGCAGAAAGAAAAGGACCAAGAAACGACCGCAAATACCTTTAAAGGCCAAAGCTCTCCCGCTTAGATGAGTATTTTCCTACTTTGGAGTGGCTTATTACCGAAGCTCATATGTATTCAAGGGTGTATGAGTATTTTTCATTCACTCTTTCTCATAATATCTGAAGTAGCCGGTTCAAAAGATAAACACAAATTTCAAATTTCTGACTTCGGCCATTTTTCAAGCAGTTTCAAGTGGATTTTTCATACTTCCTTAAGGCTCACAGATTTGCAGAGAAAGGAAGAAGCTGCAAGTGCTTCAGATTTTCCAGACAACTTTTGCGGATGTGTCATTATTGCTTTGCTTGGTCTTGGTCTCTTTGCCCGTCTGTATAAGAGTATAAGACTGGTATAAGACTTAAAGCATAAAAGCTGCTGATTTGATACTTTCCATAGAGTCATCAGCCGATCAAGTTTGTTTCGAAAGCTTCAGATCTATAGAAGAATTTATACAGCCGTATAAGAGTGTTGGTATAAGAGTAAGAATATAAGTTTATAGAGTTTTGAAATTGAATACTTTATTCTCCCCTTCATGCTCTCAAAGTACTTCTATAGTTAGAGCTATAGCAATCTATATCTGTATATATATCTTAAGAAATTTTCCTAAAATCGATAAGAATCGATAACAAGTTTAAGTTTCTTGAGCATATCTCGAATGTTTTAAGAGCTGGAGTTATCAGAATTGGCATATAGAGTCTTCTGAGGCATATGAATATATAGGATACACCACTTTTTTGCATATAGTAAGTATAATCTGATAAATCTAAGCCCCCATTCTGCTTTTCAACAGCTATAGAGAGGTGAGATTCATGAAGCATCTAGTAATAGATAGATAGTATATACTACATAGTCTTAAACTTTGTCTATATAAGAGTGTATATATATAGGATGCTCCACTTTTTGCATATAGCAATCGAAATCTGATAAATTTCAGCCCCATTCAGATTTTCAATAGCTACAGTCTGATTCATCTCTTCCCATTCACTTTCCTCCTCGAAAATCCTCCCCATCTTGTTTGGCTTTCAAAATTATCATAATTTTGCGCTAGGTCTGGCAGAAGATGTGACGCAGTTCGTCAGCAGCTGGAAATGGTTCGTTAATTAGTTTGATTTCCAGCAAGAGACTAATAATAATTTAATTTTGAGAACTTTTGTGCCAGGCGAAACTTTCGACTCGAGTCGCTGCCGAAGCAATTTGCGATGTCAGCGCATCGAATTGATGGCGCCTGTAATGAACTACTCCAGGCCCTGGCCCAGGCCCAGGGGGGCTGGGATTAATAATGAAATGGCTATTTTTAGGCTCATTTAACATTTATCAAACATTTCACCTTGTTACCAAGTTTAATGGGATTGTAAATATTTACGAATTGGCGAATTCTTTGAAGTTGAACTTGCTGCTGAACTTCATTTTCTAGCACTTAGCTTGGAAGTCGCCTAAAAGTTGGCTAAGCTCAGCCAGCTCAGGCAGTGCCAAAGGCTTAGAGTATTAGAAATTTGGATCTATTATGGAAAATGCTCAAGCAACATTAAAGCTATAAGCCAATAAACTAATAGCAGCACAAGTTAAGACTTGGCAATCGGATGTTATTGACTGCTGAATACTTATTGAATTTAAGCAAAAGTTCAGATATTCTATATACACATGTTGATCTTATAAAACTGATATATCCGAGTATATATCACATCACATAAAAATGAAAATTTATAAACCTAACCAATATACCCATTTCTAATTTGTGAGCGAGTATGAGCATACTATGCCCTAAAGAAAATACGCCTCGAATGAATGAAATTCATGGTCAGCTGTGACTGCTTGACAGGAGGACAGATTAGAGTGGGAGAGAGAGATAGAGAGGGAGAGAGAGAGAGAGAGAGAGAGAGACAGGAGTTGCCTTGGGGTCATAGGCAGGCAACATTTGGTCGAATTTATATGTACTACGAACATTTCAGACTCGTATGTGAGCCGAAGCCAAATCAACTGTCAACTTATGTGTGTGTGTGTGTGTGTGTGTGTGTGTGTGTGTGTGTGTGTGTGTGTATAACTCCCATTGTCCCATTGGGACACTTGGCAATAGAGCGAGAAATAAATTTCGAAGCAATTTTTGAAATGTTCCTCCTCATGGCTTTAAGCTAAGAATGCAGTCCATGTTGTGCCCCAAAGTCGGACAATTCCCTAACGTACACCACACACACACACAGAGAGAGAGAGAGAGAGAGAGAGAGAGAGAGAGAGAGAGAGAGAGAGAGAGAGAGAGAGACATACACACACACACTCGCACGTGGCCATAACGTATTTCTGTCTGACATAAGCTGCTTGGAGCACAGGTCCCTCATTTGCGGGTCCATTTTAAGGCATCGAAGCGACTCTGAAAATTTAAGTGTGAATTGAACAATAGTTGCGAAGGTCGTTGACTAAGCCGAGAGAAATGATTCACAAACAAAGCCCAAAGAAACAGAAGACAAAAGTTGGAAGTTCGAATGGGCTTGAAGAGATTGATCGACTCGAAGTTACCCTAAGAGTCAGAACTATTTACTAAAGCTGGTTGATGGTTAACTCTTATACTCATCAACTCTTGTATGCGCATACTCCCTTACTCTTATACCTATATATCTAATTGATTAAGCCCCTCATACTCTTATACTCATTAACTCTGATATTCAAATATTAAACTTAAACTTTTACATTCTATTACCTTATATTCATTCAATTCTGCATATTCTTATACTATCTTATACTGTCGAGTCCTAGTATGATGTTATATATGTTGTGTGTGTTTCAGTTCTTAAACTCTTATATTCTTTAACTTTTACACGCTGCTTTTCAGCCACTTTTTCATTCCTTCAATCCTTATCTATATCGCATAGTCTTATACTATCTTATGCTGTCAAATACGAGTATAGTTGTATACTGCAATAGTCTTATACTGTACTCTTATCTGCTATATGCTCCTTTACTCTTATTTTCATGGACTCTGATGGTCTTATACTCTTAAACTCTTATACATTTATGCTCACTAATACTCTGATAATCATATATTCCTGCTAATCATATACTCCTTTACTCGTATACTTCTCTTCTTCTATACTTATCTTATATGCTCTCTTTTACTTGAACTCTTATACTTATATTTTGCTATGCTCACTAATGCTCTTCTACTCTTATAGCCAAGGACCACTTCCATCCCTTGATCATCTCTTCTGCTTAGGTAGACATTCCATATAGAGAGAGTTATCCATGCCTCCACTTTCACCACAACAAAAACCAATATACCCGCTCCCACACATTTGCTCACAACATTTTGACTGATGCTGCATTAGGAAGTTTGCGTGGCGAAGACGTGCTCAGGTAACTTTTAGCTTTGTCGCTGCAATAAAAGGCAAAGCGTTAAGCCGACATGCAAAAAGGGAAAACGCACTGAGAAAAGCGCATAAAATGTGCGTGGGGGGAGTGTGGCCGGGCGAAGGCAGCCAAGTGTGAACCAAATAGACAAAGGCGCACACAAAATTGAACTGAGAGATGTGAAGAGCCCACAAAAATAAACGAAAAGCAGAGAAAACAAAAGAAAACCCACGAAAATGAAGCCGACTTGATGGCCTGTAAATAGAAAAGTTTGTGTTTTGGCACAGGTGCCAGCTGATGGAGGCGTGGGATGAGAGGCAATAGCAGTGGGGGAAGAAGGAAGAGAGACAGGAGAAGGAGCAATGTTGTAGAAGAGATGGAAGAGTAGCTGGAGTGGGAGGAGGAGAAGGAGCAGGAGTAGGAGCAGGAGCAAGAGTGGAAGCAAGACTAGAAGCAGGAGCAGGAGTATGAGGATGAGGAGCAGGCGGGACGAATGAACTCTGTAGGAGAGTAGAAACAGTAGGATGAGCAGGAATAGAAACAATATCAAGAGCAGGAGAAGGAGAGTGAAGAGGAGGAGCAGGAGAAGCATGAGGAGTCGAAGTAAGAGGATGAGGAGGTAAGCTATGGAGGCGCTGAAGGAGGAACTCAGTAGAAGAGGCGGAATAGTATCAGGAGCAATAGCAGTAGCCGCAGCAGCAGGCGTAGGAGAACGACGAGGTAACGTTCGGAATAGAAGATGGAGGGAAGCTGTAGAAGAGAAGGACTAGTAGCTGGAGCAGGAGCAGCAACACGACGCGAGGACGTAACCTGTGCAGAAGCAGAAGGAGAAACCCTGTGCTTGCAACAGCATCAGCAAGGCTTGGACGAGCTGAAGGAGGAACTGTACTGAAGGAGAAGGACAGGAACAGGAGAAGGACAGGAACAGGAGAAGGACTAGTAGCAGGAGTAGAAGAAGTGGTAACCTGTGCAGGAGCAGAAGGAGGAGCTCTGTGAATCAGATAGAGCTGAAACAGCAACAGTTTCAGTAGAAGGTGCCCAAGGAGAAGCAGCTGTAGGAGGAGCAGCAGCAGTTGCCCAAGGAGGAACAGCAGCAGGAGCAACGCCTCACGCGTTGTCTATCTATTGTAGGCAGCCACAGCGCGGTGTGCCTTATCTTTATGTGCGAATTAACCCTGTACATAAACAAGCGAAATTGGATTCGCGCAAATTTTGCAATGAAGGCTCCTAAGTTCGGTGTAAACACGCGCTTTTGTTGCCGCACTTAAGCCTCGGCTGCAGCGAGTTTCCCCCAGCGAAGTTGAAGCTGAAATTCGCACAAATATTTCGGATGGCAGCAAGTCAAGGATCTGAGTAGTTGAGGCTGGAAGTCGAGTTAAATTTAATGGGAGCAGGCGCCAGGCGAGTACAGTGAAGCCTCACTTGAGGGACAGCTGCATGAGCCACAAATATGCTGAAGCATAGGAAAACAGATGAATCAAACTTTGGGATTGAGCTGACAGCGGGTAGATCGGGGTGCAGTTGTGGAGTACAGTGAAGCCTGCCATGATGAACAGCTGAATATTGAATGCCTATAAAGACTTATAAGCCAGTTTATTGGAAAGATAAATTCTGCTCTTCTAACTGTTTACTTAAGGCCTGTTCCTTCTAGTCAGTCTTCACTGTAGCATGGCTGTCGCTTGGGCTGGGCGCGTGCAGCATGCGTATTTAGCAGTTGTTAGCAAGCCTTGTGTATGGCTGCGGGCGCCAACAGCTGTGCCACACTAACACACACACACACACACTCAGCTACCCACCCACCTACACACACACCCACACACACACACACACTTGAGTCGCTCAGAAATGTGGAAATGCTGATATTATTTTGTGAGCTCATTGTCACATGATAATCAGGCGTTGGGTGGGCGATAACATAACACACACACACACACATCCATACACCCTCACACACACACACACACACACATATGCATACACAAACATGTAAGAAAAACATGGCTTACATTTTCATAAAGTTCTTAGGGCCCCAAGGCAAAAACGACTTTTGCTTTCCTTTTAGTTTTGACCCCGAAAAGGTGGATTTTGATTACTTTTTGATGAGCCCTCGCAGTGCAAGCGTTTTCCCAAAGAAAAAGTATTATATTGATTTTCAAAAAGGCAGCTAGACATTCATCATTCCCCCTCCTTACCGTTTTACACCTGTGTTTCTGGCCAACAGCTGTTGAGCCTTCGCCTGCTTCACAGCGCTCCGACTGTCTCGGGTCGAGTCTACGCGACTCCAGAACCCTTGTAGACACTTGTTAAATAATTGAAAAAACAACTCGCAATTACGCAATCAGAGACACGAGTACGTCGAGGACGAGCTGAGCCAGTGGGAATATGGGCTATGCTCGACTACACGATACTTGTTCAGATCGGAGAAATCGCTAAAATTATAGAAATGTGCGAATATGTTGATCGAAAAATGTGTTTTTAGAGGATACTCGAGCTCTTATACTGTGGAACTTATAATTTTATAGTTATTTCAAGCATCTTTAGGAGCAGATTGCTGCCAGTACCACTCCTATAAATCCTATTTCATGTGTATTATACTCTTATACTTGTATATACCATTCATATATATTATACTCTTATACCTATTATACCATCCACTCTTAGACTCCACAAGTATACTCTCTACCCTTATGATATTATGCTCTCATATCTACTCTTATACTCCACAACTACTATATAGGATAAATTATACAAATATAAGAGTGAATGAGTATAAGAGTATTTGAATAATAGAGTATAATATTATACACCACTCTTATACTCGACTCATACTCCACTGCTTCATTATACACTTATATACATATACTTTTATGCTCTTATACTCTTATAATTCTATATACATATACTCTTATACTTACTTGCATTGATTATAAGTGTACGCGTATACACGCATACTCTTATACTAGCAGACACGCGTACACAGATACATAGATACCCGTATACCCCTATTCTGGTATACTCTTATACTCCCACACACTTCCAGTCCCATATACCCTTCTACTTATACTTTTATACTCTTCCAATCTACCCAAGAGTGTGTATATTGAGTCCCAAGACAAACTTTTGCATACGAAAACCAATATACTCCCATTCACTTCACTTGAACGGGTAGCCGACTGGAGGCTCAGCTGGCGCACGCAAGCTGACGGCACAGCGGCCCAGAGACAACTTGAAGCTCTTTTGGCCAAGAGGCACATTAAAAAAAAGGTGTCAAGCGCGTGGGCGACATGGCAATTAGGAATTATGTGTTTGTTGAGCAGATTGTGACAAAACTCTCAGCTAATTGCTAATTGCTAATTGCCTGAATCAATGCTCGACAGGCTCGAGACTGAGAGTGCTGAGTCCAGAGGCGAGCCTGAATTATAGCCAAATATCTTGAAGGATTCAGGCCATGCAGTTCGGCTGCATTTTTAATCAATGCCACCCACGCGACTCAACTAGAACTCAACTCGACTCGACACTTCACTTCGCTTCTCTAACTTGCAACATGAGCGCGCGTGGCATGAATAAATTAAAGCTATTTCATGTCGCATTTTTATACACTGAACGAATTGAACACGATTCAGGAGGGTATATTGGCTTTGTGCATAGGTATGTAACGGGTGTAAGGAGGAGCCATAAAGCTTGTATAAAGTATATAATATACATAGTATACATATATATATATATATATACTTGGAGCAAAGCTGTTTATATAGTCTACCTATTCAATATCTATTCTTGAGCCGATTTCGACTTCGTACGTGTGTATAATCCCTTTGATCTCGAGAACTATGAAAGTTAGAGACTTGAAATTTAGATTATATATTCTTATGTATCTTAAGCATCATAATTTTATATCCTTTGCTTAATATCCCATGTCATGTCCTTAATATTGATAAAATAAATCAATATTTTAACTTGGTTTTTCGATCATTTCTCGAATACTTTAATATATATAGCTACTATGTGTGGTATGTAGACTGTCGTATTGTATAGAAAGCTTAAGAATAATTGCTTTCCTGAATATTTATACTCATATAGGCAAGAATTGAGAGAATATCTCATTTCAAGTAGTACAGTCTTGACTTTTGGTATACATACATATCTGAATGTTATGTGCATATCCTGAACAGTCTTCAAGTCTTCAGGGTATTTCCTAGTCGGTCACTCCCAACTAGAGCACTTTTTCTTGATATAAAAGCATTCAACGCCATCTCCTGGCTGTTGGCTCCTGCTGCTGCTGCTTCTGTCGATGAGGTTGATTGTATGCGCCTTCCATTTGGCTGCTGCCAAAGATTGTTGCATATTAAATTTTGGCTAAGTGCTGGGCGAATCAGCTTCTGCCATCTCTGCCTACCTCCCTCCCTCCCTTCCTCCATTTGAATGTCCCTCCCCTCTCCAATAACCCCAAGCAAACAAATCAAATCAGATTCGAAACGTGTGCCGGCGGCTTTTACTCGACCTCGACTGCGTTTATTTAAATTCAATTTCATATTAGAGCCACTCACTTGAGGGACTTTATTGCCATAGAATGGCTTACAAAGTGGATTGAAGGCGCCTATAAAAACAGCCAACAGCCGATTTGTAAGACGTCCCCTCCCCCTCCCCGACTCGACCAACCCATGTACCCAAAAAACGATTGAGTTCTGGATAATCAAGTTGTACATCTATATACGACGTGGCCTCTCTTTGAGTTTGCCAGGAATTTGGTAGAAGAAACTTTAAAGTGGAAGTACGTATAAATATAAGTACTTATATATACATATGTATGTATAAGTGGGTAGTCCGGGATAATTGTAGTCCGTATATAGGAAGATAGGATGAGAAAACTAGGAGACTCCTTACGGAAGGGACTGACTTGGGGTAGGGGTAGGTTTGAGTCCTATGATATACCACTTTCTTATTGCAACTTTCTCTACTGCTACTCGCTTATATTTGAAACTCTTATATTGTCGAAGCCTTATGTACTTTTTCTCTTATACTATGCCTTGCACTCCTTTCCTCGTTACATTACGTTAGTCTGATGTTCGAGTTTAACTTACCTTTACTCTGATAATCCTATACTCTTATACTTCTATACTCTTAGACTTCTCTACTCTTCTACTCAGCTGCTCTTATACCGCTTTACTCTTCTACTCACCTAATCTTACACTGCTCTACTCTGCTATTCCTCTACTCTCCTCTAACCTCTAACCTACTCTTATACTCCTCTCCTCAGCTACTCATCTACTCTTATACTCCTTTACTCGTCTACTCATCAACTCTTATACTCCTCTACTCTTCAACTGCTCTACTCTTCTCCTCTATTATTATATTCCTTTGCTCTTATACTCCTCCCCTCTGCTACTCCTCTACTCTTATACTCCTTTACTCTTATACTCATCAAGTCTTCTACTCCTCTACTCTTCAACTGCTCTACTCTTCTCCTCTATTATTAAATTCCTTTGCTCTTATACTCCTCTCCTGAGCTACTCCTCTACTCTTATACTCCTTTACTCGTATACTCATCTACTCTTATACTCCTCTATTCTTCAACTGCTCTACTATTCTTCTCTATTATTATATTCCTTTGCTCTTATACTCCTCTGCTCTTGTACTTCTATACTCTTCTACTTCTCTAGCCTTGTACTGCTCTACTCTTCTACTCCTCTACTCCTGAACTATTCTAATCCTGTACTCTTTTCCTCCTCTTCCTATATACACTTCTACTCTTATACTTGTTCCTTGTTACTCTGATGTCATAGTCTTACTTACTTTTCCTCTCATACTTATACTCTCACTCTTATACTCCTTGACTGTTATAATCCTCTTCTTTGCCATTATATATCTACTTACTTTCACTCCAATACTCCAATAGCATTAAAGTTCTATTAAATTCAATTAGGTCAAACTGCCATCGAGCACGCTATCTCCATTCCAATCTGACTGTCCTCTCGTAACATCCATAGTTCCCACCTTACAGTACGCCCAACAACAATGATTTCAGCCTGCCTGATTGTTTGCTCCATTATAAATGAGTTAATAAGCATAAAGGACTCGCTTTCGCGCTCAAATGGCTAATTAATTAAAAAAAAAAGTCATAATGAGGAGCAGAAATGATGACAAAGCAGCAGAACTGAGGAGCTCTCGACCTGAAACTACACGACAACAAAGAGTTCGCAGCAGGTGCACAGGCCTACAGGTATGCAGACCAGGTAGGTCGAGAGATCTGAGATATGTGCATATATGAGACAAAGATACGACAGACATTTCTGCTTGCGAGTTAAAGCAGATAAAATGGCAAAGACAAGCCAAGAGCCAAGAGCCAAGAGCTGAGAGCTGAGAGGCATAAGCCATAAGGCAGGCTGCAGTCTGCAGGCCAGTGAAACATTTCGCAAATTGCAAAGCTTTTTAATTACATGCCAGAGACTGTAATATAACAAGCATTTGCTTTGCTCTACTGCTGCGGTTTGCCCTTGCGGTTGGGTCGTTGACTGATTGCAAATGTTGCCCATGCTTATGCTTGAAGTGAAAAGAGAGCATATTGGTTTTTGGGGCGGTAATGTTATAAGAGTTGCAATTGGCAATAGATAAGAAGAGAATATGAAAAGTATATAGGTAAGTCCGACTACTAGTCCTATATAGTTCTATATGCTCTAGTTTAACAGTTCAAAGCAGCTAAGCTTTTCAGGCGTATCTGGCCTATTGGCTATAGACTATACAAATTACATCATTTGCCCTTTTGTCATATCTAAATAAATAGATTTTTCCTTAAATTCAGTTATTTCCCTGCGCTGTCATAGAGCATCGCGCAGTCAGTTATGCCCGACTCCCGCAGCTTTGCGAATTTCCGTATTCTATTTGTGCGTCATAGAGACGGAATAATTTTGTCATAATTAGTTTTTGCTTTGTTTAAATATGCAAATTTGGTTTTGCGCTTTAAATATATAAAATACGTGAATATTAAATATATATAAAATCAATCAAGGTAAGCTAGTTTTAGGCATAGAAATATATAACTATGTAAAATCAATAAATAATATAATATTGATCAAATCTGTTGCAGCTGAAGCTAAGACTTGTGACTTGACTGTCTAGATATACATACTGTGAAATATATAGGTATATATATATAAGGTATATAGGTATATATAAATGATAGGCTGTCCAACATAGGTAGCTCTGACTGGCTAATGATTGAGATACAGTTTATAGTTTTGGCTCACTTGGAAAATTGATTTAACTAAGAGATGTAAAAGCAGCAGAAGTCTATACAATATATATGTATATAAGTGATCCCAGCTAGTTATATACATCTCTCAGCTATTATTGTCGAAGTAGATCAGGTGATTATTAGATACATTCCAGCAAGTCTTATAATTTAGCTGCGCTAATTCCATACAAGCCTAACACCAGCCTAACATCAGAGCTCGCAAATAACAGTTGAGCATTTTGCGTGGTCTTTGAATAACAGTATTCACTGAGTATTTGACGAAAATGCTCGCTCGCGAGCGAAAACAACGGGTCTTCGCTCAGTTCGCTCGCGCTCGGACTGCAACCGTTTTTTTCGTTTCTCATTTGTTTCGGTCAGACCGCGAGCGAACGCTTGAGTAAAATTAAGAAAAAGGTCTTTGGGCGACTGATGCATGTTCATGTGCGATGCAAACGTACTTTGTGTATGGTATTAATCAAAGTACGCAAAATATTCTTGCGTCGCAAGTTTGTATATTACATTTACTAAATATTTAATTTTTAATGATATCAAGCTTAAATTGCCACATTTAAATGCGCTTGCAGAGGTAGAAACTCATTTTTAGCCCTACATTTCATATTAAATGAACGGCGAAGTTCAATAAGCGCAGACAATTTAAATGTATAATTAGTTATTTAACTTAACAATATGCAGTATAAGTTTAGTACTAGTTAAATAACATCTTAATACCAAAAAAAGATTCAATTTTTTCCAACAAGGCAAATTAATGTAAGAGTGACAAAAGACCTTTTGCATTGACTTTTTCGGTCATTTGCTCACTTGCTGAGGCTCAGCTCGCGAACAAAAAATTTTCTGCTCGCGAACAGATGTTCAGCAATGACGATCGACGCAAAAAACCCAAAAAACAACCCTCATGCGAAGACCGATTCAGACAAGAAAAAATCGCTCTTGCTCAGAGCGAGAGCGGAATATTTTCTGTTTTTCGCTTCTGCTCTGAGTTTGAGCGTGACGAAAAAACGCTCAACTGTTATTTGCAAGCTCTGCCTAACATACAAGCCCAACTTTCAGTACATACAAATATATAAATATAAATATATATAAATATACATAAATATATATAAATATATATAAATATATACATTATACAATTCTGATTCATATAGAAAAATTACATATTTATTATTACCTACATTAGTTGCTTAATCTAAAAGATACAGGCCGACAACAAGGCTCAGTAAACGTCTCTTAACAGAGTCTGTTAAAAATCTTAACAGAGCCCTGTTAATTACAGAAAATCATCAACTTGGCTCACTTGAATGCCAGCCTCCTGCCTTAAATTAACAACACGTTTAGTTGTTAAGCGTGCTAAATGCCTACGAAAGTCCGCCTCTTGGGCTACTCCGGGAATCCGAATATCTTGACATTGCCCACATCCCGACGTCGATCGCCAATGGTTTCCTTCTCGTCGCAGGCGTAGGCCAGCAGATACTGCTTGGGATGCCACGCGACGGTGAACGTGGAGGCGTCCACGTGAATGTCCGTGACGCGCTCGCCCGTCTCTGTGTAGGCAATGTCAATGAGCAGATCCTCACTGGCCGAGGCTATCAGTCGCTCGTCGTGGCTGAAGGATATGGTACGCACGGGCCACTCCAGGCGGCTGATCATCCGCAGGCAGGCCAGCTCGTTAGCGTCCCACAGCGAGACCTGCGCATCCGCCGAGCCCGTCGCAAAGTATTTACCTGCACACCCAAATCATTTAATGCAAATTTAGTCTCATTTAACGGCCACTCACCTGTGGGTCCGAACTCAATGCAGATGCAGTTGGCGGGATGCGCCTTCAGTGTCATCTGGTGCTCCAGGCTGGGATAGTTGAGCACGTGCATGCAGCCCATGCCGTTGGTCAGGAAGAACAGGTCGTTCGTATTGTTCCAGGAGATCTCGTTCACCTCGAAGCTGAAGGGTTCCTCCACGCGTATCTTGTTGGTCCGCGTGTCGATGAATGTGATCAGATCCTCCTTGTTGCCCACGGCAATCGTCTTGCCATCCGGCGACCAGGCGATGTTGATGTTCTCGCCCTTTGTATTGGTGACCGAGACGCATTTGCCCAGGCGTATGTCCCAGATCCGCACGGTTTTGTCGCCGCTCGCCGTGCTGAACTGATCTGGATTGGTTTTGTGCCAGCACAGCTGGTCCACGGAGGCTGTGTGGCCGCGGAAGACGTTGTTCTTGACAAAGCGATCCCGCTCCAGGGCATACACAGCCACGGTCTTGTCAAAGGACCCCGAAGCCAAATGGCAGCCATTTGCATTCCAGCAAACCGAATGCACCTAAAAGCGGACCGAGAAGATGAAGAAGAAGAAGATAACAAAACAAGTCGAGCCAGGCTGGGCTGGGACTCACCTTCGATGTGTGCGGTCGCTGTTCACGTATTTTGCTATGAGATCGGAAATAGGATTTGAGATCCTCGAAGGTTTGCTCGCTGCGACTCATCTTTTATTATTTTTCGCTCAACTCAAATGAAATCCAAACAATTTGTGCCAGGGCTGCTCAGTCAGCTGTTTGCCGCCGGCTTGCTGCTAGCCAGTGTTGTAAAACGTCGCATTATGCTCGATTTCAGTTTTGAATCAATTTCTGTTATCAGCGAAAAACAAATTTTGTTTTTAAATAGTGCAAGGTTACAGACATCCCATAAGTAGCTCAAGATCTCGCCAAATCAGCTCATTCCGAGTCAGTTCCGCGTGCGTCAACCTTAAATATGAGGATTATATTTCTGTATTACATCATCTGCCTCTCGCTGGCGGCTTCTATCGGCGGCACAACTTTGTTCGATCAGCTCTTTCCAAGCGCACCCAGAGGTGGCTACTATTATACTCCTAGCCCAACGCGAGCATATAGACAACCTCCCCAGAGATCCCAGGCGCATCAGCGATCCTACAAGGACATCTGCCGCGTGGTCAACTCGAATGCCTTCATCAATCCCGGCAATGTGCCGAGATGCCCCTACTGAACCGATTCAATCTTCGTATTTGTTTTTGATTTGAAATAAATATATGTATATATACGTGCTTTTACAGTTAGTAACTCTTAAATTAGCAAAGCATTTCCTTGATATCATATACCGCGACTATATTAAACTAAGTGCAAGTCTCCGACTGCTGGGCCTCTAGAAGAGGCGCTTTTGGACTATGTAGAAGACACAGGCCAGGAACAGGCAGAAGGCGAAGAAGAGCAGCATCTTGTCGGTGCACTCGCGCCGACCGTACTTCTTGAGCAGCTTCCCGGACTGCGTGATGCTGCCCGCCGTGTTGTGCAGCTCGTCGCTGGTGGCCTCCACGTTCTGGGAGGAGGCGACCAGGGTCTCCAGTGTGACGGCGCTCTTCTGGGTGGTCTCCGACAGGTGTCGCGATATGGCCAGCATTTTCTCCGTGACGTCGTTCTCCTGCGTGACGAGGGAGCTCCGATTGTGCCGGGCGCCGCCCGTGGAGCGCTGCCTCAGGTCGCTCTCGCCCGTGATGGCCATGAGCTCCTCGCGATTGGCCTTCTCTATCTCTAGCATGCTGGACACGTTCGCCTTGCGGAATGCCTGTAGAGTCTTCGAGAACTGTTCCCGGTGCGTGTCCACCTCGGTGGCCAGCGTGGGATCGCCCATGTCCCTCGCCCAGTCGTCGAGCCGCTCAATGTTCTTTCGTATCGCCGACAACTTGGCGCGGCCCGCCTCATTCAGCTCCTCCAGCTCGCCAATCGAGGATCTGCTGTTGAGTATGTCCTGGAAAGCGGCATTTGTGAGTTGAGCAGAAATATATTTACATCAAGTCTATCGCTTACCTGTATAATGGCCTTTGCCTGCAGATTGTTGTCTATCAGGTCCTGCCGTATGGACTGCAGCGTGAATCTGTCCTTATCCATTATCGAAATTGTTTTTCCTTCTGTTTTCCTTTTTGTTTTTACGCTTCGCTGTCAAAGTTTTGTTTTGATGTGACGTGTGGCATATCGATAACTCACAAATATGTGCCCCGTTTCACAGCACTCAAAGCAATTTCGATAGACTGTCAAACAGCTGCTTGTCGATTTTTATTTTTTTTTCATTTGTCTGGCCGCCTAAACGTCGCATGCCTAATATTGCTTTGAAATTCAAGCTAGCAACATGTCCAACTTTTCGGACTTTCCTTTCTCCAGCCCATCGACACCAGTGGTGAGTATACCACTTGCATCTCAAACTCTTCCACACAACGACTGTTGGACCAATTGCAGGCAATTTCAGCCGAAATCGTCAGCTCGCCAATTTTTGCACTGTTGGAAAACTCCAGCCCCGAGAATACCCCCGTATCGCACTTTACTTCAGACAGCTCCAACTCCAGCCCAAGCTACGATTTTCCTCCGTCCCTGCTCGAAGAGCCCCCCAGTCCCACACTGGACTTGACTGACGACGTCTGGCAAAACGCAGCGGAGGATCCATTTCGCCATGATATGATCGAAGCCGAAATAGCGAGCAGTAAGTGGCTGAATAGTTAAGATAGTTTATATACTAACTGTAAATCTCTGCTTAGTACGTCTCTTCTGCGAGGAGATAGATAATAATCTCGCAGAAATCGGCCTGGGCCGATTGCGCAGCAATTCCACACCGAGAAATCCAAATGGCCGCCGTAACACTCGTGCGAGTGTCGAGAGTAAGTGCGAGTACAGTGAAGACTCCCATGGGCGAACGATAACTAGACTTCTATAATTTACAGCTGAGCCTGAGGAAGTGATTGATCTGTCCCATCAGGATTTCAATCCACGTCGTCGTCCAGCCAGAAATCGCGTGCCAGAGGCTGTTATCGATCTCTGCTCGCCGGAGTCTTCGCGTCGTCTTCCGGCTTTCATCAATTTGGCGGACTCGACCAGTGAGACCACGGCTGTTAATCGACGTCGTCAGTATGATAACGGTCCGTCGACATCTGCTGCAGGCTCTAGAGAGCTGGGTCTCTCGGAGTCGAAGCGCAACTGCCCAGAAAACCTCGACTCGTCCAGCGAGGGCTACAAGTGTCCCGTCTGCCTGGAGTGCGTGCGCAAGCGTGAACCTACCTCGACCAAGTGCGGTCACATCTTCTGCAAGACCTGCATCGAAACAGCCATCGCGTCCACCCACAAATGTCCGCTCTGCAACAATCGCGTGGCCAAACGTTCCCTGTTTCGTATTTACCTTTAGGTTCCGTTCCTTAATCTTAATTGTAATCGCTCGCATGCGCAGCTAATTAAGTATTTTTTTGTACCTCTTCAATCAAATAATATATGATATATATACACCTAAGATCATCCCAAATCGATTCATTTATATATACTGCATTTTATCATTTAGCGTTAAGTGGAATGAAATGGAATGAAACACACTCAGACAAAAGTTTCATTTCAAGTTTCCATTTCCAGTTTTTTATAATTCTTAAGGGTATGGAATGGAATCGAACATCTATCAATCGTCATCAAATACACTTAAACTAATTATGTTTATTTAGATATACGTGAAATAGAACAGCTGCATTCATATATTTCATTTCCCTATATATGTTTTTAAGTGGAATGAAATGGAATAGAACAACTAAATTCATTTACTCCAAATTCATAACATATGTAATGCATTTTTTATTAAACAAATTTGTGATAATTTTTCCTGAAATGAAATGGAATGGAACAGGCAGTACAATTTAAAATACATTTATTTCAAGTAAAATTGTTAAAAAATGTAGCTTATCTTTTAATTTTAAGTGCACTGCATTCCTAATTATGAGAGGAACAAAATGGAATGGAACATGTGAGATTCTCAAGCACTTGGCTCTGTGGATAGCACAGTTATAATACTACAGCTCATCTCTGCTGCCTCTGATGCGTTTCATTGTTTCATCTGGTTTCACATCGTATTTCATCAGTTTCCCATATCGTTTCAGCAGCTTGCGCCAGTAGCACTTGATGTCCTGCATCCTCAGGTGCTGGGCAATGAACTGATGTCCTCTCTGGGCAATTTCCTGAGCTACTTCGTCGTGGCTCTTGAAGTAGTTGAGGATGTCCTCGTACTCCTGCTGACTGGGGTAGCTGTGGAGTGGAACGTAGTGGACCCAAGGCTTCAGCTGGTGATAGAAGAACTCCTGCCACTCGTCGCCGACGTGGAACACGAGGGACTCGCACAGGAACAGATGCTTCAGCCGAAAGCTGGCCGCGACGCCGCGGAAGTTGAACAAATACTTATATTTGCAGTGATCCTCGAAGGACACCTCATGGGCTGGCGGCGCATCGAGGGTATCCTTGGGTGATTTCCATGCCTGATTCTTGGTGTACTGTGCCTCGACCAGCTCAGGCTTGCGTCTGGAGAGCAGAATCAACGAGTCGCGTTCATCCGAGGTGCGTGAGCCGCGAAAGAAACCAATTTCCTTCTTCTTCCGCCAGGGAATGGCTTTGGCAGCCTTTTCCAGTTTCTCGCTCATCAAGTCCCAGCGTCCAATGCCCGTCGGATGCAGCTTGGTCGCCGGCCCGCCAGCCCAAAAGGTCCAGGCGGGGTACATAATATCCAGATACTCCGCGGTCTTCGAGAAGGAGAAAACGGGTCCATGGTGCTGCCAGGACGTATGCAACTGCGGATAGTCCCGTGTGTTGATCACCACATCCATGTCCTTCAGCTCCGGCAGCAGCTGCAGCAGGAAGTGCTCGATGCCCTGACAGCGTGCCGGAAACATACAGTTATCCTCCCTGAACAGCTGCTTCCCATAGATCTTGTATCTCGTGCCATACTTGGCGGCGTCTTCGATCATTTTCCGGGTGAAACCTGTTGATTTGTAAGGGGCCAGATCACGCTTGATGCCTGCCGCATAGCAGGTACAGTTGGCGTCATTGGCATCTGTGGTGCATGGCTGGTAGTTGGCTAAAGCTTTCTGTACGCGTCGCGTGAATTTATCAAATTCTAAAACAAATGAAAATATTTCTCAATACAAAAGTAAACAAGTGCAAGTTTACTTACTTTCATTCTGCTTTACAGCTACTCCGTCATCTTTGATGCACACTGATTGCTCTGTGCCATCGCATTGTGTGTCACATGTTGCTTGGCTTAAGGTTATTATTAAAATAATTAATAAAACATTGATCATCCTTCGAATAAACAATTTGTCTGCCGCTTTGCGAAAAGTTATCGATACGTGTGTGCCAATGTGAGCACAGCCGTTCTGATCGCCGCAACAGCGACGCTGTCAGACAGACCGTTGCGCAGAGTTTCTGGAAGTCGCGCACAGAAATCAGCAACTCTTTACGCTGCAGTCTCGCTCTGGTCACACTCATGTGGCAACAGTTACCAGGTAGAGTTTATTTTCTGCCGTCGACGTAGTGTGTACACACTGGCCGCGATAAAATGAAGAGAAACACTACGTCGAAAGTTAGCGTATTAAATATATAAATTTTACACGCAAAATTGCGGACGAGATAATTTAATTGAACGACTTTTCTGTTTTGCGATCGCCTTATTCTGCGTGTGGCATATAGTCAAATCGAAAACACGTCAAACGAACCAAGCGCGAGTGAACATTCATTCCATTGTCCATAATTTACATATGAATTTTGCAACAACAAAAGATGAAACGAATCGAAGATTAAAGAGCAATCACAGTTGACATAACTGCAAACACACACACACACAGACATGCTCACATACACAGCAGTAACTATTCAAAAGTAAATTATCGAACAGCGGAAGAAACACACGCAAAGAGAAACGAAAATACATGAAAAGAAACAAAATCAACACAAAAATCGTAATTTTTGGCAACGAAAGTTGTGTGCGCGCCCAACACCACCACCACCACCAGCACAGCAGAGCACAGCACAGCTTAAACGAAACGTTCCCACATTGGAAAACTGCAAGAGAGGATTGGAATTTGCAGCAACAAAGTGGGAGGCGAAGGCGTTGGCGTTGCCTTTGCCGTTAGCGCGCCAGATGTTTGTCGAGACAGTTGCTTAATACAATTCAATGCAAAAGAGGTAATTTCATCCAATCAACCTGTAGGTGCAACTTTATATACACACACACGCACACATGCATGCGCATGTGTGTTGGTGTATTGCTCATACTTTTGTATGTATGTATGTATGAGTGTCTTGCTAATTAGTATATGGCCGTCTTTGGATTTGTATTTTATTTAGTTATAAAAAAAAAAACAATTTAGTTTTAAGTGTATGAGTAAGGGAGAGCGAGAGGGTGGGGGATAGAGAGGGGTAGCTGCTGTTGCTGTGATTTAATTTAATTCGGCTTTGAGCTCAGCTTCCGTTCCGCTTTGATTCGTTTGTTCGCTTCTGTCGGCCGCTTTGCTTCGTTTCTGTTTGATTTCTTTTGTGCTTTGGTGTCGCATTTGTTTTTTTTATCACGTCTCTGTTTATCTCGTCTTTTCCATTTAACAGTGCATTGTCGACATTTTTTCGAATCACTTCGTTTTCGAATTCCCCTTTCGATATTGAAGATACAGCAGAGACTGCCTTTAATGGACAGCTGTCTTATTGGCTCAGACCGATATGCACGTAATATAAACATAAATAATATATATTACATATATACATTTTTTGTAACTCTAAGCTACCCCAAACTCCATGCTCCACAGTAATTTATTTGCTGAGCCTGCGCATTGGGCACGTCTTGCATTTTCAGCTAATTGGTGGGGGTATTCCTTATTTACGCTCATTGATCAAACTGCATCGTTTGTTTACATACGCAAATTGTCCATTTCGACGCTAATTATATAAACACACATACATACATATATACCGCGACGATCTGTTTAGTAACAGTAATTGTCTCTTATCAGGTAGTTCGACTGTATATGTGTGTGTGTGTGTGTCACACGTAATGTTCCAATTTCATTGTTTTATTGCATGCACTCCCACCCAATGGGTGACTAAGAAGTTGCTCTCTCTCTCTCTCTCTCTCTCTCTCCCTCGCTCTGCACTTATGCTTTTATGTTGGTCAAGTCGACGTCGCTGCGCTGCTTATGCTGCGGCAGCGCCACAGAGAGCAGTGGAGCGAGTGCGAGTGCGAGCGCGAATGCCTCGCTGAGTTACAAAGCAGCGGCCCACATCGACGGTTGCGCGTCGCCCGTTTATTGGGTTTGTTCGTTCGCTCGTTCGATTCTTTTATTACTTACACATTAAAAAGCAAATAGTTTAATGTTTAAACAAAGTGGCTGCTGCTCTTAACGTATAAATAACACTTTAATATTTGTATTGATTAATCAATGTGTATGTAGAGGACACAAGGCGCGTTCTCTTGAACTCACCACACCCGCAGTACCCCTCGCTATCCCACCATAACGCAACGTTTGCACTCTCTCGCTCTCTCTCTCTGAGCGTGTTGAGAATCTCATTTCCAGTGCGTAGTGCATTTAATGCTAATCTACGGCAAGTGCCAAATGAAAAGTTCGTGTGTGGCACCTTGATTAATTCGCAAGTGTTTAGTATATTGTTTAAACAAATATATGTATATGTGTATGCATGCATACGCATGCATATTATCGCACAGTTCTATAAAAACTACGTGCTCTGGAGCTTTATCGATTCGAAAGTCATGTGTATACAGTTATAACAATGGCCAAGTGTGTTGCAAAGTGTTATTCATAACGGAGCTCTTTTGATTGCGTTCTCTATAAATATTTTACCGTAAGTGCGAGTGCAGCTGCAAGCATAAATAATAAGAAATTATTCTTAGAACGAATGTTCTATATGCAACAAAAAAAAAACTCTGTTTTGAAAAATCGATTTTTCTCTTTATCAAATATGTATGCGCGCTCTCTGGCGCTCTCGCATGCCTGCGACTCTCCTCTCACTACCTCTCTCTCTCTCGCGCTCTCTCTCTCTTACGCACACACCTTAACATGAACCAGCTGTTCGTGCGGCTGGGGTTCAGCTATGTCGCAATTGCTAACCGGATCGAAACGGTGTTAATTTTAATTCATTACGAATTAATTATGCGTAAATTAAATATTTATTTGTTTTTCCTACGTTTTTCTATGTTTCTCATAGTAATTTTTCTTAGTGTAAATATTTATGTAAATATCTGAGGCCAAATAGAACTCTTATACTTTGGTTGCAATGAATAATTGAATAACGAAATAAATTTCTTTATTAATTGTTCGCCAAACTCGAATGTAAAGTGTTTTCGTACTTGAATATCCAGGCCATATATGAAGAGCCAGTGAGTTGTCATCGACGCCTACACACGCGCTGTGTGCATGTGTGTGTGTGCATGTGTGTGAGTGTATGTGTGTGTGTTGGTATGACAGTTAATAACACTGTACAACAAACTGGTGTTTGTTTTTTAGGCCAGAGTATTGATGTTTTATGATACTCTAAGGTATTTCCTGTAGTTTTTCTTGTTTATCTCAAGATCTTTAGGAAATTGAGATAAAAGTATCTCTGAAAAACTCCATAAACTCTTAAAACTCCATTAAAGTATACTTAAAATCATATCATAGTTCAATTAAACTCCACCTCAGTTCACCTTCGTCTCGCTTCACTTCATGTACCTAAATTCTTGTTGCCTAGTGTAAAATATTCCTAGTTCCAAAAGAACTTCCCATAACACATGGATCGTTTTGTTTAGTATTCCCGAAACATATTTCCATTTAACGTTCCTTGTTCATATCGTTTAGGATTAATTAATGGGTTTCCTACGAGAACTCTCGTAGGAAACCCATTTGGCACTTGATCGGAAGCAGAAGACGACAGCAGCGCCCCTGTCATTAAAAATAAATGTAAAACATTCTCGAATTGAGGTCAGAAATGTGTAAATCAAATAACGTATTATACATAATGCCGAGATAGCGAACTGAAGAACTGAAGTGGATGCGCCCGCCCCAACAGCTTGACGCGGCAAACAAATATCGCCCCGAGGAGGGATCTATGCGCCGAGGGGCTCTAGCTCAGTATGAAACTAGGTCACTTGCTGATGGGCAACTTATGCACGGGTTTTGGTTTGATTTATTTGAGGCTTTGTCTACTTGATTTATCTCAAGAACCCGGGAGACTATTTCCAGTCGACTGAAGTGACTCAGGTGACTCAGGTGTGCTGGCACAATCACTTGTTGGCATTTGCAGCTGCTTTTCAATTGATTTTCTCCGTAATACTGAAACAGCTGAGTTGAATTCGTTTAATGTCATGGATATTACTTAAGGAAATCAGTTATGAAAGTCGATTAAAATCGATAACATCGATAAATGTCGAATGTTTTAAGAGCTAGAATCTTTATATTTGGTATATAGATACTCTAAGACATGCAAAATCATAGAACACTCAATTCTTATCGGATATAAATATATATTCATTCACAATATTCCCCAGTCGGGCACTCTCACCTAGAGTACTTTTCTTTCTTTCTCTACACATGATTCACTCAAGTTTTCAAAGGTAACTCAATACTGAGGCTTTTCATTGTTTTTGCTTTCGTGCAAAGAACTCCGATACGCTCACACACAGCTTTATTTATAGCATAAACAGACCCATGTTTATATGTGTAACATAATATTACTAATAATTCCTATTTCAAATGGCTTGTATATCACGATAAAGAATCGTTGTTCATATCTGAGTTGCTAAAATCGATTAACTGGAATTCTTCCCCCCCCTCCCTTATGTATCTGTAATATAATCCATGTTCAATCCTTTATTGGGCGGAAGTACGTGAGTCACAAAAGCTGCAAGAAGACTTCAATTCAGTCGCTATTCAAGTAATCGATTGCTGCCAGTTGAAGGTCAACAACGACCTACATACGCAGTTTCTCTCTGGCCATATATGTACTGAGTATATTTATATATATCTATATACACTCTCAATATTGTCTTTTCTCTGCATCCATCTTGGCGGTGCGTGTTCAAGTGCTTAATTCTGCTTTGAAACCGAATCGCATGCTTCGCTCAACTGCGCCTCCATTGACGTTGACATAGTTGTACATATATACGTATATATATATATATATACGATATATATGTTGGCTGTATGCAAGACCCCTCGTTTTTCTTGTCACACCCTAAAAATTTATTAGATTTATGTTGAGGAAGACGCTTTTTCGTACTTGCTGACATAAATATTGTGTTATGAAATGAAATTTCGATAGATGCCCATAGATCACTTTCTCTGTAAATACACTGCTTCGTAAATTGCGAACGGGTATATTGGTTTTGTACACATATTTAGACTTACTTCCTGTCGACTCATTCCCATCCGAAGAAAACTTCAGTTAGCCTAAACATCTGTGTATTTGCCGTATACTGTATTAACTAATAGATATAATGAGCATTACTGGATGAATTAGATGTACATATAGCCTAGCATATACCTAATACACTCCACACTTCAAGCTATCGTTAAGTAATCTAGAGTTACGCATTAGAAAATTAAACATTTATTGCCGCTGTTCATATTGGTGCCCAGGGCGCAGTTGAATTCCTTGGCGAATTCCTCCGAGTTGCTCAATGGTCCATTGACGTCCCAGCGCTGAGGTGTATGCTGCAAGAGGGGCATCGCCTCCGAGGGGGGCTCCTCGTTCTGCTTGGCGAAGCAGCGCAGCTGAGCGAAGTAGATGAAGAAGAGCTGAGCGTTGGTAAAGTTCAGCTCGGGCAGTGTTTCGCGCAGCAGCAGAGGAATCATCTTGGTATCGACCTGCTCCAGCCAGCTCAAGTAGGCATTGAAGGCCACATTGAGAGCTCCGGCCTCGGCAATGATCTCCCTCAGTCTCGTGGCATTACGGAACTCACCAGGTTCGTCCGACAAGTAGTTGCTGTACTGAGCTCGCTGGCACTCGGTGGCGTTGCGGTACCCCGACATGGTCAGCTCGTTCCAGGGCGCTGTGGCCTGAGGATGCCTGTTCCAGCCGTCGTCATCGAAGGCTTGCAGGAGGGCAGTGGCCAGACGCTGGCCCAGCAGCGCGTACCTCAAGGCCTTCGGATAGTAGTGGCTGTAGTAGGGCGCCTGCAGGAGGCCCCAACCCACGAGGACTGCCTGCTGGCGCTGCACCAGCGCCGCGCGCACCTCGAAGGCATTGAGCGGGTCCTCTGGCGTCTGGCCGAAGTCGTTGCCGCGCAGCATGTTCAGATACTCGCGCGACTTGTAGCGCAGCGTTGTCTCCAGCTTGCGCCAGTAGTCCTCGTTCTTCTGGAAGTGCAGAGCCGCCAGATCGAGGCCCTGATAGTCTGGGAACTGCGTGTGATACTGGGCCAGTCGGGTGCGGGCTGTGCGTCGGTCGCTGTCGTCCATCCACTCGACGCGGAGCTGCTGATCGAAGGCCTTCACCAGGTCGCTGAACACATCCTCCATGTCGTGCTGCACGTCGTCGCGCTGCACGTGCCTCTGATACATGTCGCCCAGCACCTGGGGGAAGAGCCGTTGCATCACGCGCACGCACTGACGCGGACGCATCATCGCCTGCTCCTCGGGCGGCTGGTTGAGCTCGAACAGAGCCCGATACAAAATGTAGCTCGAGATCGTCACCTGGTTGTTGCTCTTCGCCACGCGCACCAGGTGGGCCAGGTAGCTCTGGGAGCGCAGGTAGACGTACTCCGGATAGCCAGTCTCCACAATGTTCTCCACGAAGAGCTTGAAGTCCAGCCAGTTGCCCATTTTGGTGGTCAGCTCGGTCAGCTTCATGCGCGGATACTGGGCAGCGCCGCCAGGCTGCTGCTGGCGTAGTCGCTCCTGTCCGACGCGCGAACGTCCGGCGTAGACGGGCGGGCCGTCCTCCACTGGGGGCAGCGTCTCCTGCTCGCGCATGCGCTTGCACAGCTCGAACTCGAAGCGAATTATGTCGCCGCCGAAGCGAGCCGCCTCGCCGCTCTCCATTTCGAACCAATCCCGCATGTTGTCCGCCACCTGTTGCTGGATCTGCTCGTAGATCTCGTCGCGCACGTTCGCCTGGCGCGTGGCCATCGCGTTGCAGTGCTCCGGCGGTATGATGGTCAGCCGTGGCTCGCCCAGGTACACACTATATCCGCTCATCTGCTGCAGATTGAGATCGACATCCAATCCGATCAATATGTCCAGGCCGTAGTTGCGCCGCAGCGCTGCGAGCATTTGCAGCCAGTGGTAGTCGTGCTTCCAGTGTGAGTTCGCCACGTTCCGCAGTCCGCCGTGCTCCCTCAGGACTTTCATTAGGAACTGGCGACGTTCAGCCGCATTGGCTTCGACAGCCACGCAGGAGTCGTAGAAGCTGCGCACTTTCCGCACGTTCGCAGCGCTCGCGGGGCTCAGTTCGTTGGCCGACAGCGGCAGGGTCAGCAGCTGCTGCAGTTGCTCCACGATGCTGGCCTCCATCAAGTGCTGGGCCGTTATCAACTCCCCCTCGCGCAGCTGGCGCGTGTGATAACGGCCCCAGTTGCCGCAGGCGTATTCATAGAAGTCAACGCACGGATCCGAGCTCAAGTTCATGTACTTGAGCATATCCCTGGCCATGATTAGCCTTACCCTCTGCTCCTGGCGACTGTCCACATTGTTGTGGTTGTTGTTGATGTTGTTGCTATTGCTGTGACCGTGCATGTGCAAGGCCGGAGCGGCAGCAGCTCCACCGCGATTCATGTTGCTGTTGTACCTGTAGGTCGCGCCAGCTCCGTAAGTTTCCATTGCCAGGTGGAGCAGGCAGAGCCAGGCGAGAGCCAGTCCAGATCGTGTAGTACTACTCATTTTAGCATTCGAGAATCAACTGAGCTGGGCTCTGGCAGACAGCGTGATTAGCGCTGCTTAGGCGTATCGCATTTTCGCTCATGAACTTGGCAAATTGGGTCAAGTGTGCGCTCAATGTACTCCCGGTTCCAGTTCCCTGGGGTTATCGCCCAAGAGACGAGCGCTGCGAGAGCCACAGAGAAGTAAACAAAAGACGACCTCGCACGTCGCAAAGCGGAATCACTAAGGTCTATCGGCTGGTGAGTCGCCTTGGCCGTGTCCGTCCCTCACTCTGAGTACTGTATTCCTAGCAATCCAATGCATTATACGGATCTTATGTAGGAGAAACCTAGGACAACTGAAGTAGCAGTTCAAAGTTAGGGTATTTGTCAGTCGAGCATAGGGTAAAAAATACTTCAGTGAAGGTATATTTGAGTGATTTATAAAGGTAAAGGAAAGCTAGTTTAGTAGATGAAACACTTGTCGGATGGATTCATCGCTGATCCGGCTGGGCAATGGAATTCACGTGCGAACTCAGCCAAGTTGCGCAAGGGTCCGTTCACGGCCAAGCGGGTCCAGCTGTGCGTCTGCCGGGCGCTGTACGTGAGCGTGGGCCACGAGTCGGGCAGAAGGTGCTGTTCCCGGTCCCTGGGCTGGCAGTGCTGCTGGGCGAAGGCCAGGAAGAAGAGCGCCGTGTTGGAGTAGTTGAGGCCGGGCAGCGTCTCCTTGGTCAGCCGGACGAAGTCGTTGTTGGGCGCCTGCAAGCCCAGCCAGCTGAGATAGGCATTGAAGGCGATGTTCAGAGCAGCACTGCGGTTTATCAGCAGCTTCGTGGCGGTCTCGTTGCGCTGCAGATAGTCCTCGACCTGGCGGGCGAAGCATTCGCTGCGATTGTGGTACCGCCAGGCGGTCAGTCCGTCCCAGCTGTCGTGCTCGAGCAGACCCGCGGACCAATGGAGCTCGTCGAAGGCGGAGACCAGGGGACGTGCCAGGCTGACGCCCAGCGTGGCATAGCGCTGGGCGTGGCCGTAGCGCTCGTCGTACTCCGGCGGCTGCAGCAGCGCCCAGCCCAGCTCCAAGCGACGTTGCAGCGGTCGATAGATCACGCGCGTCTCGTAGGCCTCCACTGGATCAGCTGGCAGGGGCAGATTCTCCTGGGCCTCCCGCTTCTGCTGCTGCAGCTGCACTTGGCCCATGAGCTGTCGCAGATTGTGCCAATAGTTGCTGCGCTCGAACTGGAGCTTCAGTATCAGCGGCTGCTCATAGCTGGGCATTAGTAACTGGAGGAGACTCAGCTTGCGTTGGGCTATGCGTCGACTGCCCTCCTCCAGCCAGTCGGCGCTCACGCTGCGCTTCAGTGACTCCTGCAGGTGCTCGTAGAGCTGCAGGAGCTGCTGCTGCTTGGGCTCCTCCAGGGCGTAGCGCACTGCGTAGAGCTCACCCAAGGCCCGGGGCAGCAGTTGCTTCACTCTGTCCAAGCAGAGCGCCGGCCTCTGCTCCGGCGTATCGCCGAGCGGAAACGTCAACGCGGCAACCGCTCGATACATTACGTAATTGGCTATTTGGGTGCCGTTGCGTGTGCTCAGCGTGCGCTGCAGCTGGCGGTAGTAGCTGGGCGCCGCCATATAGACGGGCCTGAAGACCGCCTGCTCATACACATTGCTCACATACGTCTCAAGATCCATGCCGTACACCTGTCCCAGCTCAGCCAGAGTCTTTCGCGTGAAGTTCCTCTCGTAGAGTTGCAGCTCGGCGTCCCATGGCTCGAGGCCTTGCATCGCCTCGCAGAGCTCCAGCTCGAAGCTAATTATCTCGGCTGCCAATCGCGCGGACTCCTCGTTGCCCATGGCCAGCCAGGTCTTCAGCTGCTCCGTCACAAGCTGTTCGATCTCTACGTAGGCCGCATCGAGCTTATTGAGGCGCTGCTTGCGGCACAGCTCGCTGGGTATCAGTGTCGAGGGCTCGCTGAGGTAGATGCTGTTCTCATGCACGCTGGCGTAATTGTAGCTCACTCGCAGGCCAATCAGTATGTCCATGCCGTAGTGTCGCCTCAGTCTTCCGCTTATTTGCGCCCAATTATATTCTCGGTTATATGCGCTCCACTTGGCCCCGGGCACGGCCGGGAAGCCGCCGTTTTGCTGTATGAACTCGCTGAGAAAGTCCTGCTGCTGGCTGCGCTGGGCCTCGGCGACGAGGCACGATTGATAGAACTCCTTGGCCTGGCGCACTAAGCCGCTGTCCTTGCGATGCGCGGACTCCTCCAGCAGCTGCTGCAGTTCGGTGTTGATGCGATGCTCGAGCTTCAGCTGCGGCGTCGTCTCCGTTTCCCAGTTGCCGCACGCGTACTCATAGAAGTCGGTGCAGGGATTGGCGCGCAGATTAATGTGGCGACGCATCTCAAGCGCCTTGCTCTGACGCACCGTCTCCTCCGTTTGGTAGACGCGCTGAAAGCCAACCTCATCATCGCCAGGTGCTTGGCCAGGCAACGCAAGCCACAGCAGCAGTGTGAGAAGAACTCTTGTATAGCCAGATGGTAACATGCTGCTACATCTTTGAGTTGCTCTCAACTAATGCTGCCCAACGGTCGCTGCCTGAGCTCGGCCTCTAACTGAGGCTGATAAGAGAGCGGGAGTTCACTCCAGGGTTATCAGGAGAGAGGGAGAGAAGCAGAGATAGTGAGAGACTGGACTGAAATCTCGACTAGTCAGGAGTGGACGACTAGCAGATACTCTGCCTGACAAAAAATATATCAATATTTCAAGTCTATAGCTTATGAGATATCGGGAATTGCAATCAGACTAGCAGTCGGATAGACTGACTCAAGGATAATCTCACAGACTTGCCTGGATCGACTCAGCTCGTCCATCATTCCCTCGATGCCCCATCAAGTCAAAGAAGAGTCTAACATGTGCAGAGCTTTATTGGACTTGTATAGTATATATATTATAATATATGTATGTGCGTGTGGCTGTAATAGAAAATCGATGTCTGGGCAAACAGTTTAATAGAGCGCACACTTGAAGCGCGCGTTGAGCTTATCGCTCTTGGAGCAGCTGAAGGCATGTGCGAACTGCTCGGAGTTGGAGAGCGCTGTGTTCACGCGGAACGGCTCGGGCAGCTCCTCGAAGAGCTCAACGGACTCCGGATAGTCGGAGCAGTAGAGCTGTGCGTAGGCCAAGTAGAAGAGTTCGTTCTCCGTGTGATCGAGCAGAGGCAAGCGCTCGCGTTGGTAGATCGCCGGCGTCTCGGCTGAGTTCTTGAGCCACTTCGCGTAGGCGCGATAGGCGATGCTGAGAGCGCCGTTGTCGGCAACGATGCGACTGAGCAGTCCTTTGTCCTGCACGGGCTTCTCCTTGAACTGCACAAAGATGGCGTACTGCTCCTGGAAGCACTGGGCGCGCCGTGAGTAGGAGCTCTCCGAGGTGACGTCCCACCAGTTGTTGCGATAGCCGTGGCGGTCGTAGCGCCGACCCACATCGTCGAAGCCGTGGAGCATTTGGCGAGCCAGCAGCACGCCGATGGTGCCGTACTTGAGGGCGTTCGGGTAGACGGGATCCCAGAAGAAGCGGGCCTGCAGAAAGGTGATCGGGATTTGCATCTTGTTGGTGGTCAGCTCGTAGTGGGGCACCTTGTACACCTTGTCCGTCAGCTTGGGCTCCTCGACGAGTTTGGCCAGGTGTCGCTGCGTGCGCCATTGCAGGACCTTCACCAGATTCGGGTAGAACTGATCCTGATGCAGACTCAAGCCGTGCATTTGCCGTATCAGCAGGGTTTCGTCGTGATTGCGGAACTGCAGCTCGAGCGCCTCCAGCTTGGCAATGGCCTTCTGCCGGGTCTCGAGCGTGAGCCAGTGCAGGTCTGTGGAGGCCTGCAGATCCTCGCGAAAGACGCGCTTGATGTCCGCCCAGGTGGACTGCAGCTCGTTGATCATCTGCATGTTGTTGAAGTTGCGATGGAACAGACTCTCCAGATGCTGCGGAAAGTATTGACGCACCAGCTGCACGCACCAAATGCTCGGCTGAACATTCAGCGGCACGCGTGCCTGATCGAGCGTGTCCAGCGCGCGCCAGATCGTGTAGTTGGCCAGGTGCAGCTTTGGCGTGTTGCGGATCACACTCACGAGATTGGACATGTAGTCCTCCGGCGTCTCATAGAGATCCACGTACAGGGTGTCGTTGTAGATCATTTGCAAGTAGCGACTCACGTCCACGTAGCTGCCGTAGGCGGCCTTCATCTCGGCGGCTGTGCGCAGGCGCGTGGTCTGCTCCAGCGTGAGCGCTGGGTTGTGGGGCAATCCCTTGGCCAGCTGCTGCTCAATCTGGAGCACCTGGGCGGCGACTTCAGTCTTCCAGTCCTCCGACTGATCTGGGAAGTAGCCTTCGAGCTTCTCGCGAATGGTCTCCTCGTAACGCTCGCGTGCATCGTGGAAGGCTGCGTCCAGGTACTGGCGGCGATGTCCCAGGGGCAATTGGGGCGCACCGATCTTCAGGCGATGCATGTGCTCCTCCTTGAAGTCCAGCACCACGTCCAGACCGATGAATATATCGACGCCCAGGCGTCGCTTGAGCATGGCCACGACTTGCAGCCAGTCGTATTCGTAGTAGTACCAGGACGGCACACGAATCTCTGGCCAGCCGCCGCGGAAGTCGGTTACCTGCAGCAGCGCTTCCAGGGCGGAGCGCGTGTCGTTCGCCTGGGCGTGGCAGGAGACATAGAAACGTTTTAGGAGGCGATCAGCGCTGCTGTCCCCATTCGTCTTGGTGCTCCTCAGCATATCCGCACTTTTGCGGACGAACAGCTCCTGCAGCTCCTCCAGATAGTTCGTCTTCTTGTTGTGCAGCCGGGCGGGATGCAAACGCGGCCAATTGCCGCAGGCAAAGTTGTAGAAGTTCTCGCAGGGCCTGGGCTCGCCCGTGGTCAGGTAGGCCTTGATGTGTGCTGCCTTGGCCAGGCGCAATATGTCCGTCGTATAGTTGTTCGCCGCAGGATACGCTCCGGCGGTGCTCCAGGCCAGCGACAAGAGCGCCAAGCCCAACAGCAGTTGCTTGCGTAGATCCATTCTCGTAGTTCTGATGCGCTTCGTTTAGTTGTTGATCGAAAACTAAGCTCAGATCGAGCTTTGCGTCGATTTTTGACTTGGGGCGGCGTCGACGACGACGACGACGACGACGGCGGCGGCTGCTTATCGTCGTCAGCCTCGCTTGATTAATTAATTAGCTTTATTAACCGTTGCAACAAATTTTTTGCTCTCCATTTTAATAACCCCGCTGACCCAATTCAATTCGCTGTTCTTCTCTCACTCTCGCCAGCTCACTGAGGCAGCATCAGTGTTTATTTTCGTTGGTTCTCGCGCACTTGACCCACAAGGTAGAGCACAGTATATACCCTATAAACACACTGGAAATATGCAATGGGGGATGTGTCGACTAGGCAGAAGGAGACAAATATATGCATTGATCTCGAAAACTACGGAGACTAGAAACTTCAAATTTGAGTTATTAAGATTCTGATAGATAGATATAATACTTTTTATATACCTTATCTCGTTTTCCTTCTGTCAAATATAGTTCTTGTAATGAATACTTTAATAGGAATATTACTATCTTAGACTCAGGGTATCTGCTAGTCGTGCATACCCGCTTTAAGCACTCTCACTTGTTTTGTTTTTCGTTTTTTTTTGCATCGCCTCTCGCTTTTAGTTCTAATGAGTCTATGATTTTCTCAGTTGGCTTACGCTGGCCAAGGTTGGGATCGTTTTACATACGAATACAGCGAATACAGAGAAATTCTGGAATTGTGAATGAGTGAATAATGAAAATTTGTGTTTTCCTCATTTAAGCTATGTTTGTCTACTATTTACGTCTAATTAATGTATCCCTTTATTTATTTACAAACTTTGTCTCTTTGCAGGGAAAACAAAACAGTTTTGTTCTTCTAAGATTTCTGTAACACTTTCAACGACTGGCGAGACACAATTGAAGCAGCCTCTGGTAGCTCATTCGGAACTTGCCTTCAAAGTGTTTGACTAGAAATTGATTCAAGCCTTGTGTGAGGAGCGACGCAGCAACAAAGGAAACTTCACAGACGGTAAGAAAATTATACTTTTATATGCGAATGTCGTATACGATATATGAATATCGTTTACGATATATGAATATCGTTGATGTTATTAGACTATTGTTGACAATATATGGACGACTATTCATAATATATTAATATACGCTTACGCCTTATGAATATCGTATACGATATATGAAATGTTATTGATACTTTTAAAAGTATATATATCCACTTACGATATATGAATATCGTTGATGACATATAAATGTCGTTTACGATATTAGCACTTCATTTCACTTACGATATCTGAGTATCTATTTACGATATATGAATATCGTTTACGACATTCAGTAAGTTTTTCATAATTTTAAAAGAGTTTCAGTCTGTTCAATTGGTTTATTAAGTATTGTACTCTTCAGATATTATACTCCTCAGATATTAGCATATGCCCGTATATAGTTAGCTGCCTACTCCCACTTGTTGACCATGTTATAATACTGTTAACTGTCGTTAGCCCACGATCACTTTTAGAGTTTTGCCCATGAGGCGTGTGTCTATCTCAAGTGGCTCGATGCTGATGTTGTATGCGACATGATAGCCGCTATCGTCGGCCGTGTAGAAGGCCGTCTCCTTATAGATGCTGTTGGTCGCATTCTCATCCTTGCCACTCAGAATGACATTCGAGGTGCGTTTACCAGTTATAATCAGCTCGGGCTCTACTACCGTTTTGTTGTTCCTGTTGTTGCTCGATGTGTTGAGCACAGCTGTTTCATTGCGTTCACTGTTCTGTTCACGTATGCTGCGAATGCCAGTAGAGAGTTACTTTCCTTCATGGCTCAAATGTCAACTACTTTTCGAAAAAACTTACTGAAATTCGTAGAGCACTTTGGTCGCGGCATAGTTGCGCTTGATATACCCGCAGAGCAGCAGCAAGAGGCACAATAACTGCGAGATGATCATTTTCTGAGTTCCTTATTTCACAATTGCATTCAACTCTGTCAGCTCTACTCACTGCGATTCCTCTCAACATTCTAGTTGAAGCTCTTACAATGCACTGAAACGTGTAACACATTTCTATCCATATTTGATATATGCCGAACAATATATCTATCGATCGTGCGCCAAACAAGTTGGACCGGTTGCAATTGATACACTCGGAATCAGAAATTATTGAATGAGCTAGCCATTCCGCACTGTTTGTTCTATGCTTTGATAAACAAGAGATAAACAAGTTTCTTCAACGTAAACTAATATGTTGTGCTTGCTCGGAAAGAGTGAGAAGAGTATATTGATTGGATCTCCATTGTAGATGGAATATATATTCTAGAGTAGTATTCTAGGAAAGAGTTAGAGCTTCAGAGATAAGCAGTCAACATATACACCTCATATGCAAACGAGCATTGTGCAGTCGCTTACGCTCATCTGTTTTGCTTTGGTGTTGAGAGCTCGATTTTCCGATTGCATTGACCGGCAGTCAAGATTGACACTAATAACTGTTTTGATTACCAACAGCAGCCGCAGCAGCGGCAGCAGCAGCAGCAGCAGCGACGCAATTACGTAAATAAAGTACAGAGGGGAAAATCACGTTGAGTTTTGGAAAAGTTTTCACTTTAATACTATCGAGACTTGGATGAAATATATTCTGTTATAATTGATGCTAAGTCTTAGATAATTCCCAATCGGACTGCAGCTAATTGTCATATCTAATTGGCTTTATCTAATTAGTGAGATTAATTGTAAGTGAACCTAGCCGAGACGTGTGAGAATTTTGAGTAGCTTAGCACTCAACCTGGGCTCGAAGCCCATTGGTGTCATTTCAGTTGTTAGATTTTGATCGTGATCTGCAGCAGATGCGGAATTGGACTTGAAGGTTTTCGCTGACATCTCGCCTTGATCTTTCGTTTGAGCAGAATTGGCGTTTAAGGCTTCCACTGATGGGTTCCTTACAGCTGATGTAGCCTCATCGATTCCTTGTCGAACAGCGATCCTTGGGTGGGTGTCAATTGTGGAAGACTTGGGTGTTAAGAGCTCCATTGTTGTCTTCTTTAAAGGCAATATATCCTCAACGATTTGTATGGTAGTTGAATGCATTTTCAGTGGTTCCAACCTTGTCTTCTTTTCAGTTGGTATATTGTCGTCTACTTCTTGCTGAACGCTGGTCTTTGGGGTGGGGTTGGAAGACTCGGGCTTTAAGGGCTTCATTGTTGTTGCCTCATAGATTTCCATATGAACTCCAGTTTTGGCTCTAGCTAACTTTGCTTCAGATGGGATCAACAAATTCAGGGGGTGCGCCCCTGTAGACACCAATCCGAACAACAGAATAGTAAAGCAAATCTACAAAAGTCATAAGCAATAACTAATATGAGTATCGAGTATCCGCTATAGTTGATTAAACAGTTAAATACTTACAGCTGGCTGCATTTTACGTGGCGAACTGCTCGTTTGATTCACAGTTCAGCAAGTTTTATAGTCGTCGATGCTTCGTTAGCAATTCATAGAAATACCCATTGAAATCGAACAAGTTCGACGTCGGGCGTTACAGATCCAAAGCAGTTCAATAGCCAAAGAGAGTTTTGGAAAAAATCCACACCCAATTAGACGACTTGCCGATGAGCCTAAGCAGAGCTTGAGCAGTCTAGGGAAAATAATGAATTGAAAGACTAGAGTATTTTCCCATAGGAATCTGCATAGATAAATTTAGAAATGTAGATTAATTTCTTAGGTATTCTATACTTTCTTTGAAAGCTTGTTTCTTGGCATGAATATGAGAAAGAGAGCAGATGTAGGCAGGTGCTTGGAGAAAATATTTTGTATGACTAATATGAAAGGTAAGCTTCAGTCTTGATATAGCAACTTTGTCGGAAGAAGCTGTATATGATTCTATAATTCACAGACGGACAAAACCAATATACTATATTCACTTGTTTCAATTCAATATCAGAATCAAGTAATAAAACAGTTGTGCTTAAAAACTTTGCTAAACACCATAAAATTTTGTTGGCAAGTGTAATCTAGCTGCATGCCTGCCTTGGCGAATTTCATCAAATTGCAAATCGGCTGGGAATTTCGTTGTCCAAATGAGGAAAGAGCCGAAGGGGGTTTCTCCCATGGCTGAGCAGATGACGATTAAGGCTTGAGCCTGAAGAACATTTTAGTCCCAGTTCATTGATCAAATCTTAGCTGAAAATATGCAGATTTATACCTGAAGGATCCATTGAAATATTCCGAAATGTTTTTGGCTTTTTTGTAATTTATTTAAAGATTATTTGGTGTCAACATTTTTAGTCATTTGAGCTTAAAATGTTAAAGTTGAACTTATTTTATATCACTGAACAGCTATTTGGCTTGATATTATGACTTAGGGATAAACTTAACAGTATTTAACAGATTAAAACATATTTTTTGGTAGTTAAGCTAAAATCTTGAGTATTTTTCCGGATAGATTATTTACTGTTGTTTCGGCTGGATACCGCACATTATTGTAATCGATTTCGTTCTGGCCGTTGTTAGCGAAAGTGAACAAGGCTAAAATTAACAGTATTTTTCGGCAACAAATATATTTCTTGGTGGTTAGGCCAGAATTTTTAGTATTTTTCCCGATAGATTATTTACTGTTGTTTCGGCTGGATACCGTGCATAATTGTATTTGATTCCGTTATGGCGCACAGCATACAGTTTGCTGTTGTTGGCGAAAGTGAACGAAATTTGCTCCAATGTGATGTAGTGCAGGACCTGTTGGAGTAGAGCTTCTTCTAGTGGCTTGGCTTGGCTTGGCTTAGGTTAGTCCTTGCGGGCGCTTTGCTGATGCTTGGCTGGCTGTTGAGTCGATGTAAAATAAGACTTGGACGGTTTGCGTTTAGCTTATCACTTGAGTCTCTGTCACTTTGTTAGCTTGCTCTTGAGTTCGTATTGATTAGAAGAGTTGATCGTACGTCGATTTTATAGTCGCGTCTGGGTGTCGAGTGCATTGCCCATGGCACACGACACGTCGCCGGCTGTAAGATCGGCGCACGTCAGTGATACGTGTTGCAATTGCTCGGAAATTTCCCAGCGCACTTCCAACGGTTCTCGGCAGAAAAGAAAAGTCACCGGCTCGAGCCACTAGCCGTCATTAAAAATTATACTAATTTTAGTACATTTAGTCATCCAACCGCTACATGAAACTGATCCAATATCACATGCAAAATGTATCGATTAGCTATTGGCCATGACTCACGATTTTGAATGCAACTAAATCTTATCGAGGACGTGTTATCAACATCTGTCTATAGCAGATAGATAAACAGAAAGGGAGGCTGGAGGAGAGCAATGAGCCGAACCTATTAGTCATCTTTTGAGCTAAAGCTGTATTATCGATAAATATCGATAAATTTAGAGTTGGTATTTGAGGCATTACTAGGGAACCGTTGAAGCCTGAGATGCCAAAGGTGTAACTCAGTGTGGGTTGCTGGAGATACAAAGTGGGACTAAGAGGGCAGCTCAGTGCAGAGTTCGGGTATATTCTAGTCGGGCACTCTATCGAGGGCGTGTTATCCACATACATATGTCTATAGCAGATAGATAAGCAGAAAGAGAGGCTAGAGGAGAGCCATGAGTTGAATCTGTTAGTCATCTTTTGAGCTAAGCCATAATATCGATAAATATCGATAAATTTAGGGTTGGTATTCGAGGCATAACTGGGCAACCGTTGAAGCCTGAGATGCCAAAGGTGTAACTCAGTGTGGGTTGCTGGAGATACAAAATGGGACTAAGAAAGCAGCTCAGTGCAGAGTTCGGGTATATTCTAGTCGGGCACTCTATCGAGGGCGTGTTATCCACATACATATGTCTATAGCAGATAGATAAACAGAAAGGGAGGCTGGAGGAGAGCAATGAGCCGAACCTATTAGTCATCTTTTGAGCTAAAACTGTATTATCGATAAATATCGATAAATTTAGAGTTGGTATTTGAGGCATAACTTGGGAACCGTTGAAGCCTGAGATGCCAAAGGTATACCTGATAGTGGGAAGTACAATGGACTTGTCTGAGACAACAGCTCAGTGCAGAGTTCGGGTATATTCTAGTCGGGCACTCTATCTGTCTATACTCATAATCAATATTTAAACATTAATTTAACTTTTACATTTGACATATATTTTCTTTTGCTTTTAACATACAAATTCTTGAAACAATTTGAATATATTTTGACAACTAACAGAAAAATCACTGAAAATTAAAAAAAAAAAAAATCTGTAAATTTGCCTTTGTAAATATGCAAATTGAAATTGTGTAACGAAATGTTTGAAAATAGTATATTTTTGAGAGGGGATTTTTGCGTAGAGAATTTTTCACATCCAAAGTTTTGTTTTCCCATTTCCCATTTTAGTTACTTTAAAACATTTTTGTTTTCGAAATCTTAGTTTTAATTGTCGAAGAGCAACCACAAACGAAACGAAACGAAAAGAGAGAGAGAAAGAGCGAGAGAGAGAGAGAAGAAAAAAGAAAATGAAACTTTAAATATTTTTATTATTTTTGTTGTTTGTGTTTATGCGAAAGAAACTCACGTGATTCCCCTCTTCAAAATTATTTATTTTCAGACGAAAAAAAAAGAAAAGATAAAGAAAAAGTAAATAGAAAACTGTTTTGCGCGGCTGGCAGGAAAAAGAAAAAGATCTCTATAGACAAGTCGAGTCGAGCCCAATAGGCTTAATAGACATAGAGAGACAGACAGACAGAGAGAAAGAGAGAAAGAGAGAGAGAGAAAGATAAGAATAACACACACATTTTGTCGATAACGATAACCAATTAATGAATACGACTTATCGAACAATCGGCTAACAACACGAGAAAAGACGTAAGCATACACGGTGTGGGGTTTTCTGTACCGCTGTGCCGCGGCAGCACCGTTAGCTACCATGGGCGCCAACGTGTCGCAGCTGGAGCGCGAGATCGGCTCCGAACTGTTTCCGCCCAACGAGCACTACTTCGGGCTAGTCAACTTTGGGAACACATGCTATAGCAACTCGGTGCTGCAGGCGCTCTACTTCTGCAAGCCCTTTCGCGAGAAGGTGCTCGAGTACAAGGCGAAGAATAAGCGGCCCAAGGAGACGCTGCTCTCCTGCCTGGCGGATCTCTTCTACAGCATTGCCACGCAGAAGAAGAAAGTCGGCTCGATCGCGCCCAAGAAGTTCATAACTCGCTTGCGCAAGGAGAAGGAGGAGTTCGACAACTACATGCAGCAGGATGCCCATGAGTTTCTCAACTTCTTGATCAATCACATCAACGAAATAATCCTGGCGGAGCGCAACAGCGGCAAGACAATTGCGGCCGGCTCGACTGTGCCGGCCCTGGCCAGTGGCGCAGCAGCCACCGGCAACGGCAACGGCAACGGCAATGGCAATGCTGCGAATCCAAAATCCAGCTCGAATTCCAACTCATCGAACTCCACGTCGACGTCAACTTCGAACGGGAACTGCAGCAACTCGACGGGCTCGCTGAGCGTGCTGGACGGGAATGGGTGCGTCACGGCGACCACGACGCCCATCGGGCAAACGAACGGCGCCAACACGGAGCCCACTTGGGTGCACGAGATCTTTCAGGGCATCCTCACGTCGGAGACGCGCTGCCTGAACTGCGAGACAGTGAGCAGCAAGGACGAGAACTTCTTCGATCTACAAGTGGACGTGGACCAGAACACCTCGATCACCCACTGCTTGCGCTGCTTCAGCAACACGGAGACCCTCTGCTCGGACAACAAGTTCAAGTGCGACAACTGCTGCAGCTATCAGGAGGCCCAGAAGCGAATGCGGGTCAAGAAGCTGCCCATGATATTGGCTCTGCACCTGAAGCGCTTCAAGTACATGGAGCAATTCAATCGCCACATCAAGGTGTCGCATCGTGTGGTCTTTCCGCTCGAGTTGCGCCTGTTCAACACCTCGGACGATGCTGTCAACCCGGACAGGCTCTACGATCTGACCGCTGTGGTCATACACTGCGGCTCGGGCCCGAATCGAGGCCACTACATAAGCATTGTCAAGAGTCATGGGCTCTGGCTGCTGTTCGACGATGACATGGTCGACAAAATAGAGGCTTCGACCATTGAGGACTTCTACGGCCTCACCTCGGACATACACAAGTCCTCGGAAACGGGCTATATACTGTTCTATCAGTCGCGCGACTGCGCTGCATAGATGAATTCGGAATTCGGAATTAACGTAAAAGTTTTGTTTTTGACATAAGTTGAAAGTTTGATAAGCTCTATATACATACATATATATATTTAACTATATACTCCTCCTAGCCTATATCCCAGGCGAACTTCTATGTTCATTCATTTTATATCGATAACAAACAATAATAAACAATGATAATCACTAGCATACCGAAGTCTTGTTGCTTTTGCGCTAGGTCAGTGTTGCCCAGGGGCCTGCCTGCCTGCCTGACTGACTGACTGACTGACTGCATCTACATATATATATTATATTCATAGTAAATCATGAGATTTCCCATGCAACTTGCTAATTACTAATTGCCACGCTTCGCTTTTCAATGGAATTCTCTTCTTTTCGCATTGGTCTGGGCTCGAGCTCAGTTGGTCAAGTCGCGACGTCGCGCCTGATGCAATTCCAATCTGCGCTTAGTCACATACATATGTGTCATGGGCACCCACGAGGTATGCAGTTGGCTAGCCTCGAGAGGGAATCTCGTGTTTATGAATCAAGAAAGACTGTAAGATCTATCGATTTATAACTCGATAATATTTAAATACAGTTAGTATTACCATATTACCGCAAGCCACGTGATCGTTCATGCTTAATGAACTTACCGAGTAAGCCGGGTCTCTATGCATAATGTTTAACTATTTTTAGTCACGTTTACTGGATACTATATATATAGTAGATGTTATATGAGATAATATACCGGTTTATATACTAATGCGATGATATACTTGATAGTTATTTTCATTATCTATCTAACTATAGGGTAAAATGTTGTCGTAATGTATGTAAAAGACAGACCGAGTCCGGGTCTGTTTAAGAGTGTGAGTTATAAGAATGGAAAACTGGATTCGATAACGAAAGTCAGTTATTAGAATTTGATATCACGATTTTGAATGCATCTAAATCTTATCGAGGACGTGTTATCAACATATGATAGATAAACAGAAAGGGAGGCTGGAGGAGAGTAATGATTCGAACCTATTAGTCATCTTTTGAGCTAAAACTGTATTATCGATAAATATCGATAAATTTAGGGTTGGTATTTAAGGTATAACTGGGGAACCGTTGAAGCCTGAGATGCTAAAGGTATAACTCATAGTGGGTTGCTGGAGATATAAAGTGAGACTAAGAAAGCAGCGCAGTGCAGAGTTCGGGTATATTCTAGTCGGGTCTGTATAAGAGTGTGAGTTATAAGAATGGAAAACTTGAAATATGATGCGTTGTTCAAGCCTTGGCATGTTCTAATCATGTCTTACCTATCGATAACTCTGTTCAATAATATAAAATCGATTAAAATCGATAACGAAAGTCAGTAACTACAATTCAATATTTAGCTAATATGTGTATAAGACATCTATACTCTATATACGACTACAATCGTCAAGGCAAAGAGGCAAACTCCTAGTCCAACTCAGTCGACTCAATTTCCCAATACCCAAAAATTGATTATTGTTAATGCGAAAAGACTTTGAGTTATGCGCAGAGGAAAACTCCATTAGCCACAGTCAGCTGTGTGTGTGTTTGGAGCCAACCAATTTGTTGTCGCTTGTCTTGCGGCTGGGGGTCGTGGAGAGTTGTCAATTATTGTATCTTAAGTACAATCTTCAATCTTCATTTGGTTTGGAGTCGCTGGCTAAAGTGAAAACTACGGATGAGTGCCAAAAACCGGTCGAGACTCTAATGAAATATCGAAGTTTGAGTTTTGGTTCGATTGGGAAACGTTGTTCAGTATACATACATACATAAATACATAAATGGTTATGTGTGTGGCCAATTGACGCATTTTATGAACGTTTAGGCAGCCAAAAGGAGTATATTAGCTTTGTGTGTTCAAGGACTTTGAGTTAACGAGTTGAGTTCAGAGTTAAAAGCAAATCAGAATCGATATTTGATCAACAAGTTTGTGATGAAATCAATTTAGTTTCTTTTCTTAACATATCTCTGTCTCTGTCTTTTAAGTATAGTCAAATGTGGAGTCTATTACTCCTTTCACTTCACTTCAATCTTTCACTTCTTGGATACTTCATTCCACAATCCAAGAAAGGAAATAGAGTCTTGCTCATATATAGATATGCCTTTATATATATTTTATATATGGCAAGGTATCTGCTAGTCGTGCCCTCCCGTCTAGAGCACGCTTAATTGTTGCTTGAAGTTGTTGTTGTTGGCTGTCGCTGAACCCGTCGCGTTGGTCCCGCGGCGCACTGAATTGATTAGTCGTCTCTTATGGAGCGCGTAGACAATTCCGCATTTGTGGGCCCGGTTATTACGCACGGCGGCTGGAAAAAGACTTTCACTCACTTTGACGAAAGGAAAAACTTTACGCAATTTTCATATCTTGCACAGTTGGCCCCGCTGAGGCATTTGAGCAATGTTATCTGTGACATATTTTGCGGCTGCTGTTGTCTTCTGGCTGTCACTCTTGAAACTCTGGCTGACAGTTGCAGAGGGGCGTGCCAATTGAAGTTGCAACATCTGCCAGTGTCTCTTGCGTAGATAGAGTTTCCCCCCACAAACATTTTGTAATATGTGATGAACTGTCAATGTGCTGAGGCGTGGCAGCTGTCCACCCTAGCAGAGGCCAGCCCAGACAGGCAAATCTGCTATAGTTCGATATCTTATTTGTAGTCGATCGAGCACTTGTAATATATGTTTCGTATGGCTCGGAAGGGCAGAGAGACATAAAGCATATGTATTTAAGTTAGTGTATTATGAGTGTGCTGAGGAGTGCTCGACTAGGAGATACCCTGATGCTATGATTCTATGGCTAGTTATTTAGGCATTTTGTATAAGAATATATATATTGACTTGACTCGTTTATGTAGACAGAGAGACACATTGTTGACGAACTGAAGGAGGCATCTGAAGGCTGTATGATCATATTCTGCATACTATATCTGTCACTGCTGCGTATTGTGATGGAGAGTAAGGCATATAAGAATATATATATCAAACATTAATTTCAACTCGACTAACTGAGGGAGTTGTCTGTATCATCGGGTATATATGCTCCGTAGTATGCCTGTCACTGCTGCTTGTGCTTATTATTTATTATGACCATAAACCAAAACTCCCTCTTGCAGCGGGCAGAGAGTGTATGTAAAAAGGGGTCATCAAGTCTTTAATTAGCTATTTACCACATGTGGTGCGAGCTGCTGCTGGAGAAAGATCACCCTTTGTTTGCCACGAGAAGACTTAAGTCTCTCCCCCTCTCACTCTTCCCGCTTGCTGACACAATTACGAAGCGCAAAGATATTTAATATGTCAATTGATACTCGAAGCAAGATGTGTCCAAAGTATTATATCTGGATAGATGTGTAGTAGATATAGACTAAAGACTGGTCTAGCCTTTCTCTGTATTGAACTGAACTGATGATTATAAATACATAAAAGAAAAACCTCTGGCAGCCTGGTTAAGCATAGATTAGCTAAGATAAACAAATGATGTAAGGACCCATGTGAGCAATGCATTTGCTGTTTTCTCGAAGAGACGAATTTATTTACTTGAATGGCAAGTGGGAGGCCATACAGTCGCCTCTATCTAAGCCGAGGGTGGTCGTTGAACAGTTTAAAGTTCTTTTTCGCCAATTTGCGTTCGCTTGGCGCGAATTCAGCCAGCGCCGCGCGAGGTGGGAGGTGAAAATAAGTGTATCATAGATGACTCTGGCCGATGACTCATGCCCAGCAGTGGAGCGGCTAGCCGAGTGGGCGTTTGCTGCTGTTGAACAGTATGAAAATGAATGCAAAATGAACGGGAATTTTAATATTCGAAAATTTCCCACTAGTTCTACGCTTTTCAAATCTTTTCCTCGAGCACCTAAAAGCATGCTTCAAATTTAGAATTCTGTTCGTAAAATTTCCCTTTTGCTCTGCTCGCCACTCGCTCGTTTGAATGACTATTCTGAGAGGCATCTCTGGCTGCTGTTTACACAATTGACCAATGATCAAAATGACCTTACTCATCTAGCTATACCTCAGCTGTTTGTGAATTCAGAAAAACAGAAAACAGCATAAAAAACCATTCGCGAAATGCGCAGAGAACTGTGAGATAACTAGAAATATTTGCGCAATAAATTTGGAAAAGTTTGTTGTCAACTTGGATTGGCTGAGGAAGTGGTGAGAGAGGTGAGAGACTTTTATAGCTGTGTTAAGTTGAATATTGAGATTTGATATACGAGCATATCTGCTCATGCATAAACTCATCTGATAAGGTCTTAAGAAACAATCGAAACGTGGCTAAACTAAGAATTATTATATCTTTGATCAGAGAAATTCTATGAATAGATTCGGAATTTGAAGTATAAACACGTAAAGATCAACGTTCCATAAATTCATATTCATATTTTCATGGAACAATATTATCTTTCATAGTATTAGAAATAGATAAATGTAAATAGAACGAGAGTCTTGCTTTGGCTCATATATAGAACTAGATATCAGAAACTCGATAGAGATATTTTGATGGATCTCCTCTATAGATTGCTTATATAGATTAATCAGTATTGACTTCCTCTTCTGATAGATTACAAAATAATATGCTAATGAGATCATAGATAGTAAATCAAGCATTATATCTTCTACACAGTTGAACTAACTAGAAATTAGACATTCCTGGAAACTGGATATCTTAGATTAGATTAGATCTTAGATTAGCTTGGATCTTAAAGTTTGGCATATGAATCAAAGACTCGAAAAAAGGCTAAATCTTGTACTAGCTAGAAACCCAAAAAAAAAAAAACTAGGCAAATGAAGTTCTATTGATCTATATATATGCCTTCTAGGCATGCCACAATACTATATCTTCAGTTCTGATCTTCTCCAGTGCTCAACCTAGAGCTGTTTTATAGCTATATAAATAATTTTGATTTCGAATTTAGCCGTTTCTCTTTGGGTCATTAAAGGAATATTATGTAGTTAGGAACTGCTGAGGGTGTTTCTCTGTGTGTGTGTGGGAAGTCCTCTTCCCCTGCACATGTTTATTTATGTATTACACCCGATTTCCATAGAGTGCCACAACATTTCGCCCTTATTGGATTCTCTGTCAAATTTATGCGCATTTGTAATTGTTTTATTGGAAATAGTTTGTAGTTTGTCGTTCGTGGGCTTCCTCCGTTGTCATTGCTAATGAGCACTTGCAGCCGCCTGCCGTTGCGAGGGGCGCAGATGTTCATTGGAGTCGAGGCACGCGCACATGCGCACACTCAAGCCGCATTATCCTGACCCTCTGAGTCTTCGCTTATCGCAGCAATTCATTTGAGAGGATGTTCGCACTTGAGTTCGCTTCGGCTATGCGCAAATGGTTCATCGAGTGGCCCATTACATGAGGCATAAATCTCTATGCACTGGCTAGCCGAAACAACAGTTTATATATATATTACAGTACAGTCTATATACATATCATTATTATTATATATACGATATTCTGACTCTACATTCGTTTGGGGTTAATTCGAAAGCACATTGTATAATCGTGCGACTCTCAGTTCGCAGATGCTTTGTCGCCCGCCTGTCGGCCTCCCTGACTTGGGCTGTTTTTCATGCTCTTTGTCTGCTCGTTCGCAGTGTAAATGCGGGTATATTGGTTTTGGGTGACAAAAGACTGAGCTCCCTGAGAATCTGAGAATTTAAACATCCGATATATATTCAGCAAAAATCTCAAAATACTAGTTCAGCTGCTTTACGGCTAAATCTATTAGGAGAATACACGGAGAATCAAAGAGAAAGTGCAATAGTTTATACTGAATAAAGATGTTCCTAAGCCACAAATGACTTGCCCGCTGCTCCTGTTAGCCAGCGAGTAGAACTAAATGCCATTTGTAGTAATTTATAGCCATTTTTAGCGGGTTCTTAAGCCATTTTTATAGCCAGAAAGCGCAATATGCAGTATAGCATGCCCGATTGCATTTTTAGCCTTTTTTTAAGTTTTTCTTATAGCTTTTTTTTGCTGTCTAAGTATGTCCAATTTCATTTTTAGCCATTTTCTAGCTGTTTTAATCCATTTTCATAGCCAGAACGTGCATCAGGCAGTCAAGCATGCCCGATTGCAATGTTCTTACTTGTTTCACTTGCACTTGCAAGCAGCTCACACACACACAGACACATGGCGAGTGGTGCACACACTGGGAGGCAATGCGAGCAGCCCCCAATAAGCACACACACAGCACACACAGCACACACACATACACAGAGATAGAGCCCGGGAGAGTCGCTGCCACACATCGGCGGCGGTCGTCGCTTTGTAGTCGTCGTCAGCGTCGCTGCTGCCTGTCTGTTGTTGTTGTTGCTTCAGTTGTTGCTGTTGCTTCTGTTTCTGTTGTTGCTGTTGTTGTTGTTGTTTGTGGTCGAACGCATTTGGTGCGGCGCTCGTGTATTTTGAGTCAGAGTCTCAGTCTCCTTGGGCTTGTGCAACCGTGAAAATGTGCGCCGCGTCGCGTTCGCTCTGAACGAATAATAGAAAAGTTTCTCAAATGTATATATAAATATATATGTATATATTTTGTGATTATATATAGTAGTGATACATACATATATAAGAATGTTGTTTTAGATAACGAATTTTGTTGAGTGAAAACTGATAACTGACGCCCCAAGCAGCTGTTAGCAAAGATAATAAAAAGAAAATTTAACAAAGACATTTGAAAGTGTCTGTCGAGTGTCTGAGTGTGTGTGGGTGGGCAGCATGCCAAAGATATTTGCTCAATTTATGAATAATATAGTATATATAAAGTATATATACTACATGAGTGCGTGCTTCTGTATGTCTTTGATTAACAACAAAAATGTATAAAGTTAAACATGTTATCTCCGTGCAATGCCGGTGGACAAGTGACTATGTGACTACCGTATATATATAGTATATAGAACATATATATAGAATATATATATATTGATATATGTGCGTTTGAAATGAATATGAGTTTTCTGCAATTGAAATTGAAATCGAATGAGATCATCATCCACACGGCCATGGAGCGAATGCTGAAATGCGTTTTTATCTGCGTGTGGCCAACGGAAAGTTTTACTTCTGCTCGGCGGGAACGGGCTACGGCGTAATGGCCAGAAATTGAAGCATTTTGGCTTGAGAGAGACTTCCGCATTGCTGCCAAATGCAATTGGCTAAAAAATAGAATAGCGAAAGGCATTTGAGCAAATTGATGCTGCTTCACGTGGGGAATGCCAACTGAGGGAAGGTAATGGAGTCAGAGAGGAGGGAGATAGCAGGAGAGAGACAGAGAGAGACAACGATGAGTAGAGAGGTGTTGGGCAGGGTATTGGGAGAATGAGGTGAGATTTGGGAATGAAGAGAATGAAGAGAAGATGTAGGAAAGATACTAAAGAGAGCAGAGAGTAAAAAAGGATAGGATGGAGAGTTGGAGAGGAGAGTTGGTTGAAGAGAAAGCGGATAGTGAAGATGGAGAACAAATAAGAGAAAGAGAGAAGAGGTGTGAGAAAGAGATAGGAGTGGGAAAAGATAGAAGAGGAGAGAAAAATGGAGAAAGAGAGGAGAAGAGTGAGAGAGAGAAGTAGATTAAGAGAAGAGAATAGAGGAGAGAGAGATGGAGAAAGAGAGTAGAGAGAGAGAGAGAGAGAGAGAGAGAGAGAAGTAGATAAAGAGAAGAGAATAGAGGAGAGAAAGAGGTGGATAAAGAGAGTAAATAGAGAGAAGAGAATGGGGAAGGAGAGAAGACGAAGGTAGAGGGCAGCAATAAGATTGATGAGGATGAATAGTAAGGGTATTGCATAGGTAGGACTCCAAAGAGAATGGGGAGAGAGAGAGAGGAATATGAGTGAATTTACAGAATGGGGAGAGAAAAAAAGATATGGAAGATAGTGAGAAAAGGAGACGAGTGAGCAGATTGGAGATAGGAGAGAGAGAGAGAGACTAAAGAAGAGATTGAGAATATAGTAGAGATTGGAGATAAGAGAGAAAGGGCTGAGGAAAGAATGAGGGGAGGAGGCAAACAGTAGACCTAGAGCTAGAGCTAGAGCTAGAGCTAGAGCTAGAGCTAGAGCTGAGCAGGAGGCAGTTCTAGGGACAAGGGAAAAGGAAGAGATAAAGGTGGAGGAAGAGAAACTGGCAGATGAGGAGGCAGATGGAAGGCAAAGGTCTAGGCAAATGCAGAGCCAGATTCATAGTCAAAGGTGGAGTCAGAGGTATAGCCAAAGGTGGAGCTACAGGCGGAGTCAGAGGCAACACCCAAAGAGTAAAAGTTGTTCATTTTATGCAACTGCAACGGCAACTGCAACTGCAACATCGGCTGCAATGTAGGCCAGCAAGTGCGTTGAACTACAAATGGCTATTTTCTATTATTCTGTAGAGCATAGAATGCGCGCAGCTCTGCCAGCCAGATGCCGTCAGCCAAAGTTTGGCCAGATGCAACGCATAAAAACAGTTTGGGGGTTTGGGAGGAGGAGAACTGACATTTTGTGGCCAAGTCGAAATGTGATTGAACTCAAGGTGCAGATGTGCATATCACGTCTTTAATTGCCTCGAGTTAGCTGCACTCCGCGATCTATTTACAGCCCGATCTGTGCCCTGCTCTGTGGAGGCCATGGCTAAATCCACTTGTTTATGATTTGGCAAGGGGAGGCCACAGAGCAGGAGGGCGAAACGATTTGCGGCTGGCAAATGTATTTATCGATTGCGTGCGCTAAAACGTTCTTAACTTGTTTTGCTTTGGACAATCAGCACCCTTAGCCAGCCAGCCAGCCAGCCAGCCAGCCAGCCAGCTAGCCGAGCAGCCCGAAACGTCGCTGCTCGTTTTTTGGCTGCTTGCCAGTTAATCTAAACTTCTCGGGCTCTGGCAGAATGCGCACAGTGGGCGAGAAGTAGCAAATTATGTTGACAAATTTGAAATTCGATGTTGAAGAAGAGTTGCTGAACATCTTGAAATTTTTTGGAATTTCTTTATGAAGAAATATTTTTATAGAGTATTTCTTTCATATTTATTCGCTTGTCTAGAATAGATGCATTCGACATAGCTTCTTAGAGCACTTTACTATCTATCAGCTGTCCATCATAGGATAGTATAGGTAGATACATAATCATTGATTTCTACAGAAACTACCTATTATCTATCTTAAGGATATCTACAACAGCTGTCTATCCGAACTTTCTATAACAATCCTGTATCGTAGCTATCTTCCTTAACTATTCACCAAAGTTAACCACAGCAACCGCGTATCATTTCTAGCTAGAATGACTCTTTATCTATCCTAACTGTTTGGCATAGTCAAACTCTTTATCTTATATATCTATGGTAGTTATCTACAACTATCTAGCTAGCTATTCACTATAAATAACTACCTTACGATAGGTGGCTCTATGCCAGAACAATTTACTATTGTTATCTACTGAAACTATCTCTCATTAACTCTTCTTCTTTCAGTATTTAGCATAGCTAAGCTCTATCTTATACATCTCTCGTAGTTATCTACAACAACTAGCTAGCATTGCTATCGCTTTAACTATTTACCATAGTTATCTATAGCAAGTATCTCTCAATCATTTCGAGTTACATCAACTATAGATCTTATAGCTCAAAGCTTCTCACAAACTGAAATCAACATTTTTGCCTCACTCCAACTTGAGCATAGAAATTTCATCAAAATTTCCGCTGTGTGGCCCACTGTGCGGCGTTTGTATAGCTTTGGCAGCCATTTTGCTGCTGCCTCCGTAGCTGCTGCTGCGGGTGTTGCTGCTGCTGCTGCTTCACGTGTAATGAGCTGAGAAGTCCTTGTTAAGAGCGAGAGAGAGAGAGAGAGAGCAAGAGAGAGAGAGAGAGAGAGTTCGATTTGCTTTTCCTTGTTGTAGTTGGGTTTTTCTTACAGTTAGTTTTCTTCAGCTGCATTCAAAATGGGATTTTTACGAGTTAAGTTTTTTGCGTTGTTGTCTGAAAGGTTCCTTTGTGGCCGGCCAGCAGGGCGTGTCCCCGGACATGTATGTTCCTTAAAGTATATATAAGAGTATATATATATATATATATATAAGGTATATCTGCATGTATCATAGATATATGTCTGTCTAGCTCTGGCTGGTCTCAGTCAACAAAAATGTCAAAACACCTGGGTTTGTTGGCACACGATTTGGGCGATAGTCGCGAATATATATATTGCATATGTATGTGAATTGGCTTAAATAGTCCAAGTGTCCGTGATGGTTGTATATAGCAGCTATATATATGTATATATATATATCTTTGAAATAGATTTCGTTGCACTGAGCAACGTCGTCGAGTGAAGTCGAATTTCATTTCCGTTTGGCGAGTTGGCAAACTGGGCTAAAAGCCTAAAGGCAAGGCAAACTCGCACGGCAGTTGGCCTCGATGCAAGTTTGGCCTAAACGAGGCTCGCGCTCTATTTCTGGCTCGGAATGGTGCACTCTAAACTGAATGCATAATTTTCTGCCGCCGCCGCTGCTGCTGGCGGAAAACTCATAAATATCATTTCTATACGCTCAGCCGCATGAAAACAAAATATAAATAAAAATAAATATATATCTGTGTATATAGACAACTTAGTGACTGTACACACACCCAGCACACACACACACACACACACGCAGCTGGTGCAGAGAAACTTACGCATTGGAAGCAAAACAAAAAAATACTTAAAAATAGAAAAAGTACCAAGAAATCAAAATCGAAATCAAAAAGTGCAGTGTGAAAAGCAGAGTCAAAGCGTCGTCGTCGCCGTCGTCGTCGTCGATCGTAAAACAAAAACAAATATAAAGCAAAAGTGTGAATCCGATCAATGGAATGAACCCTTAAGGAGGGAGGCAGTGAGAGAGAGCATAACTATAAATAAGAACAGCGCCAAGCAAGTTGGCAACAAGTGAAGCAGCAATCAGAGCCACGTCGATTGGTCTTTTGTGCCAGAGAGACTGCGTTGGTCCGTCCGCCAGTCAATATATACCAAAAATAAAATCAACGCCAGCAGCAACAAAAGCTGCGCGCAACAACAGTCAGCAGCGGGCAACATCTGCTGCGGCAACAAAAGCTGGCAACATCTGCTGCGGCAACACTTATTTTTGCTGGCAACACTAGCCTCATTTGCTAGCAACATTAGTTGACATACGCTTGAAGCTAGCAACATTTAATGAGCAGCAGTTGGCAACATTTGTATAGCAACTTTGGCACAACGACGCAGCGACAAGAGCGTGCAACATTTGCTGCAGCAACATTTGAGTAGCAACTCGATGTTGTTGCTTTTGCTTGCTTTCATCATGAGATTCGTAGACATTTCCAAAATGCAACGGCGTCAACGCTGCGCGTCGTGTGCCAGCGCTGGCATTGAATGCCCGCGCAGCCACAGCAACAACAACAACAACTCTAATACTGATGCCAATGGCAACACGCAGTGCTGGCAACATGTGGCTGGCAGCAGCAACAGCAGCAGCACGAGCAGCGGCTGCGACAGCAGCAGCTCCTCCAAGGAGAACTACTATGCACCCCAGCAGCAACAACAACAATACTACAACAACAATGGCCTAACGTCGCAGCAAGTGCAGCAGCTGCGTTACTACCAATGCATGCAGCAGCAACAGTTGCAGTTGCTGCAGCAGCAACTGCTGCAGCGCCGTCGACTGCAGCAGCAGCTGCGCGATCAAGGTGTCAATGTAGCCAAGGCAGCGACAACTACGACAACAGCGGGACTCACCTGCAACCAGCAATATTTGATGCAGCAAAGACAGCAGCAGCAGCAGCAATATGTTGCCAACTATAACAACAACAACAACAACAACAACAACTACAATGAGCAGGACAAAGGCTACAATCTAAATAACATCAACAACAACAACAACAACAGCAATTGTATTGGCCCAAATGTGGCTCAAGGTGCGCACTCTTAGCCCTAAGTCTTTGTCTTTAAGCCAACTCGACTTTAATTGTTTGTTTGCCTTTGAACTTGTTTCTCTCGGCCTCTGCAAACACTTGCCAAAGCCAAAGAGCTTGGCCAATATTATTATTTATTGCTCAAATTGACTTTACTCCACAAACTGAGCGGAGTCTCTTGAGACTTTCTTCAATTGAAGCATAATTGACTTTAATAAAGCTAAAGTGCAGCTCCGCCTCAGTTCATTAATCTCTATAGACGAACTGCAGTTGCAAAGATGACATAAGAGCTCAATGCCCATACCAGACATATCAGAAAGTATATGTATCCTTAAGGAACAGAAGATGAATCAGTTTGTCTATTGCCATATAAAAGCTGACGACTTCAAGACTTTGATACATGCCCTAGTCAAGCATAGAAGCAATAGAAGTCCATCATTTTGTTAATATCTCAAGAACTTTTATAGATTTCCACATTTTCACCAGGTTTCTTTAGCGTAACTCGAGAACTACTTTAGCTAGAGACACGATATTTCATATATAGATTATTATAATGAGTACAGAGTCTAAGAATATCTTTTCAGTTGTATACCTCATACCATTAGCCCTAATATTAAAAACAGAAATACCTATTTCCTATAGTACAGTCCTGCACTTTGGTATGCACATACTTTTAGTAGTCAGTCTGATGCTCTGCAAATTTCATAAAGATCGCATAACCAGAAGCCGAGTTCAATCAAGCAATTTACTCTTATGGGTAGCTGTAGGCAGCTCAAGCGCTGTAAATGAAGCGCGTTCTCATGTATGTGTGGGCGTATGCTTGTGATATATCTCTTTCAATCTTTATACTATAAGTCTAGCGTGATTGTTACGTATCTCCGAGTCAAGGAAATCTCAATTAGTTCAGGTTTCGCTTTCGAAATGCCTTCGAGTGGAGCTGTCATCAAACGTGCCTTATGCAAGTTGCATAACAACTGCAGTTCCTCTGCCTTATTGTGCTCTGTTTATCTTTATTGAGAACAAAATTATTGAAATTTCGATTGACTTTCTGTCGCTGTCGCTGGCTGTCGCTGGGTTCCAGAAATAGAAATCACCTCGTGGCACGCAAGTCTTCTTCTTCTTCTTGCACCTGCGCTGCTTTAATTGACTGCTGGCCCAGCTCACCTGCAGTTGCATGCGCCCCAGCGAATAGCTGAGCCACGTTGGAGTTGCTTGGGCCTGGGTCACGCCGCGCTGAGTCATAAAAGTTGACTTCCATTAGCTGGCAGAATTCCTATGCCCAAATAACCTAATTGATGGAGGGTGCAGGGCCAAAAGAACGTGCGGCATGCTAATGCGCATTAAGCAGATGTTTCTCGAGGTAATTGCTAAAGATTTGGGAGCTATAAAATCAATTTTTAATATGCATGAGTGCGATATAGATAGGAGATGGGAGATTGGGGATGGGAGATGGGAGATAGGAGATGAGAGATGGGAGATAGGATATAGGATATGAGATATAGAATATATGAGATAGGATATAGGAGATATGAGATAGGAGATATGAGATATGAGATAGGATACGAGATATAGGATATAGGAGATAGGATATAGGAGATAGGATATAGGAGATGGGAGATGGGAGATAGGAGATGAGAGATGGGAGATAGGATATAGGATATGAGATATAGAATATATGAGATACGATACGAGATATAGGATATAGAATATGAGATATAGGAGATAGGAGATATGAGATAGGGAGATGGGAGATATGAGTTAGGAGATAGGATATAGGAGATATGAGTTAGGAGATAGGATATAGGATATGAGATATAGGAGATAGGAGATATGAGATAGGAGATAGGAGATATGAGTTAGGAGATAGGATATAGGATATGAGATATAGGAGATAGGAGATAGGAGATATAGACAGATAGGAGACATAGGACATTCTTAAAACATAGGACAAGGAAATCTCATAGGAGAAAGGAAGGATGGGTATTGGGTACGGAAGCAAGCCAACATATAGAGCCGATGCACTTAAAATATCTCGGCCATTTGAATGGTGTCTTACCCCACATAGAATGACATGTTATACCTCAAGCAGTTTCCGTCTTGTTCCACCTGCCTTTGCCATTGCTCTTATTTGATCTGCCTGTTATATATGCATATGATATATAGTACACCAGCTACAATCTCTCCCTCCCTTGTTTACTCTGTTGCAGGTACCCATTGGAGACGTGGTGGCATGACAGACATCTCGACGCGAAACAACATCAACAATATCAGCAACATCAAACGCCATATCGAACATCCCTTCACCTCGCCACAAAGTTCACCCACAGCTCACAAATCATATGCCCGAACTAATCTAAATCAAACGCAAATCAATTTGAATTCACGCTTAACCCAGCAGCAGCAGCAACTGCAACAGCAGCAACAGCAGCAACAGCAGCAACAGCAGCAGCAACAATCGTCGAGGGTCGGGGGTAAGCAATACAACGGCAACACGGCTGCTTTCAATACGAGTTTGGCCAACGGCAGTGGGCAGGGATCGGGTCCGCAGTCGCCGCAGCACTATCGGATCCCGCTGAACAGTCCGAACAACTCGCTGTTCGCGCTAGCCCATGCGACGGCCGGGAAGCAGCGGTACAAGCAGCAGCAGCTGAACGACCGCCTGCTGCAGCAGCAACACCTCCAGCAGCAGTGCCATGAGGAGCTGAGCGACGAGAGCCTCAAGCAGAATGTGGCCATTGTCCTGAGCAACCTGGATCGCTACAACAGCGCCCTGCGCAGCATCATACTGAATGAGCAGGTGAACAACCTAAGCAGCGACAGCCTCTTTCTGCTCGACAACCTCGCCGAGCCCAGCGACAACAACAACTTCGTGCGGAGCAGCGCGATGGCGGCCACCAATGTGGCCCCAGTTCCAGTCGTGACGCCCGAGTCCGACTACAACAGCAACGCGACAACGCCAGGATCACAGCAGCAACAACAGCAGCAGCTCGGGGTAGGTGGTGTGCTTTGTGGTGGTGGTGGTGGTGTTGGTGGTGGTGTAGGTGGTGGCAACTGCTCGCTGGCCTCGTCGCAAGACTTTACTCACGACAATTCCGATTATCAGTGGTTCCTCGACTACGGCTACCGGGATGGCTGCGGCGGCATGCAGCGCAGCGTGCTCAGCTCCCTGTCGGCGTCGTACAATGCCATGGGCGACTTCATCTACTACGAGGATCTGAAGAACCTGGACGCCAACCTGGCCGAGGTGGACATGGAGAGCTTTCGAGCCGAGGACATACACTCGCTGCTCTCCCAGCTGCCCGCCTACTGCAAGAGCTTGGGCGGGGCCAACAGTCGCCTGCAGCAGTCGCTGCTCTTCCAGCAGCAGCAACAGCAGCAGCAGCAACAGCAACAACAGCAGCAGCAGCAACAGTTGCAGCTGCAGCTGCAACACAGCAACATGATGAGCAACATGCAGCACATGGCGCACAACATGTCGCAGACCTCGACGAGCTCCACGAACGAGCTAATTGACAATTCATTCTGCAAATCGGAGCTGCTCTTCTCGCCCGTCAAAGAGTCGCACATATCGGTGGACTCGCTGGACATGGACGCCTACCCGGACGAGGGCGACATCATCTTCACCTGCAACAAGGACAACTACACGATCGCCTTCGAGGGCAGCGTCCTCTACTCGGACGACAGTTTCTATGGTATGAACATATCTTTGATAACTATATAGACATATATATATAGACAATCTGATTCCATTGCATTCGCTTTCTCTACACAGCGGAGCCCTGCGACATTGCCGCCAGGAACAAACAGAACTGCATCAACCTGCACAGCAACCTGGACGACATTGTGAAGCGCAATAAGGCCCTGGAGGTATCCATGTCACGCTCGGCCCAATCCTTCCAGCTGCCCTGCAAGTCACCAAAGACCCCGACTAAGGCTCAACTACAGCGGTGAGGCAACGACGAAAATACAACACGAATACACGCATGTACAGTGAAAGCTGCTATGAGTGGACAGATTGCTGAAAGGCCGAATGAGAGATGGGGAGATATAAAGAGAGGGAGAGAGAGAGAGAGAGAGAGAGAAAGAGAGAGAGAGAGAGAGAGAGAGAGAGAGTATATAGAGAGAAATGCTAGAGAGCTGCTGGCTATTCATATAACTATAAATTGAACTGAGATGCAATAGATTGTAGAGTATATGATTATAGATAGTAGATTGGAGAGTATAGGATTGAAAGTATACATTGCAGAGTATAGGATAAATAGTATAGAGTTGTAGAGTATAGAGTAAATAGGATAGGATTGTAAAGCATAGGATTGTAGACTGTAGAGTTTAGGATAGTAGATTGTAGAGTAAAGAATTGTAGAGTATAGAATACATAGAAAATGATTGTAGAATGATAGATTGTCAAGTATAGAATTGTAGACTATTGATTGTAGAGTATAGGATTATAGATAGCAGATTGTAGATTATAGGATAGCAGTTTGAAGAGTATAGGAATGTAGACAGATTGTAGAGTAGAGATTGTATAGATCAGGATTGTAGATGTACATTGTAGAGTATAGGATAAATTGTATAGGGTTGCAGAGTATAGAATGAGTAGTAAATGATTGTAGAGTAATGGATGGTAGATTGTAGAGTATTGGATTGTAGACAGTTGATTGTGGAGTATAGATTGTAGAGTATGTGATTATAGATAGCAGATTGTATAGTATAGGAATGTAGACAGATTGTAGAGTAGAGATTGTAGAGATCAGGATTGTAGATGTACATTGTAGACTATAGGCCTGTTAATTGTAGAGTATAGGATAAATTGTATAGGGTTGCAGAGTATAGAATGAGTAGTAAATGATTGTAGAGTAATGAATGGTAGATTGTAGAGTATTGGATTGAGGACTGTTCATTGTAGAGTATAGATTGTAGAGTATGTGATTATAGATAGCAGATTGTATAGTATAGGAATGTAGATAGAGAGAAGTAGTATAGAATTGTAGAGTATAGAATAAAGAGGATTGTAGAGTGTAGGATACATTTTACAGGATTGTAGACTAATGGATTGTAGATTGTAGAGTATTCGATTGTAGACTGTAGATTGTAGAGTATTGGATTATAGAGTGTAGAGTGTAAGATTTTCGATTGTAAATTATAGCGTATAGGATGTCCAGTTAGGGATGTTCGGTAATGAATGTATGGGAAGGGAGGTACGGTAAAGGATATCGGCTAGATGAATGTCGAATAAGGAATACATGCTAGACAGGGTATGGCGTATAGTATAAGGATAAGGATAGTATAGGATAGTATAGTATAGGATAAGGAAGAGTATAGGGTATATCACATAAGATTAGCTACATAATTCAATCAAGTCGAATAGCTTACCAACTGCTGTTGGCCTGTCTAATGTTTATAGGCTTGTCCATGCTTCAAGTAAACAAGATTTGCCTAAGGCAACATGGGCGTAATCTATGGAATTTCTATAAATATAATGGGAATATTTGAGCATTACCTCTAGAAATGTATAACATCAATTTGAGAACATTCAGTTCGACTAATGCGGGCACAGTTAAGCGAGACTTCTCCATTCATAGAGTGCTCACTGTACGCACATTAAAACACACCCACACACACCATTTACCCACTCACACACACACTCACTCACTACACACACTCTCTCACAACACACACACACTTGCCCTCAGATTGGTTTTTGACTGGCGAGCAACGCACTGCGGATGTCTGAGTAAACCCACTTAGCGAGCTGTCCCCTTTTGCCGACCGAGTCGAGAGGTCATTTCAATTGATTTCAATTGAGTTTCGTATTCATGCCAGGCGCATTGAGGCGCATGCGAAACTGAACAGATCTCGCGACTGTTTGGCAAGAGGGAAAAAACCACAATAGGGAGATTAGGAAAACCTGAAGGGGTCAGACAGGCGCCGGCAGGTAGTCGCGGCGACGCAGTCAAAAACCAATTTTCCGACAAGAACAAAAACAGAAACAGAATCAAAATTATAATGTGAAATGTTCGCTGTGTCTGCGCTGTGTAAAGACGCTCGCTTCTGCTTGTCTCGCCCGCACGCAGGTATCCCTCGGGCAACAACAACAATGCAGGAGCAGGAGCTGGAGGAGGAGAGACCATCGTGCTCACGCGCCACTTGCCGCAGTGCAGCGTGCGCAAGAGCAACAGCCTGCCCAATCTGATGCTCGGAGAGGATCTGCAGCAGCAGGAGCAGCAGCAGCAGGAGCAACAGCCAGAGTCAGAGCCATTGAACGTCTCGCAGGCGATAAGTGCTTCGACCATGGAGTCGTGCACGTCGCGCTCCAGGAACCTGCTGCCCATGTGCCAGATGCCGATCTCGATCAGCGTCTCCATCTCGGAGCGGCTGCAGCACGCGGACGAGCAGCACAAGGAGGGCACGGCGACGCCCACGCCCACGCCACAGCATCATCATCACTCGCACCGCCACAAGCATCGCTGCAGCTGCATCGCGCTCTCCTCCACGCAGGGCAGCCAGAACTTCTGCTCCAATGCTGCGCATGGCCACATCTCCGGGTCGGGGTCCGCCTCGTCGGGCAACTCGAATCCGGCCGCCTTCAATCTAGTCAAGCTGTTCATCAAGCAGAAGAGCCACAACAGCAGCAGCAGCAGCAACAGCGGCGCCCAGGAGGAGGATCAGGAGGAGCACGAGCAGCAGGCCGCAGGTGGGCTCACCTGCATGGACGTCTCCTCGGGCTGCTGGCCGTCGAGCGACGCCGCCGTCTCCAGCTGCAGCAGCGGCTCCCTGGAGAAGCGCCTGCGCAAGAAGAGCATGCACGACTCGGGCAAGGGCTCCGCGGTGAGTCGCCACGACGAGGAGGAGGACGCCGATGCCGATGCCGATGCCGAGTCCACAATGCCGAAGCGGCAGCTGCGCACGCGCTGCGAGGCGGTCTTCTACGACGACGGCGCCAGCTCGAGCTCGACGGGCTCGCTGACGGCCACCAACTCGCCGGCGCATCGCCGCCGCAGCATGCCTCTGCGCAATCCGCAGCTCTACCAGCTGGCGGCGAGCGCACAGAGCCAGACCCAGACGCAGGCGCAGACGCAGACGCAGACGCAGTGCAGCCAGCAGTCGTCGGAGGCGAGCAACTCGGAGCAGCTGACGCAGGTGTCGCTGGCTGGAGCTAGGGCTCGGCGGGCTTCCAGCACTCGGCCGTTGTCGTGCGCCTCCAGCTCGGAGATGATCACGCGCTCGATGCAGACCTCCTGCGGCTCGCTGAGCACCACGCACAGCAGCCTGAGCGAGCGGTACCGCTGTGTGCCGCCCTCGTTCCTGGCCAAGCTGCACAATTTGGGGGAGCAGTGCGAGGCGCCCATCTACGTGATCTACCCGAACTACGCCCTGCCCGACCTGGGCTTCGTCAAGACCAGCAGCAGCAGCAGCAGCGCCGACGTCATCTTCTCCCCCTTCAACTACAAGATGACCCTCGAGAGCGCCGGCGCCGGCGCCAGCTCGAGGCAGCGCAGCAGCCAAAACTCGAATGAGAACGAGCTCTTCAAGACCCTCGACTACAAGCATATCTCGGACTGGCAGTCGCTGGTGACGCTGCTGCCGGCCGAGTACCGGCGGCGGCTGGAACACATTCCCGAGGTGCGGCAGATCGCGAGCCAGCTGGAGGCGGAGCTCTCGCAGCGGCCGCTCTTCTGCATGTCGCCCCCGATCCGGCGGAGTCGACCCAACGTCTGCGACTGCGCCAAGAGTCTGCAGCAGACGCAGCTGGACGAGGCCTCCAGCTCGGGCTCCAGCCAGCCGCCCAGCTCCGGGTATCGCGGCTCCTCCACGCTGCTCACCGACTCCGAGGTGGACGCGGATCCGCTGAAGCAGATGTACGTCTACCAGTACGAGCAGCAGCGCATGGACTCCGGCGTGGAGATGAGTCCGGCCAGTCGGCCGCAGTCGCAGCCGATGCCGATGCCGCGCAGCATCCTGCGCAAGGCGAACTCCGCGCAGATGCGCACCAAGCGCAACTCCATGATCGAGGCCAAGCAGACGCAGCAGCTCTCGAAGCTGGAGAAGCGTCGCAGCCTCCAGGAGCCGCCCTATAACTATGCGCTCGGCTCCACCGACGAGCTGGCCGAGGTCTTCGAGGAGGAGGAGCACCAGCAGCAGCCGGAGGTCAACCAGCCAATGCAGCCAAGCAAGCAGCGCCTCTCGCGCAAGGATCTGGATGCGCGTGCTCGAGCCGAGAACTTCTTGGCCTCGCTGCCGCGCTCGGAGCTGAAGTATTACGCGGAGATCGCGTCGATTCTCGAGTCTTCCGGCGAGCAGGTGCAATACGATGCGGCGGCACTCAAGAAGGAGGTCAGCCGCGTGCTCAGCCAGCAGAAGAAGGTCTCCTTCAACGACGCCGCTGAGCTGCAGCAGGTCCAGCTGCAGGCGCAGGCGCAGGCGCAGGTGAAGCGCTTTACGACGCCTCCCAATTCGCCCAACATTTCCATAGCCGCGCTGCAGCGCCGCGAGACGCTGGACGTGCAGGAGCAGCGGAAGATCGAGAGCAATCGCTTCAAGCGCCTGCAGATCCAGTGGGAGCTCATGAGCAAGGACTCGAGCATGCTCAAGGAGCTGGCCAGCGAGCAGGCCACCAAGAGCGGCGGCTCCACGCCCACCTCCACCACCTCCGGCAACTCCAACTCGGCCCAGAAGTCGCGCATACCCCGGCCAGTCAGCTATCCGGCGGGCAGGTGAGTTCGAGTTCAACTTCGAGTTCGAATTCGAGTTCGAGTTCGATATGAGCTAACGGGAAATACTTTCCTCGAAATTTTTGCGCTAAATTTGGTTTCTTCTTCTTTTCATTTGGAACATTTATCGTTTGGCCTTGATTTGATTTATGTGTTTTGTGTGTGTGTGTGTGTGTGTTTGTCTGTCCGCCAACGGACGACAGAAGTCCGCGGCCGAGTGCCACGCCCCCGGCTGTCAGTAAGAGTAAACGAGATTCGCCAGCTAATGTTATCTCCCCACAAATCTGCAGAGTCAGCGCCGTCCACGACGCGGCCAGCAGCGGCAAGTGCAACACCCGATCTCCCAGCCGCATCGTGCAGCCCAAGCGCTACAGCCTGGCCGGCACGCCCACCTCGTCAGCAGCGCCGACGGCTGGACGCGCGCGCACGCCCACAGCCACGCGCGGCGGCGTAGCAGCGGCGACGGCACCGAACACACCCAAGCGTCACAGTGCAGCAACGTCGTCCAGGTGGGTGAGAGGGAGTGGGAGTGGGAGTTGGGGGAGGTTGTTGCATAGCGAGATGGATCAGAGTTTGAGATGAAGATGAAAAGAGTTGAGGAGTAGTTTGTCTGCGACTTGGATTCCAGACCTATTCAGTAGTAGTTAGATCATAAAATCTGATTCTCATTTGAGTCTGAATCTGAATCGACAGACCATAAGCAGACCATAAGCAGATAGAACATGCCAAGGATTATGATTGAAGAAGAGTTAGAAGAGTTAGATTGAAGAGTTAGTTAGACTAAATCTGATTATGATTTAAGTCTGTTACATGAATCGATACAGCATAAGAAGATTGAATATGTTGTCCAGACTTTATATTTAGATTATGATTGAAGAAGAGTTTGTCTGGGAGTTGTATTACAGACCTATTCAGTAGTAGTTCGATCATAAAATCTGATTCTCATTTGAGTCTGAATGTGACTCTGAATCGACAGACCATAAGCAGATAGAGCATGTCAAGGATTCAGATTATGATTGAAGAAGAGTTAGAAGAGTTAGATCGAAGAGTTAGTTAGACTCAATCCGATTATGATTTAAGTCTGTTATATGCATCGATAAAGCATAAGAAGATTGAATATGTTGTCCAGACTTGAGATTTAGATTATAATTGAAGAAGAGCTTGTCTGGGAGTTGTATTACCGACTCATTCAGTGGTAGTTTGTTAGCCGAGATCTGATTATCGTTATATGAATCGATAGACATTTAGATGATCGAACATATTGTCCAGGCTTTAGTAGCAAAATAAAGATGTAAAGATTTGAGTTGATTAATGTGTTCCATGAGTAGGCTGAGCTACACTCTCAGTACTATGGATTGTAGGAGTAGAAGAGGCGAGAAGACTCCTTCTCGTCAAGGAACCTCCAAGTTGCTATGAAGGCAAAGAATCCAATCAAGATCACAGTCAAGTCAATCTCGGTATGCAACAGCCCCCCAACTCACACAATATTATAATCCTAAATCTGTAATCCTTACTAATGCCAATTTCTTTGATTCACAGGCCCACATCGCGCGTGCGTTAACAAGGGAAGCCAAGCGGACAGAGGGCGTGTTGAAGGCGCTTAACAATATCTAAAACCAACTCAAACATATTGAAAGGAAAACAAGAAAACCACACAATGAAACATTGTATAAAAATATATATAGATTAAGGCTTCGCGCGGCTCTTTTGCTTAGACAACTGGCCCCTGAACAGCGCCTGGGTAAAGTGATACGAGCAGAGAGAGAAAGAGAGAGAGAGAGGGAGAGAGATCAAAGTGAGATCGGGCAGATCGGCAGGCGCACAGCGGTCAGGCGCCAGTGCTAAAGTATTTTTTGATTGATTTTTGAGTTCAAGTGCAGGCAAAAGCGGAGGTAGCTAAATTTCTCTTCATTTCCTTTTTGACAATTATACAAGACATATAAATGCCAATATGCAAATATTTTGATGTATATATACACACACACACACACACTGAAACACACTCGATCACTCACACACACACACGAAAACTTGAAAGTTATTTCCATTTAGCTAATCGAAAAGAAACAAAAAGATAAACATATTTATGACACACAAATTTATACCTATGAGATATATATATATATATAGAGAGAGAGAGAGAGAGAGAGAAAGAGAAAACAAGTACATGCTGGGAGAAGCAGAGCTCGATAAGAGAGAATATGTGTAATGCTCAAAACTAAGATTGAGGCAAATGCCTAGAGGAAAATTATTATATTACACAGGCCAACAAAATTGAACGAAATATTGTATTCATGATAATCAGATAATGTTGTTTAGTGGATATTTGACTTGCTGTCAAGCTGAGTTAGCACTTGTGACTTGAGGCCTATTGAGCTGTTGTCAAATCTAGATATAAATTCGTTTGCCTAAGAGCTCCTTTTGGTAGCCGTAGCTATGAGCCCATGACTCCTTATCTATCCTCCTGTACTAATGTGCTAGTATCATCTCTTGAATTTACTAATAAGCTAAATGTCCAATACCTCAGCTCCTTCCCTCCTTACGCCAGCTCAAATGTTGGCAAATGAAAATATCTCAATATTCTCGCCCAGTCTAAGACTCGATTGGAGCAAGTCGAATAGCTTCTTTGATCCACGTATGGGCATGTCTGATGCATATGGTTCGGCCTTTGACAAAACTGAGTAAATCAATTTCTACATTGCCTTTGATATATTTAGCGAACGACACTGAGAACACGAAGCAGCCGCTTAGCAATTTTGTACATTTGACAATGATTTAGAGAGAGATTGAGAGAGTCTTTTCGTTTCGTTATTGCTTTGAGTTGTATTAGAGTGCTTTTTGCTTTGCCTAAGCCTAAGTTCAAGTGATTTCAGATCGTACGACCTAATGTTGTACTTTATATATTAATACGCCTACACTAATTGCTCCTACTATGATTTGTACTTCAAGCTGACTAAACAGAAAGAAAGCGGAAACTCTTGCTATGCTTAATTACTGGAAGACATAACTTATAGTTTAAGCCTTAACTTTAACCGACTTTTGTATCCTTAATTGTATAGACATTTTTATTGTATATCATATTTACAAGCAAAAGAAAACATAATGTATTCGTGGGTGAACTGTATCATGGAGAAGGATATGCGGGAGAATTAAATATATATATATATATATATATAAATAAATATATATTATAAATAATGCAAAAAAGAAAAGAAAAAAGAACAAAAAAAATGTATAAAACACAAATTCAATAAAAAATATTAATAAATAAAAAGTATTATCAAAATCAAGTTGCAAATTTTGTTTATTTCAAAGAATTGCGATTGAGGCGATTCAATGTGAAATCTGCTGAGAATCATTGTATATAGAATATAGATTATTTATTATGTAACTAAGAGTTACGAATATGTATTTTATTTAGTTAGAACTGAAAACTATTTGTGAGTTTTTCTCAAAATTAAAATGAGTAGAGACTTTCCTTGCATTCCCTGAAAAGCTAGAAAGTGAGAATTCTGTGTACAAATTGATGGAGCAGATAGAAGCAAGGTTGGCAGACCCTGAAGAGTATATGTATTCCAGATGAGGATGATGAGTTGAGCTGATCCAGCCATGACCGTATCTATGTTGGTCCGTCCATCTCTGTCTCCTTTCGTTTTCCCGTATGTCCGTCCGTATGATTGCGACTAGTATGTTGTAAACCACCAATGCTAGAGAATATATATGTATATATATTCCAGATAATGCAGATAAGCTGAACTGCTCTAGCTACATATGTCCATTCATCCGTTTTTCCATCCTACATATCCGTTCGTCTAACTGCCTGTCCGTGCATATGACTGCAGCTAGTATGTTGTAAAGCACAAAAGCTAGATGTTTGCAATTTTATATCCATATTTCAGTATATCATATTTCTTATGATTTTTTGCTTTATTCATTTCCTTAACGATAATAATCGATAAACTTAGCTAGAGTATCATCAAATCTACAGATTTCCCATTTACCTCTGTGATGAATTTACAGATTTGCCAGAATACGGATATTGATTACCTCCCCTTTACGAATTTGAATTTGGCTAATACAGCCATTTGTGCTTTGAAATCTTGATTGGGAAACTGCACTAAGCGCAAAAGCTATGCAACAGCACACTATGCCCATAGTTCCCATAGTATAACCCGAAAGCGCAGTCCAACGGCAGCCATTGCTTCAGGTGAGCATTGAGTAAGGCTGACATTGTGTGTGCGTAAGTGAGTGTGTGTGTGCGTGTGTGTGTGCGTATTACTGTGTGTGTGTGTGTGTGTATGTATAGTTTCTCAGGTAAGTTCATAAGAAGCTTAGAATGCTGGGCATAGAAGCTCTGGGCTGAGTTCTGGGCATGTGCCAGTCGGGCATTGCTTACTCTCGATATAAAAAATAAACTATTATTAATTTTAAAAAAAATTGGTAAATATCAAAATAAGCCACATGCATGTCTAGTTTTCTGCTGGAATAATTTGTAATAGTAAAAAAATATATTGAAACGAGTTCGGCTCATGGGAAATTGGGTGCAATTTGGAGTACGCTAAAGCGCACTTGTGCCTCAACTTGGGTAGTTAATTTTTCAAAATGAATGCCTTTAAAGTTTTATGGGCAACAATTAAAATACATTGCTACCTTTGCACACACATACACACACACACATTGTGCTTAACGTATATTTACAATTATACGCACTGTAGGCAGAGCCAAAGGCAAAGACTGAGGCTGAGGCGGAGGCGAGGCTGAGGCACATGCGGAGAGGCTCAGGCATCTTTATTAAACTTCGTTGTAATTACAACAACATGTGTTGTGCTACTTTTAACTATGTGTGTGTGTGTGTGTGAGTGTGTGAGTGTGTGTGTGTGCGAGTGTGTGTGGGCTTGCATACATTTGCCTAATTAAATAAAATAATGTTAACGCAAAAGTTGCAGAGAACGCGAGAATTTGCGTTGCGCCTTTTTCGCAGCTCGCATTTGACTTGAAATTGGCAAAGAAGCTGGGCCGGCTCGACTAGCGAATACCCTGACTGCATGTAGATGTGCCGCCTTCATGTAGAGAGGGTATGTAATTACAGCCATTTGCTATTTATATGTGTGGTATCTGCTATGTGTGTGTGAGAGATGTGTGTGTGCTTGTCTGATAACACTGGAGAGCAAGGAATTGGGCACCATTGGCAAGTGGGGCTTGAAGGAGTCTTTGCTGTGGATTTGGAATATGTGTAGGCATGAGTTAGAAACTAATGTATTTGGGCTTTACAGAAGAGATATATACATATATATGCATATGTGTATATGTACGAGGTGAGTTCAAAAGGTTCAAGGCAAGAAAATAATTTTAAAGCGGCTCAAGAATTTGATTTGGAGACCGATGGATACTCTGCAGTATACCTAATAGATATGCATGAATAAGTCTATAAATTTTGGAAAAAAAAAGATAAAATGTGAGCTGACCTCGCATGATCTCCTTCACCTGCCTGCCTAGCTTCCATTACATATGCCACCCTACATATATATGCCATATGATGACCCTAATCGAAATATTGATCTATCAACTTATGACAGAAGCTTTGAGAGCACTGCTCTTCTGTGGAGCTTCAGAAAGTGCCAACTGATTTGGAGACTTTGTTGACTTTACTCAAATTTCATTGCAGGCAAATGTCTTCCGATTCATCAAGTCAGGTCAAAAGCTATCCAGAGTCAAGCCAAACTGAATTGAATCTGAATCTTCAATCATTTTCTTCACACATTCTGCACTTCAGCTAAGACATCAACATCGATTTCCACAGCCAACTTGAACTAGGTAACACATCGAGTGTCGCCTTCACTTGCCAAGTTCAGTTTTGTTAACTAGTGTAATTATCGTTTGGCAGAGAAAAGTTGGTGGCTCTCACTCCGCCGCCGCTGCTGGAGACACGTATTGTGCGTGGGCTGAGTGTGGGCTTTTGGCTGAAGAGTTTTTGGCTAACTGTGTTAAGGCTTTCTGCCTGTTGTTAAGTAAATATTTAGCCGAGAAAATTCACTTCGAATTTGTTGGCCATTAAGTTTGCTCATTTTCCGTTGCCACTGCTACTGCTGCTGTGACTGTTCCAACATCAATTTGCATACAAAATTGTTGTTTTATTATTGCGGCATTTGGCAAATACAATTTAAAATTTTGATTAATTTGCGGCTGCTCGAAAAATATCAGACTGAGAAAAAAGAAAGCCAACTTCAATGGAGGCTCCGCATTTAAGCCAAAAACTCGGTCATACATACAGTACGTGGATTGCTGTCAAGCGAAAAGCAAAAGTGCATAAACTATGCGAGGGCTAGAAGCGGGAGCAGGAGGAGCAGGAGTTTCTACAATATTTGCATTGAAATATTTTTCGCAAAAATAATTACATGCACATGGCCCAGAAGGCGACTGGGAGTGAGAGAGAGGGCGGGGGGGAAGGCAGTGGCGCTGTTTATGACTGGAGACAGGAGACAGCAGACAGGAGACATGGCACAGGCGACCGCCGCACGAGCTTTTCTGTGGCTTTTGTTTTGTTTTTGGCAAATGTCAGGACACGACACGGCTCGACAAAGCCAAATGGCAAAGAAAACTTCTGTTGTCGCCGTTGTCGTGGCATCTGCTGGGCCTGCGGACACGCGATGCAAAACGGAAAACTGAAAAAGGAAAACTGAAAACTGAAAACCCGAAAAGTGCAAACAGCAAAAGCGAAGCAATAAAAGCTCACATAATAAAATGCAATTGATATTCAAAAGGGAAAACACAATCAAACAACAACGGCTGGAGCTCGCCCACTGTGCGCAGGGGTTGATAACGGCCCGCGGCGAATTTGAGCGCCTGCGGCGAATTGCGCCAGAGGGGCGCCAGATGCCAGCAGTTGGAGGAGCGCATGCTCCTCTGTCGCCAGAACGTGGCGTGTGGCGTGTGGCGCGTCGCCCCAGGCGGCTGCCGTTACACGTGGGGACGGCCTGCTCGCTGCCGCGGCGAATTTCACACGAGTACCGTTAAAGGCCTGACCTAGTTCAACTACAGGCCTGTGTGTGTGTGTGTGTGTGTGTGTGTGTGTGGATTGGCTTGGCCCGCTTCGCTGGCTATTTGCGCTACGGTTTCTTCTGTCTGTGTCTTTTTTTTTTTGTTTTTTTTTTTTTTGGCAAACATTCGGTGGTGGTGGCTCGAATGTGCCGTTATTGTTGCATGCCATTTTTGTTTGTTCTGCGTGTGGTTTGATTCGATATTTACAGCACCTGCACCTGCACCTGCCCGCATATTGATTGATGGCTCCACACTGGCCGCTGCACTTGGCCGCAAAATTAGACGACGCTCTTGCTGGCCAAAACTTTAAAAGTTCATGGAGAATGGCACCCACCCACCACCCACGCCCCCTTGCCCCCTGCAGTTTTCAATTTCGATCCGCTGCGGGTGGTTGCTCTCGGCCACAAAATATGCAAACAATTTTCAATTAAAAATCAATTTTATGCTTCAACTGCAGCTAAGTGCAAAATGGCCAAAATTAAGGTGGCTCACGAATTGCGCAAATATTAAGCCAAGTTAATGGCCCCAACACATGCCGAACTTTCAGGGCAGCAGCGACGCTGCTCCGCCCTCTTCTTCTTCTTCTTCAGCTTTAATCAGCGCCAATATTGTTGTAAAAATTGAAGATAAGCAAGTTTTTCGGGCCAACAAGAAGTTTTCGCAACTCAACTGACAAAGATGCACGAATTTGCATTTAATTTTCAAGTCTTTTATAATATATACCCTGGACTAGATGACCTAAATGGGTATATGTGTTTCGTGAATATATATGATAGATAGAAAGTGAAATGGATAGAGTCTATCATAATAGAGTCTATAACTACAGATTAGTAGCATGAGTTCAGTAGAGAAAGGGTCTATTCCGCCTGTTTGCGTGAATGATTGCATCAATCTCGAGAAGTACAAAAGCTGGAAAGCTCTAACTTGATATATTTATTCTTAAATAACCTACGCAGCTTAAAATAAGTATTGTTTTTTTGGGACCAGCTGTAATATTCTTTATATCGAAATATCCATGGGAAAACTATATGAGCTAGAGAGCTCCAATTTGGCTCGTAGACTCTCATAATGAGTACTCAAAGTATGAATATAACCAATTCGACATATCTATTATATACGCCTCCTATAAACTAAAGAAAAGCCTGCCCTTGTCTATAGTAGATCTCTGAGCTTTGGTATATATACACTTTAAGATCTTAGAATAAAGCTCTACAAATTTCACTCAGATTGTACGTCTAGAGCCTGAGTTCCGTCAAGCTCATCATTGTAGGGAAGCAATTGACAGGGTAGCTCCGAGTCGGTCACATCCGTCAACTTGTTCCTCTTTTTTGCTTTTTTCTTTTTTTAGAAATACAAAAGTTGCGCGAACTGTTGAAAGTTAGAAGTAACAGTAGCTGCAGCTGCAGCTGTTGCATGGCCAAGAAGCGGAAGCCATTTGACCAGCTTGACTTGTAACCAAAAGTTCAACTCGACGAGGAAAACTGTTGCGAGCCGCGCCCCTCCGGCTCGAGCTGGGCTGAGTGGGCGATATTATGGCAATTAGATGCGGCAATCAGGCGGGGCCAGAGGACAATAGTTAAAGACAAGACAAGACAAGGTGGCAGATAACACTCGAAGTTGGCCAGATAAACGCAAACAGTTTAAGATATCCCCCCTCCAAGTCGTCGCTGGTGGTTAGTCAGGGATCGCCTGCTGATGGCCACATTACATGCACTCAACTTCGAGTCGAGTAATTGGCAAATTGATGGCCAGCCGAGTTCCGCGTTAGAAATTTTCATAAAACTTTTTATGGCTGCCATTCTGTGGCTGCGCACATACAATTGTAGCCAATCTCCCACAAAAGGCGGCGAACGAGACGTGTGTCTTGGCCTCGCCATCGCCTTCGCCTTCGCCTTTGGCTCTTGTCCTGGGACTCTTCAAAATGCATGGCCAATATTCCTGCAGAGTATTATTACAGCAGTTCACAGTTCCAGCCAGAGTCAAGCCACATATCCAATTACGTTTATAGATATTGCTCACATTCACCCGAAAAAAAGCAGAAGAAGAAGAAGAAGAAGAAAAACTCCGACAATTTAGCCGTAAAAATGTACGGAAAAATTCCTTAAATAAAGCTTAAGCATTCGCTTAAACAGCGGGCCAAAAGCAAGTGCAACATTCTAGTGCCAATTGTCAGGGGGCGTGTCAAAGTTTGGCAATTGCAAGCGCATCCTTTTCTCTATGCCCTGTACACAATGAGAACGGGGTATATTGGCTTTTAGTTGGGCTAGATGTGGCTGAAGCTTGTGCTCGACTAGGCCAGCTCAGTCAACCTGCTGTCCATCAGTTTTGCCATTCTGTTGAACTCAACAATCTCGAGAAGTACAAAAGCTAGAGACTTGAACTTTGAAATAAGCTGTGAACCACTGTATATTTTCCTATATAGCTCATGTAGCATGGACTTTTTATTTAAAAAGAAACCTTTCCTATTTCCATTATAAATGAGGTACAAGCAGAGCAGCTGCATATGCCTGCTCTTACAGACCTAAGTTCTATAGTGTAACACAGCTGTACAACTGATAGTGCAGGGTATTCTTTATTCTATCATTCCCTGCCTGTTCAACTCTCCCTTGTTTTTCTAATCATTGTCACTTGTAGACGCCGCTTATCGATTTGACTGCAGCTCAGCTTTAACTGGCTGAAGCACAGGTGTGAGGCCTTTAAAGAATTTGCCAACTCATTAGAATTGCACGTGGAGTCCTGCATAGATGGCTATGCCAGCCGTAGTTACAGCATTATAAATTAATGGCAGGAATTACTGGAAGTCCAGCATATGTAAGCAAGCAAACATGGGCGAACTGCCTAAACGCTCTGGCACACAGACAGCACGAGGCGACAGCTGCATTAGTCAGGCGACTGTTGCAACCCTTTGGCAGGTATTCACTTGCCACTCTATAAAACTACGTTTAAGCTTGGGTGGATCGGGCGGCGTATATATATCGCGACTCCTTTGGGCATGGGAGGAGCAGCTGAATAATTATTGATTAAATCAATCTGCCGAGTTTACTTATGAGGACTATTATTATTTAACTCACGGGAAAGTCGGAATATATGTGTAATTTGAGTGAAGCAGGTTGCGTATTGATTTATGATGTGAATGGGGTATATTAGCTTTGTTGATTTGGATGAGAGAGTTGCAACTTGATAGGAGGGGGAAGAGGAGGAGTAAGTGGAGGAGGAAGAGGTGAAGGAAGAGTAGGAATAGCAGTAGGTGTGGGAGTAGGAGTAAGAGTAAGATGTGGTGGAGGAGGAGGAAGAGGAAAGAGGAGGAAGAGGAAGGAGGAGGATGAGGAGGAAGAGGAGGAGGAGGAGGAAGAGGTGGAGAAGTAGGCATAGGAGTAGGAGGAGGAGAAGGACGAGGGTGAGCAGCACGAGGAGGAGGTGGAGTAGGTGGAGTGGGAGGTTATTTGAATACGCTCAGTAAGTGCGGGTATAACAAGTCGGTCATGGCCATATCTCTTACAGCATAATCTATTTCTAGAGCTAGAGTTTTGAAATTTTCTATGCTCCAGTCTAAGTTCATACCGTCTTTTTGCACAAGTAAGTAACAACTATATCTCTATCTGTCTATATCTTTATGTACATATGCCTGCTCTACAGGCAGTTGACAGGTAGTTCGCCACATGTCCGATGGCTAATCATCGACTCGATACTCAACGAGTCGAACGCAACCAGCAATTGCTGTGAGCATTCATTTAAATTGGAAACTGAGCACTCGCTGGCTATTGATTGGCATGTGAGGCATGTAGGAAACGCGATCTGGTATGTCATTAGTTAGTTATGCTATTAGTGTTAGCAGGTGGAGCTAAGTCAAGTTTTCAATGCAGATGCAAGAGAGGCTCAAGAGACTCAAGAGACTCAAGAGACTCGAGGCAAAGAGAATGAGAGCGTAGCTGTCGTGTGAACTCTTTGCAGGACATCAAAGGGAAGATGACAAGTGTAATCGCTGGGAATACTCAAACCAAATCATGGGGTATGCACGGCCTGGCATACCTTAACCCATAACCCATAACTAAAGCAAACACAAAGTCATCCACTGGGAGAATAAAACTCTAACTAACTTTTTTCAAGCAGCCAACTACATATAACTTCAATTAACTAAAGATAGTGGCGCTGGCTGGGCTGGTGTAAGTAATATGAAAACTTTTCGCTTGCGTGTGTTACTTTTTCTGCTCGCTGCTGTGCAGCAGACGCAACTGAGTATCAACGGGCGTATACTTAATATTGCGCGTGTTTATTATCTGACGTCGCGTCGCGGTTACATAAACATCATGGTCGTAAATTAAACTGACACGTTTTGCATATTTATATATACACTCACACCCACACAGAGACACATACACACTTATACACTCACAGAAGAACTATAAAAAAGTTAATTATTCAATTAAATTACACTCGAAGGCGTTGCAGATGTCGCATTCGGCAAATGCCTGACGACCCATAAAACTGACACGGCCAACGCGCACGTCAGAAGAAGGCAGGACCCCGGCCATTGTCCGCAGTCCGGCTGCATTGTCTGCACCGAAATCATATAAAAATCATGTTTATTTCATTTGCATTATAAAACGAGGCCCATTAAATTCACTTGCCTCGGCTCAGCTGGCGCCAGCCCTGACGCTGGCTCTGGCTCTGGCCGTGGCTCTGGCCCGTGCTCGTGCTCGTGCTGCTGCTCGCATTTTAAAAACAATAAAACGCAAAATGATTGACAAATATGCCCCAAAAATAGAAGCCACGGATACCAAGAAATGTTGGCAACGTTGCCACAAAGCAACCTATGGCCGGCCTGTATTGACTGCGCAATACTCGCTCAAGTTTGGGGAAAAAGGTAAGACAATCCGGATGAGATGTAAAGTTCAGTTTGTATGGACGTTTATCTATGTACCATAGATGTACCATCATGTATGTACCTTGAATGTACCATACATGTACCATAGATGTATTATATATGTACCATAGATGTACTATAGATGTACCATAGATGTACCATAGATGTACCATAGATGTACCATAGATGTACAATGGATGTACCATAGATGTACCATAGATATACTATAAATGTACCATAGATGTTCAATGGATGTACCATAGATGTACCATAGATGTAACGTAGATATGTCATAGATGTACCATGGATATACCATTGATGTACCATAGATGTATTATATGTGTATCATAGATGTACCATAGATGTACCATAGATGTACTATAGATGTACCATATATGTACCATAGATGTACCATAGATGTACCATAGATGTATTATATGTGTATCATAGATGTACCATAGATGTACCATAGATGTACCATAGATGTACCATAGATGTACCATAGATGTACCATAGATGTACCATAGATGTACCATAGATGTACAATGGATGTACCATAGATGTACCATATATGTACCATAAATAAACCATAGATGTACCATAGATGTACAATGGATGTACCATAAATGTACCATAGATGTACAATGAATGTACCATAGATGTACCATAGATATACTATAAATGTACCATAGATGTTCAATGGATGTACCATAGATGTACCATAGATGTAACGTAGATATGTCATAGATGTACCATGGATATACCATTGATGTACCATAGATGTATTATATGTGTATCATAGATGTACCATAGATGTACCATAGATGTACTATAGATGTACCATAGATGTACCATAGATGTATTATATGTGTATCATAGATGTACCATAGATGTACCATAGATGTACCATAGATGTACCATAGATGTACCATAGATGTACCATAGATGTACCATAGATGTACCATAGATGTACCATAGATGTATTATATGTGTTCCATAGATGCACCATAGATGTACCACAGATGTACCATAGATGTACCATATATGTACCTTAGGTGTGCCATAGATGTACCATAGATGTACCATAGATGTACCATATATGTACCACATATGTACCATAGATGTATCATATATGTACCATAGGTGTGCCATAGATGTATAATGGATGTACCATAGATGTACCATAGATGTACCATAGATGTACCATCATGTATGTACCTTGAATGTACCATAGATGTAACACATATGTATGTACCATAGACATACCATAAATGTAACATAGATGTAACATAGATGTACCATATATGTACTATAGATGTACCATAGATGTACAATGGATGTACCATAGATGTACCATATATGTACCACAGATGTACCACAGATGTACCATAGATGTACCATATATGTACCATAGATGTAACACATATGTATGTACCATAGATGTACCATAGATGTACAATGGATGTACCATAGATGTACCATATATGTACCACAGATGTACCATAGATGTACCATAGATGTATCATAGATGTACCATGGATGTACCATGGATATACCATAGATGTACCATAGATGTACCATAAATGTACCATAAATACACCATAAATGTACCATAGATGTACCATAGATGTGCCATGAACTTAGTTCAGCTATTCTTCAGCTCCTTTGCAATTTTGTTATAGAAAGGATGTCCCAAAATTCACGCAAGAAGTAATTTTAATAGAAAACACAGATTTATATTTAAAAATTAAAACTTTTTTGTTGATTTAAATAATTTACGCTGTAGTTTTGTGTAGGGTTCCCTTTTTAATAATCCTAAACTATCAGATATAATGTTTCTATCAAAATTACTTCTTGCGTTGTTTTTGGGACGGCCTACATTTCGTTTTTTCGATCAACAAACTTCCGTTGGAGTTAGATCTAGCTGTTGAGTGCTGTAACTGTTCCTTACTGATCTCATTTCGTTATTATGCAAGTTGTGGACTAAAGATTGACCTACAGACGGGCATTCCAGTTAGATTATATATAGTTACAGGACTATATATTATAGAGTTATGGATTATAGAGTAGGGCATGTTCAGCGCGTTTCTCTGGTTGCATATGCCACGCTCGCAGAAGAAAGATACAAACAGCTGGAAAACTTGCAACATTTCAACTCTCTATCAACCAATATACCCCCGTTTTGATGTGCATGAGCGAGTATAATTACGCCCTTAGCAGCAGAGCAGCAAAGCAGCACGGCATCACGCAAGCCCCGTTGGGCCCGTTGCTCTAGAAACAGCCGCTGCCAGAAGGGTGTAAGCACGCATTTTAATGAGCTGAAGGTGAGGGGCGGCGGGGTGCCAGGGGTAGTGCTGAGTGACCCGCTGACGTTGAAGGCAGCGGAAGGGCTGTCCGTCAGCCCAAGGCGGGATGGGTTGGACTGGCCGGTTGGAGGTGAAGTCAACTCGTGCTCGCACTCGTGCAGTTGGACTAAAGTGAAGTGAAGTAATATAATGTCCAGGCGAACCGTTTTATGCGTGACCGTGTCCTTTCCCTGCTCTTTGTTGTCGTTGTTGTTGTCGTTGTCGTTGTTGTTGTTGTTGTTGTTGCTTTGCTTGTTGTGTGATTAATTCGCGCAAAGAGTTGTGCGCTTCCGTTTCCGGTTGTTGCTGCGGTACACATTTCACAGGAGGCTGCCTCTGTGTGTGTGTGGGCGTGGCATAAAATTAATTGTTTTGTACCCAACGAGGCTTAAAAACACATGCTCATGTAAGCAACGTCCGCTGCACGTTGCTCATGTTTGCGCCAAGTCCCCAGCCCAGCGACGTCCCCCAACTCCTACCCCGCTCTCAGCTTTGCTAACAACTATTCCTAGACTCGACACATATACACACCCATATACAGATCGGTCACCAGGCAACGTTTGACGATTTGCTTAGAGCTCCACACGCATTTGAGATAAGAGCAGCGCAACGGGTTTGTGCCTTTTGCGGAGCAATTAATATGAAAATCAGGCACACTTATCTTAATTAGTTAGTCGCTTATGAAAGCCAGAACCAAAGCGACACGACTCTAAAAAACACTCCTCTGCACGTCTACGTGTGTGTGGGTGTGTGTGGGTGTGTGTTAACGTGGCTTATTATGACACTTCACACACATAATGCAGAGTGAATTGTGTAATGCAAGAGGCGCGTTTACTTCGAAAGCTCGCAGCTCGCAGCGCGCTGCTAAGCCTAGGGGACTCGACTGAGGCCTTCTGCTAATTCGCGCTAAATACTTACACATATATATATACTACATATATCTTTTATAGTTGTGTATGTAATGTCATCAAAGCGTTACAAGAGTTTAAATAGAAAATATTTATGACGACAGGCGCTGCTTTTTGCCTAGATGCTAAGCTCAATTGGGAGAGGGCGGCTTGAAAGGGTATAATGATTTTGTGTGTGTCTATATATACGAGGTGTGCTTATAAAGTATAGCAAATTAAGTTTTTTCACTTAAGTATTTCATATATTTACGAATATCTGCTACACTGCATATAGTACAGTCTTCATATTTAGTATACACACACTTTGGGCTCCCCTATGCGTGCTCTGAAAATCTCATCAAGTTTGCCCAGCTAAAAGCCAAGTTCAATGAGGCCATTTCCCATTATGGATAGCTCTTGCAGGCGCAGGCATAGCAGCTGCATGTGTTGTTGGTGTGCCGCTGTGTGTCTAACTACTGTTATATGTAGCAATAGTTGATGCCGGGTATCCACTAGTCGTGCATAGCCTAACTTGTTTAGAGATTACTTTGTTTACTCTTTCCTTTTTTGTGTGTATTTTGTTGGCTTCGCCTTTGTCTTCGGATCCTTTATGCTGTGCAGCAACTACAATAAACAACAGCAAAAATTTGAATGCATAAAAACAAATGCGAACGCCCTTTACACGCATATCTCAAATACACAAACATTCACACATTTCCATTCAAATACCATATAGATACATAGATGTAGATATAGATATATAAACATATATATATATATATATATATATATATATATATATATCCCTTGAATTATACAGCATTGAACAAAAATATTGCACTGCATTTTATACAATTTTGAATCGGTTCAAAGGCAACGGCAAAAATATTCCCAAAGCATTTTCCCATTTTTTTCTCCTTCTCATTTATGCATTCCATTTGTTGCATGTTTGTTGTCTCTGTTGTTGTTGTTGTTGCTGTTGTTGCTGTTGTTGTCTATGCGAGCTTATGTATTCTTTATTGCCACCAACCGATTGGCACACAAAAGTAATCTTTGGCAGCATTCTTGGCAGTCTTCCTGAGTGAGAACATGGAATTGCGAGAGTTTATTATTAACTTCGAATTAGATTTTTATGAATTTTTAGGTAACGGGAGTCGAACTGAAGACGAACGCAATGAAAATGAGATTTTGACATACATAAGATGGACATGAGGAAATTTACATTATTTCTAATCTGAACTCAATGAAAATGGGATGATGACAGGATTAATAGACCTGTCGCTCTAGCCTCAGCTATCTGCCTATATCTGTATGATACTCTGTCGGAATGTACACTTGTCTATAGGTATACAGGTCTATAGGTCTATAGATCTATAGGTATATAGGTCTATAGGTATATAGGTCTATAGGTCTATAGGTCTATCGGTCTATAGGTCTATAGGTCTATAGGTCTATAGGTCTATCGGTCTATAGGTCTACAGGTCTATAGGTATATAGGTCTATAGGTCTATAGGTCTATAGGTCTATCGGTCTATAGGTCTATAGGTCTATAGGTCTATCGGTCTATAGGTCTACAGGTCTATAGGTATATAGGTCTATAGGTCTATAGGACTATAGGTCTACAGGTCTATAGGTATATAGGTCTATAGTTCGATAGGTCTATAGGTCTATCGGTCTATAGGTCTATAGGTCTATAGGTTTATAGGTCTATTGGTCCGTTTATCTGTTCGTCTGTCCATGTCCAGCCATCTGTCTGCCTGTCTATCGTCTGTTCATCTCCTTCAGTCCGTTCGTTCATCTGACCGTTGGTCCATTCGTCCATTCTTTCCTCCTTCCGTCCGTCCGTCCGTTCGTCTGTCCATTCATCCGCCCTTTCTTCAGTCCGTCCTTCCTTTCGTCCATTCATCTGCTGTGAACATCTTCTCTCACTTTGTCAGTATGTTCGCCTGTCTGTCTGTCTCTCTGCCCATGCCCATCGTCTGTCAATATATAATACTATGTCCATCTCTACATCTGTAGCTTTGCTGCTATGTCTGTATGTCCCAGACGAATCAATATTCTTCCGTATGCATCCGAGGAACGTGATCGATCTTCTTTCATCAAATAAATATACATTTAGCAGTTAACCCAACTAACTAGTATTTCTCTCATTTTAGATAACTCACCATATTCTTCATTGCCTGAAAAAGGTTAAAGACTGTTCAATGGAAGCTTCATGTTGGAAAGGTGCAGGCAAGAGAAGGGCAGCTTAAAGGAACTTGTTGCACTCACCCAACTCTCTGAGGCAAGACGATGTCATTTCGTTTTAGTTTTGGCTATAAATCAAAGCTTAAAGCTTGACCTGAGTTGCATCAGTTTTGGGGGGAATTTCTGGGGTTTCCATTAAATTGCACAACCAGACGATAGAAAGAAATCATGTAATTGTAATTGTAATTGAAATGAAGTAAGCGTAAATTGCGATAAAAAAAATAAAAGTCAGCGGCAAAAGCTTCGAGCGAAACACAAAAAACAAAAAGCAGAAAGAAAAAAGTATAAAAATGTGAGAGAGAGAGAGGCCAGTGGAAAGAAAGAGAAATATCTTGGGCAGTCAGCGAGGTTACCGAAATGTTTGTTTCCTTTCAAATCAGTACACTTCCTTTTTAGCCCGCTTACCTTCGCCTTCGCCTTCGCCTTCGCATTCGCTTTAGCTGGCTGAAGTGGCGCTGAGGCTGGGGCAAAGAAAATAAGTGGAAATCACTTGAAAATACTAACGAGCTGTTACGCTTGGCAAGTAAAATATAATCAGCAGCATCATGTCTGCAGGTGCACTTAAAAGGCGTTCACTTTTTTTATGGCCGCACCTCCCTCTCCCTCTCTCTCTCTTTTGGCCCATAAACTGAACAATGGCCAAATGACCAAAAAGTAGAGAGAAAAAAACAGTCGTAAAACAATTAAAATTAACCTTTTTTTTGGACATTTGCACAAAGTAAATGCAAAGCAGTTGCAAGCGAGCTTAGACAATGAAAATTTACATCTTACAATGTTTCAGCTTCACTCTGTGTGACGCGCGCGATTGCAGCAGCCAGCTTTTGTCAGCTGCAGCAGCCAGCTTTCTGTCAGCCTCAGGCAGCTGCACCCCAATTATGCAGCGTGATACTATTCGAGATAATAATGCTGCAGCGGTTCTTTAAGTGAATGCTGATATTTGGAATGAGAAATACTAGTTAAGACTTTCCGTTATATGATAAAATATGTTACTAGTTAATAATTTAAATAAAGTGCGCATTCAATTCGTTGCGCAATTGAAAAGTCTGATCATGAGTGAGCTTTCATTCGAGCCAATAATCCAGGCGGAGATTGGCACGAATTGAAATGGATTAAGTCACCGCAGCAGCCCGTGGTCAAGCAGACACAGAAAATCGATTTGCGCCGAGCAGCTGAATCGGGTCAACATATTAAATTGACTATGATCCAAATTGAATACTCATTTGAAAAACTAAAATAACATGTAAACTAAGGCAATAGGCAGAAAGTAGTAAGGCAAACTTTGAGTCATGCTAAATTTCAAGAGCTATTTTTTCGGATTCAAGGGAATAAATTGAAAAGTTCTGGAAAAGTTCATCAATAATCCGAATCAATACGCACTTAAGAAGGTTCATACATTTTTGAATATCGCATGAAAATTACTCCAGTTTTGTTCAGTCAAAGTTGAAAAATAGTCTATTTTTTCGAGCCGATCCGATTTTGGTCAAAAATGGCAAAATTTTAAAAATCTAAATTTTTAATAGCAATCGATAGTGCTGAACCATACGAGTCGAAAATGGTATATATCTTTGAAATCGGCCAAATAATACCCGAGAAAGAGTCATGCAAAGTTCCAGAGATATTTTTTCAGTTTCAATAGATTATTATGAAAAGTTCTTAAAGCAGAGAAAATCTGAGAATAAGGATCGATACTCAGAATCCACACGCTTCTAAAGAGGTATAATATCTATAGATAGGATAAAAAATACCAAAGTTGTAGTCAGCCAAAGTTGAGAAATAGTCAGATTTTTCCATATTTTCAACTCGATCCGATTTTGGCAAAAATGATAAGGGGTTACATCACATTTTTGGTCAAAAGTGGCAAAATTTGAAAAGCTTAAATCTTGAATGCCAATCGATAGTCGTGCTTCATACGAGTCGAAAATGATATACCACTCGGAAATCGGGCAAAAAACACCCGAGTTAGAGTCAAGCAAATTTCTAGAGAATGAGCTAGGTATATACCTATATTTATATATATGTTTGTATATGAGTTATGTAGGTAGATCTAGTCACATCTATCTCCATAAGCCTCTCTGCCTGCTCGCCTTAGGCAATGCCAGCGGGCAGCTTTTGTCAGTCACAGCAGTCAGCTTCTGTCTGCCAGCCGCTGCACTCCAATTGGAGTCGCTCGCTGAGTCGCGGCTGCTGGCCAAACCACTTTTGAGCTGAGCTCAGCTGTCGTCCGTCGGCCGTCGACTTGGCTTTAGCTTAAGATGACAACGATGACGACTTTGAACGAGTGCAAGTTTGTTTTGATTATGAAGGCCACGCTGGGACAGTCGGCGCAGTCGGGCAAATCGTGATCGTGGCGAGAGTGCGCTGGAGTTTGCTGGAGTCGCTGCATTTCGCTATTACAATATTGGCGCGTGCCGCTTGCAGTTTTCCTGCCTGCTGCCATGGCAAATGGAAAATGACTTTGAACTTTATTGTTTAGTCGAGTGCGATTGTCGTTTTGTTATGGCTCAGCCGGTTTCTTTGCTCAGCTCTGCATTGATCGCGTAACTTAATTCATAAATGCCCACTGAAAGAGAGAGAGACAGGGAGAGAGAAATGGGCGCGAAATTGGAAATAGCAATATCAAGTGCTATGCCATTACGGCTTTCCTCGCGGGCTCCCACTGGGAGCGAGCGAGAGGGGCCCCGAGAAACGGGCAGGTCAGCAAATGAAAGACACTCACTTTGGCCTGCCTGCACGACGCCTTCTACAAACAACAACAACAACGACTGAGACTGAGATTGGGGATTGTGTAATAGGAAAAACACTGGAAGCTGTTGTCCTAGTCTTGGGCAACTGCAGTATAAAAACGCGAACCGCATCCAAACTGCAGACATTTCAATCGCAGCCGCGCAGCCAACGAGGTCTGCCCGTCTACTAACCGGAGGAGCACTTCCAGCCTAAGCCTACATCCAAGCCAAATGGCCAACAACATTCAGGTGAGAGCGACAACCGGCTGCCGAGAGCCAAGTGTCTTTCAGTGTGGACAATAATTGTTAATCTCTTGGTGCTTATTAGGAATGCATTAGGCCAAGCAGCGCTACTAAGTCAAAGATTTTTGCGCAATTTCCTAGCACTTTGCATCGAAAGATGCCCTCTAGTTGAAAATGACAAATGGGGTGTATTAGTTGGTAGAAAGTGCGGCACTTCTTATAAAGTGAGAAGCAGCATGAGCTGAGCCAATCTTATCGTCTGTGTGTCTGCCTGTTCGTGCGTCCGTCAGTATAAATGCATCAATCTCGAGAACTACTCAAGCTAGAGACTTGAAATTTGAAACATATATTTTTGTAAGCCTAAGGTAACATACAGTTAAGTCTTTCTTCTGATAACTCATCCCATTTTCTAGTTATCGATAAATGTTTACATTTTGATGTGGTTTTTCTGGCATAACTGGAATACTTCTAAGGTTATAGGCATCAAGCTTGGTATATAGTCTCTCATGATCAATTCTCAGCTTATGAAAAGATCTAGTGTTTGATAACACTCCTCATTATATCAAAAATTGATATATGGAGCTAAATTTCATATGATAGAATCTTGTACTTTGGTACATATTTGCTTTTGAATATTATATTCATGCTCTGAAAACTTCATTAGGATCGTGCGACTAGAACCCAAGTTCAATAAGTCGATTCTGCATAGTTTGTAGCACATTTTTAGATCAGTTCACATCTATGTCTAGGCCTGAGTGAGCTCTTGCCTGATAATGATAATGTGCGGTATCTGGTAGTCGGTTTCACTCGACTGCAACACTTTTACTTGCTAAGATAATTTCTATGGACTTAAACTAAGGCTTCGTTCCCGTTTCCGTTCCCGTTCCCGTTCCCTTTCCGCAGATGCCGCTCATTGTGGCCGTTGCAATTGTGTGGATTGCCGTGCCGGCGACCGCAGGGACAGCGTCGACGAAAGCTTCATCAATGGCAGCTGGAGCCCAGACAGCGCTATATGGCAGTTATGGCAACAACATGGCGACAGGCGGTGGGCGGCTGTACGATAATCGCTGGCTGCCACTGGGCGAGAAGGAGGCCATGTCGGCCATGCTGCAGCGCTACGGCTTGCGGTACGAGGGGGAGGGTGAGCGACGGAGCTACAGGAGCGATTCGTCTAGTTTGGGCGGACATGGGCAGGGCGGTCTGGGAGCTGTGCTTAATGGGCTCACAAATCTCTCGGGGCTGGGACACATTAGCAACGGCTATGGCTCAGTGGCGCCCACGCACACCGAGGCCACCGAGGCAGCCGCCTCGTCAAAACAAGAGATACCAATTTATGAAGAGCAGCACGAGGATGCGGCCGTTGCGGCGCTGGCGGCCTCAGCCAGCGATTACGCCGATACGGAGCCAGGTCGCAGCCAGCACGGCCAGCACTCGGCGATTTACAATTTTCCAGCTGCTGGCGCTGGCGCTGGCGCTGAGCATGCGGCTGGCTATCTGTCGGCTTTCAATGGAGCGGAGCATGCCGCGTGGACGCCCTCATCATCATCGTTGGGCCAGGAGGCGGGCGGCAGCCATTACGCCTACGACAAAATGTCGGTGGGAAATTTTCTAAATTCTGGCTACGAAGCGTTCCAGCAGCACCACGCCGAGGCGCAGCAGCACCAGCAGGAGCAGCAGCACCAGCAGCACCAGCAGCAGCAGCAGCTGCTGGAGCACGCCTCGTACTTCACACCTCAGGAGAGCGGGCACGAGCACGAGACGTCCGGCGGAGCGGAGTCGGCCGACTACGAGCAGCAGTCGGAGGGCGATGAGCACGGCGGCAACTACCTGGCCGACTCGAGTGGGCACGAGGAGAGCCACGGGCAGCAGCAGCACCAGCACCATCATCACGTGGACATCATCAACTATGTGCCGGTGAAGCACGTGAAGACCCAGCATGTGCCCGTGGAGAAGCCCGTCAAGATTCCGATCTCGCATGCGGTAATCATTCCGATCAAGAAGCCCGTGCCCATCCACATACCCATCACGAAGCAGGTGCAGGTGGCCGTCGAGAAGGAGCTGAAGGTGCCCGTGGAGCGGCTGGTGCCGGTGCCCGTCGAGAAGCACATACCCGTGCCCGTGGAGAAGCGCGTGCCGTACACGGTCATCAAGTATCTGCCCATCAAGGTGCCCAAGCCCTTCCCGGTCAAGGTGCCCGTCTTCAAGACGGTCCTCCACAAGGTCAAGAGCTGGTGGTAGTAGCCACTCCCCCTCACGCCCTACTCCCACTGCAACTACGTTACTCATACGGCCCGTGGTGCGACGCCAGTCGGAATGCGTTCGTGAGCTGAAATTCATTTTGTTAAGCCAAAATCCTGTGTTGTCTACCAATTTTGTGACTCATTTAACATTACAACCATTTGCATTCGCCTGAATACAGAGAAAAAAGCTGGAAAATGCTGGAAAACGAGAGGAAAAACCGCATTAACTCATTTTCATTCGAGGTTTTTTAAGCTGCAATTTAATGCTGCATTTATTATGTATATATAGCGGAAGAGACTCTCTCTTCCACTCTCTCTCTCGCTGTCTCTCTCTCTCCCACTCTCTGTCTCTCTCTCTGCATACATTTATTTAAGTTTTATTTACTTAAATGAAATTGTGTTAAATGAAATGAAATTCATGAAGGCAGCCGCTGTCGTCGTCGTCGTGGCTGTTGTGAAAACTGGGAAAATGCTATTTCCAGGCCATTAGATCCGCATCTTGGCTCTGGCAGCGGGACATCCTTATGCCTATGGCGCAATTCAAGTAATTTAAGCTAGCAAAAGCTAACGGCACGCAAACTCTAATTAAATTAAGAGCAGCACACCTTTTGTTTACCCTAGCGAGCTACGGCCAGGAATGCACAGCATTTTCTACTTCTTCAAGCTTATCTCTCTCCCTCTCTCTCTCTCTGTTTTTGTCTTTGTCTCTGCTGCTGCTGCTGCTGCCTTGACCTGGTGTCATTTTGTGCTTTTGCTTTAGCCAAGTGACAGTTTGCTTGGACTTTACTATATAGTATATACGTACATATAGTATATATCTATATTTTTTAGTTTTATCAACTGCAAAACTCTGTTTGCCTTGGCTTATTTGAAAGGCACATTAACTGTCATTAAATTATTCTTATTTATTCACAAACAGACAGACATAGAGAGAGAGAAAGAGAAGGGGATATACACTCACTCACACTCACACTCACTCACTCACTCACACATTCATCATCTGCTCTGCTCTGTCTTCTTCTTCAGCTGCCCACACATTCGTGACAGTATAAAACTCAATTGCTCGCATGCACTGCGCGTCTTTTGCCGCACGCACACTTAGGCATTTGCATGGCTCGTGCTTTGTTGCAATTTCTCTCTGTATCTATGTGTGTCTATGTGTGTGTGGTCGTCGTTTGCCTTTGCCTGCCAGCCAGCCGACTTGCTTGTCAGTCAGTCATGTGTCTGTCTCTCTGTCTTGCTTACACTCTTTCATACTCCTGCGTCGTTCTCTGCTCGCTTGCTCCATTTACTGTATTTTTGATGTCTAAATTGCATTTTATTATGTCGCCAGCAACAACAACAGCAACAGCAACTGCCTCTCGCCCTCTCGCTCACACCGTATGCTGGTCGTGTCGGCAAATACTGGCGTCTCGCTCGCACCATATGCTGGCCCCTGCATGCAGCCGAAACCCACCCCCGTTGCCCATATCATTGTCGGCTCCTCGCATGCCGCTGTCGCCGTCACCGTCGCCGTCGCTGTCGCTGTCGCTGTCGGCGCCGCTGCCAATGTCGCTCTTGTTGTTGCGGTTGTAAATTTTATTTATCATTTAGCATTTTTTACGCTCTTTATGCTGGGCGGCTTCAGCCAGCGCGACACACTTTAACTGACTTTTCAAGCACTTTATTTTGCATACAAAGTATTTGTCCTGCCCACACTCTCCCTCTCTCTGTCTCCCTCTCTCTCTCTGCTGTCTGCGCGCTTCCGCTCTGGCTCCACTGTGAATAGAAATGACTCCACCTTAATGCATTCACGCAGCGGCATATTGAAGTCGACTCATCAAATATTTAATATTAAGATTTATATTTCAATTATTTTAAAGCGGAACTCACGACTCCGCCAGGGCATATGCATAGTTCAGTGTCCCCTACACAATTTCGTTAGTTGCACTCTAATGAGACTTAATTCGAGCTAGTCAAGGCAAGGCATTGCATACTTGTTAGGGTAAGCGAAAGGGGTATATTGGCTTCTTGGTTGATACTCGATATATTCGCATAAACTCTCTCCTACTTTGATGGAGTATTACGATTCTTCGCTGCACTTAATGGGGAATAGTAGAAAAGTAAGTATCATGCAGCTGTCTACATCCGTTCTATACTCTCTATTGATTTCTTTGGCAAGGGAGAAACTGGTAAGGATAATTGCTATACTCTTGTGTATGCTACTTCGATAGGGTATTATGATTGGGGCATATCTGAAAATATCTGTAGTAAGTATCATGCGGCTGTCTACATCCGTTCTATCCTCTCTATTGATTTCTTTGGCTAATACTTAATATACTCTTGTTTATTCTACTTCGTTAGAGTATTACAATTCTTTGCTTCACTCATGGATGCGTGTCATGTGTATGCTAAGTATCAAGCAGCTGTCTATACCCGTTCTATACTCTCTATTGATTTCTTTGGCAAGGGAGAAACTGGTAAGGATAATTGCTATACTCTTGTGTATGCTACTTCGATATAGTATTATGATTCTTTGCTGTAAACATTGGAGCATATCTGAAAATATCTGTAGTAAGTATCATGCGGCTGTCTACATCCGTTCTATTCTCTCCATTGGTTTCTTTGGTTAATATTTGATATACTCTTGTGTATTATACTTCGATAGAGTATTACAATTCTTTGCTTCACTCATGTAGGCATATCTGAAAATATCTGTAGTAAGTACCATGCGGCTGTCTACATCCGTTCTGTCCTTTCTATTGATTTCTTTGGCAATATTAATGAGGGGAGAAACTGGTAAGGATAATTGCTATACTCTTGTATATGGTATTTCGATAGGGTATTATGATTCTTTGCTGTAAAAATTGGAGCATATCTGAGGATATTTATAGTAAGTATCATGCGGCTGTCTACATCCGTTCTCTTCTCTCTATTGGTGTCTTTGGCTAATATTTGATATAATCTTGTATATCCTACTTCGATAGAGTGTTACGATTCTTTGCTTCACTCATGATGGCATATCTGAAGATATCTGTAGTAAGTACCATGCGGCTGTCTACATCCGTTCTGTCCTTTCTATTGATTTCTTTGGCAATATTAATGAGGGGAGAAACTGGTAAGGATAATTGCTATACTCTTGTATATGGTATTTCGATAGGGTATTATGATTCTTTGCTGTAAAAATTGGAGCATATTTGAGGATATTTATAGTAAGTATCATGCGGCTGTCTACATCCGTTCTATACTCGCTATTGGTTTGTTTGGCTAATATCTGATGTATATCCTACTTTGATAGATTATTACGATTCCCTTCTGCACTCATGGAGGCATATCTGAAAATATCTGTAGTAAGTATCATGCGGCTGTCTACATCCGTTCTCTCCTCTCCTCTCACTATCCCTAAACAAATTGATGTGAAAATCTTTATGGATTGCTACCAAAATCTAGTTGGCTTTGCTGCATAATCGACTGCATAATCTAATGGGCCTCAGGTGCAATTAGTTAACTAAAACAGATTAGATATGAATTCTATTTATTTGGCGTGCATGCCGGAGAGTGTGCTCCATGGCCATACGTGCAGTTAGCAAATATATTTTTGGGTTTTGTTAACCTTGTTTACTTTGAAAATTAAACCCGAAACTTTATAATAACAATAATAATAAGTTGATATCCATAAACACGTTAATACGTTGCTGTGAGCCACAAAATTTTAATTTGTTTTTGCATAAACAGAGCGAGAGAGAGAGAGAGAGAGAGAGAGAGAGAAGGGGAGAGAGGGAGAGCTAGAGAGATAGAAAAATAAAATTTATTTCAATTCAAAGTTGACCGAACACAACAAAATTTCCACATTCTAAATACAATTATAAAGCACATTCAGTGGGAAACAAAACAGTTGCTTTTAATAATGTCTGTCCGTGTGTGAAAGTGTGTGTGTGTGTGTGTGTGTGTGTGTAGCCACTATGTTTTGTGTGCCTTTATTAAAAAACTTTTGCGTAATGAAAGTTGAGCGCCTGCTTTCCAAATTCTAGACGCTGGCCGAGTTTTTTTATGTGGAAATATTTCAAGCGCAACTTTTCCAAATTTGATTTTTTCGCATAATGAAAATGAGTGAAGCACGCACAGCACTCTAATGAAACACACACTCTCACACACACACTCACACACACACACTTATGCAAACAAGCACATATTCAGTTTTTGTTAATATTCCACTCTTGAATTCATATGAAATTGGTGTTTATTCAATTTAATTTGCATTTTATTGATTGCAGAACGCGAGTGGCTATTAGACCCAACCCTGCGCCTAGCCAAGTGGGCGGCTGTGCATTGAACCCACGCTAAGTAAGCTCTAGTTGCAAGTGGCCTGACCGGCAAATACCCTGTAGTCTAGATAGTGCCAGCTTATACGTATATACACAAATACAAATACAGATATATGCAGCTGCTGTGCTTGTGCTTCGTATAGCTCCTGCCTGTGGCAAATATACCGATTGAACTTGGATTCTAGGCGTGTTATCCCAATGAAATTTTCAGAGCATGCAATTAGGAGTAAAATGTGTGTGTGTACCAAAACTCAACATTCTACTAACTGAAATATGTTATATTTTGTCAACTTAGGGAAGATATAGTTAGATATCTAAAAAAATATATGTTTATAATCTTAAAGATTACTAATAGAATCTATATACCAAATTTTACACTTCTATGCTTTATAGTCCTTGAGTTATGCCGCAAAAGGTAAGTGAAAATAGCAATATTTAAAGTTATTATGGAAACGGGTAGAGATATTGAAGAAAACTGAAAGGTTTATACCGCATGTGGTGTAGAAACTTGTTTATTTAAACTTAGAAGTCTATAGCTTTTATAGTTTACGAGTTCACTCAGTCCATAACGATAAATAGAAGGAAAAAAAGGCATGTCAATGCCTTTCCAACTTGTCCTATGGCAAATATCATATTGTATATAGCCTATAGTCTCACCTTCCACTGTTGTTACATACACCCTACTACAGTCATCATACCCTCTCCAATGGGTGGCACTCAAGCTGCTTACATCTTGATGTGCACAGAATTTGGGGGGGCCTTGTCTCTTGTGTGGTTGATCGCTGCATCGCGTTTCGCGATGTGATAGGATTTCTTTTGGGGGGCTTTCGGCTATCTTAACTGCGGCACGTGCTGAGGCAACCTCAAGCTGCCTCGTGCCGACGTGCAGACACAGACTGCCTCCGCCCCCGTCACACTGAGCCCGACATAGGAGTTACTTACTTGAGTGAAGTACATATGTGCGGATTATAGCTGCTGCGTCGGATAAAATGATTTATATATAGCCCGCAATCGCCCGCATACCTGGGACCAACTCTAAAGCCCATTTCCGAATACAAATGGCCTAAATAAGTTACCAATTACCAGCTGGCTGCCGCGTAAATTTTCATTTGTGTGCGCGATAGGAGAACGAATATAAATGTCTCTGAATCGACTTGGAGAAGTGGTGAATGGCAGCGACGCATGGATAGGAGAGCAGAGGGGAGAAAGGAAGGGAAGGTAGAAAGGAAGGGAGAATGTAGTATACATAGTATGTATGTATATATTCGATATATTCCCTATGTATGCTTGATGTGGAAGATGAATTGCAGCCATGTCCATCTGCTCCTTCGTCTTGCAACTCTAAAATCTACAAATAATCATATACACTCTACACTTATCAGATATAACCCTCCCGTAAACAATACTTATAGAGTCATGCTTCTCTCTAACTGGCTGGCACTTGGCCCATGCCTTGAAGAACTTTTCTTTTGGGCTGCTGTGGCGCATGTGGCGTATGCGTGATGCATGGATTGTAAACACAGTCAGAGCAAGCGCCAGTTTAAATACATATGCAGACATCGCTATGTATTTGACATAAGTAGATTCACGCATTTGCAGCTCTCTCCCATTTGGCAGTCGACTGTCAGCTCTGGCTGGGCCTCATCAGCAGCGAGGTTGGTTTGCCAATTTGACCGCGCGAGCATGTTCATTGCGATTTGCGGCTTTCGCATTTACGTTCGCTGGCCCGCTCGGTCCAGTTGTCAAACTAGCCACAGTATTCTTAACGAAGTGGTTTTGCGGCTGCTGCAATTATGAATTTATGTGCACTGTCACAAACAACCAAATGTGTGCCATATATAGAGCTATATATGTATATATGTATAGCCTATGCATATGTGACTCTGTGGATAGCGGAAGTTCCGTGTGCTTTCAATCAAAACCACACAATTGTTTGTCAGTCTGACTGATTATTGCCACGCAATTGTAATTACTTTAATTTTCAATTTCACTTTTCGCATTCCAGATGGGGTCAAATAGACGTAACGGCACAGGAGTTGACATATCTCTTGGTAGTTCGAAATAGCTCTAGATATGAGCTATGGGCTATGACTGAGCTATGTCTGACAGATGAGCTTCATCTGTTTGTGGCTGTGTAGGACTTGAGCTCGACAGTTCGAGTAGCCTATATAATTGTCTTAAGGGTAGTAGTAGAAGAGCCCAGCTCTTCAATAACTCGAGCATATTAAGCTACTCCCTTATTCTTCCTTTTCATACAGTAGATTCGAATCTATGCAAACCTAAAGTTAGTTGAGCTTCTTCTCTAGCATTAGAAATAACCCAGTTTTTGTTCAATTTATCGCGCATACGCCGCATGTGTCAGCAGCAGCTTCTTTATGCCATTGGCCAAGTGCCACAAAGTTGGCTAAATTATAGAGAGCGCAGCAAAGGCTGAATGCTAGGGGAATCCTTGACTAATGAATGTTTCCAGATTTTACTCTAGAATTTCTTTTCTTTCGCTTCTTCTGCCTAGTCAAATCACTTACCTTTCGCACTGCCCTCGCGGATCTGGCTTAGATATCAAACTGGTGTCCGAAACTCGATGTGTTCGAACAGGACGCAGCAGGCCTGCTGGCCGAGCCATCAAAATGACATTATAATGCGGCAAATGACTTTGCGGATACCAGCAGCAGCCACAGCCCTAGCAGCGGCGGTTTGCTAAACATAAACATTAAAAATTAATCAGCACTTCCAACTCAAAACTTTTGATAATTTCTGCGAACAAGAAAGCAACAACCTGAAAGGGTTAAATGGCCAAAGTCCCCCCAAAACTTTGGGGCGACAAAAGGAAATGTCTTTTTTTTCTGCAGAAAAATGACAGTCAGCCTGGAGAGAGAGAGAGAGAGAGAGAGAGAGAGAGAGAGTGTGTGTGTGTGTGTGTGAGAGAGAGCGTCCACTCTTTGCTAGCTGCAGCAAGTTTGAACCCATTTCGAGGGACCCTTTTAGAGTTTTTTGGTTTTTGAAATTTATGAACGACATAAAACGTTGACTCAGGTGGCTGTAATATTTTTTTTTTGGGCTGCTTTACTTAGTGCTTAACGTGCATTGCCGGGTTTAATTGGTGTGCGCTGCTGGCGCAACAACTTTTCACACTTTCTGCTGTCGGTGGCGTATGAGTGATATTTCGTGTTTGAGCATTTTACGCGCATAGAAATCTAGCAGCCAGAGTGCAGCTATTATTATAGCTGGCGCTTATCATAAACTATTTACATGTACTTCGCCTTCGCAGCAGCCAAGGCATCAAAGGATTTATGTCAACTAATAAAATCAGGCATCTCTGCTGCAGTTGGCAGGGGAGCGAAGCGGAGGAAGGAGGAGGGGTTGGGGATGAAAACGTTTTGAAAGCTTTTTAGTTACGCTTCAAACTTTGAGCATAAACAAACAAACAGTCAAGCGTGTAATTGCAATTAAAGGTCGCAATTAAGATGCTTAAACACAGGTGCAACAGGTGAGGGTGATGCCGGGTGGGGAGAGGGAAGAGCGACTAGGAAATACCCTTAAATGGAATGGAAGTTTTGATTATATGATTATCTGTGATAGATATTAAGCAAGTGAATATATTCGTATACTTTAGGAGAGTCTAAGGATTAAAGAACGATTTGAGTCGAGCCATATTCAAAGTTATCGATAACGCAGCCTGCTCTACGGCTAGGCTAGTGCTGCCTTAGATGCCCAGAGCGAGCCTGGAGCCCTACCTATGGACGGACAGACAGCTAGGTAAAGTTTGATAGATTCTAGAGCCTGTTGAAGCATACATGTGTGTTGAGTCCTGACTTGATTTAGCTGTCTTCTTTTTTCTCTCACATCATGCTCTGCCTTGTTAGAACCATTTTAGCTTAGTCAATATACCTTAGCCTCAAGCCTCTTCTATGTTTTAGGGCATCGCATATCAGCAGCTCACTGTGAATAGCTTTCAATTAAAGTCGACTTTAGGCATGCTGCCCGTCATTTGGCTGAGAGCTGACAGGCAAGTCGGAGTTCATTTCGAAATACTTCGTCGCACATTAGCATAGATCTCAGCTCGATATGACTCGATTGACAACAGTTGCAAGTAGTGGCCAGGCAACGTCAGACAAGCTGACTGCTGGCAGGGCAGCAAAGGGGGAGTCATATGTTTCAAACTTCTGCCATTATGCGAGGTGGCCAAGCACAGGTAAGCAAGCGTAATGAGCGACAGCAGCAAAAGAACTCCGACAGACGGCAACTCAACCAACAATTAAAGGGAAAGCAAAAGCTGCCAACAGAGCAACGACTGCATCTGTTTGACCTGTTGACATCTGCTGACAGCTTAATTATTTATCCTATATGCATGCTGAAATGTGAAATGTAAACTATGTGAAGTTTTAGTAATATGAACTGTGTGCGGAGCTAGTTGCTAGTGAGTGTGTGTGTGTGTGCCTGTGTGTGTGTGGCTGTGTGTGCGTGGATTATGCAATGGGAGCTCATCAGGTGCGGGTGTTTTCTGGTCGTTTACTCCCAGTGAGAGACAGCTCAACTTAGTTTCGTACTGCATTTTACTCTTCCGAGGTAAATCACAACTTAAACCTATGTTTTCTACACATACAGCTGGTCTTATGTAACTTCAGTCTATTCCTGAGTTTGTAATGCTCAGCGTGCATCTACTTATGTGGCCCTTATCTCTCTCTCTCTCTCTCTCTCTCTCTCTCTCTCTGTTGCTCTGCCTTCTAGTCGATGAGTGCGTCGGAGTCAGCTTTCAATTGTTTTGAATTTATATGTTCATGCTTGAACAGGTGCTCATCAGGTGTAGGTATTTTCTAGTCGTTTACTCCCAGCTGACTTGCTTATGCATATCTATAAGTTATATCAAAGCTTAGCATATTCACTCTCATTAGCCCTTTATTATCTCTATATGCTCTCACAGATATTCGATATTCTTTAGAACTACGCGTCTTCTCTGCTTCCTAGTTTGTTCGAGACCCGCTCAATGCGTGGGCTTCTTAGGCTTGCTGAGTATCAACTATCTCCCTCTCTCTCTCTCTTTCTCTCTCTGCCTCTCTCTCTCTCTCTCTCTCTCTTTTTCTCTCTCCCCCTGTCTATCCTCTCTATCTATCTCTCTCTCTCTCTCTCTCTCTCTCTCTCTCTCTCTCTCTCTCTCTCTCTCTCTTTTCTCTCTCTCTCTCTCTCTCTCTTTCTTTCTCTCTCTCTCTTTCTCTCTCTCTCTCTCTCTCTCTCACACACTCTCTCTATTTCTATTTCTCTTTCTTTCTCTCTCTCTCTCTCTCTCTCTCTCTCTCTCTCTCTCTCTCTCTCTCTCTCTCTCTCTCTCTCTCTCTCTCTCTCTCTCTCTTTCTCTCTCTCTCTCTCTCTCTCTCTCTCTCTCTCTCACTCTCTCTCTCTCTCTCCTCTCTCTCTCTCTCTCTCTCTCTCTCTCTCTCTCTCTCTCTCTGGTCAGAGTTAGCCCACGCTCTGTTTACCCTTCACAGAATTCTGAACTCAACTCAACATTCAATTTCTGGAATTTCTGCCAACCCCATGTCAGGACTCAATTTTCAAATGTCGCGAATGCAAATTCACTAGAAGCTAGCCGAGGCATAGCTGCCGTTTGCTGTTCTAGGAATAGGGCTACCCAATGGGTGCTTCTGCATTAATTTGGTATTTTTAGGCACTCCAAGGCTACCTCCTAGAGCATAGCAAGCACTCATGAAGTCCTTTTGCTTCGAGTCCTTAACATCTGGCTCCATTAAGTGTTGTCCATTAAGTGTTGTTTCGCTCTTAGCTTTAACTTTGATAATAAATAAATAAATAGATACAAAACAATCTTTCATGCTCAAATATGCTGCAATGGCAGCTGCAGCATAGAGGCGGAGGTCCTGCAGGCCGCTGGCATTGGACTTCCGAGTCAATTAGTGTTAATTTCATTAGTTGGCAATAACTTGCAGCGAATTTCATCAGGCAGCGCCTCCTCAAACGCTCGCTGACTCGAGACTTTACTTTTTGGCTAATTTCTGTTGCTGTTTCGCTAACGCGCGCAACTCAACTTGAGCATTTGTTGCCGTTGCCATTGCCATCGTCGTCGTCGTCGTCGTCGTCTGTTGCTGTTGAAGTTACATTTGGCAATTAGCAGCTGCATTCTGTAGCATTTGGACCCTTTTGCATTGCATTGGCCCGTCCGTCCGTCGCTGGCCGCGGCGCACTTCAATACATATTTATTAGCCGCATTTGTTGGATCTTAGCTCAATTAAAAAGTTTTCCTTGGCTACTTTTCTTCATTTTGTAGCTTGCCCTCTGACTGTAGACTCTAACTGCGACTCCAACTGCGACTCTAACTCTGAATGTCTTGTTTTGGCTACGCTCAGCCAGCCAAGTTTGTGAGTTGCTTTTGCAGTTTTACACTTCTCTGTGGCGCTAATTGCAATTATTCTGCTCCACACGCCCATCGGCGAAGAGCTGATGCCTGTGTCTTGGCAACAGCCGGGACAACTTAAAGCCACAATGAGTGAGGAGAGACTCGACTAGCTAGATACCCTGCAATGCTGTAATGTTGCTCATGGGCAAGAGACATAAGAGACTTATGCTGCTGCTTCCAACAGCCCCACCTACAACTGAAGACAATCTGTCTGACTGAACTTGGCTTCTAGATGTATGATCTGAATGAAAAATAAAGCTCTCACTGCTTTAGGCATAGAAGAATATGCAGTCAAAAGCTCAAGTCTCTAACTCTTGTAGTTCTCGAGATTGATGAGCTTACATGAACAGATGATGGGATAGATGGACGGAGAGTAGGTCGAAGAACGAACAGCTGAGTATAGCTTTCACACTGATATAGATATCATAAGGAACTATATATCTTAAAGAACTATATATATATAATTGTCATGTGAATGTGTATAGCTATCTATGATATATAGCTCTTCCACAAGTATAGATAGTTCCTTATGATATCAGCTACCTTTTGCCTATTGGACACTTTTGGAAACTTCTTCTTCTTCTTCTTCTTCTTCTTCTGTTTACATCAAATATATTATGAAAGATCAGAAAATAAATATATATCTACACAAAGACAATTCCTAGATCAGATATTTTCGCTTTGTTGAAGTTCAGCCGAGTAGATGATTGGGACTCGGCCAGTTGCCGTATGAGTTGAGTGGGTGCGCGGAGAGGGCGTACTGGGGGCGTTGCTTGTGGACGACGGTGCGTATGACGGGCACCTTGACCGGAAACGGGTAGTAGACGGGCGTGGCGATGGGCTTCTCCACCCGGTAGGGCACCTGGCGCTCCACGACATAGGGTATGGGTCGCTCGACCGGCACGGGCCTGACCTTCTCCACGGGTATTTTGACCTCCTGCAGCTGGGGCACGGCCACGGCCTTGGTCACGGGTATCCGGATGGGAATCGGCTTGGGAATGGCTGTGATCACGGGCCGCGGTATGCGCAGCTGCAGCGGCTGCTTGAAGGGCACGTGGATCTGCTGGTAGTGCGTGATGGGCACGTGCTTCGTCACCTGAATGTGCTTCGAGAGCGGCAGCCCTGCGACGGCTCGGCTGCTCGACGGCGTGTGGTGCACGGTCGTCGTGATCGGCGGCAGCGAGCTCTGCTGCGGCACATCGACCACGTGTCGCTCCGCCTGCGAGTAGAGCAGCTGCTGATCCTCCTGCGCCAGTTGCTTCCTCTTCACTGCCAGCCCGTGCTGCTGCCTGTTCCCATAAGCCAATGCGCTGTCATCGGCCGTTTGCTGTTGCTGCTGCTGTTGATGCTGCTGTTGCTCCCTGCTGGCGGCGGGTTGGCGATAATTGGAAAATTGCTCAATATGATAATCGTTGCTGGGCTGCGATGCCCGCGGCTGATACGCATAGCTCTGGTAGTAGATGTCAGGCTGCAGCTGCTGGTGGTGCTGATGTTGTTGCTCTTCATTGGCAGTCAAGTCATAATTTGGCGTATTAATGACAAAATCGATTTTGCCCTGATCCGAGTATCCGGACTGCATTCCATTGTTGTTGCTGTCGCCGCTGTGGCTGTGTGGCACAAAGCCGTTGGCCATGCCAGCTAGACCACTGATGGCTTTTCGTTGATAATTTGCATATGGTGTCGCTGCCAAGTCACCTTGGCCATCGCCATCGACATCGACGTCGGCTGCCGCCCCATAATATTGTCGTGCACTCGCATAGCCAGCTAATCCCGACAGCGCCTCAATGGGCGGCTCATGGTAATTGCTTTGGCGCAAGGGCGCGCCCAGCGGCAACTCACTCATTGGCAGCTCCATTATCGCAGCCGTCGTCGCCCTCATTGTTATGGATAACAATAACAGCAGCAGCGCCAGCCGAGGCCTGCCTAATTCATAGATCATTAGTGGAATGTTTGCGTTGCTTAGCTTCATTGCTGCTGCTCCTCCTCGCCCAGTCCAAGACCTGGCGCTGCTGATGCTCGAATGTGGCATTGACTGGAGGCCAGCTGGGCTTATATAGGGCCACGAGTTACGCATGGGTAATATGATATGAGCTAGCTCTGGTCATTGCACTGAAAGTCAAGTTCATTGTCTCTCTGTCTCTCTGTCTGTCTGTGATTAATTTCACTTTCACTCTTAGGGTGACGTCCTTGTCGCTGGCCTAATTGATCCGCCGACAATCGCATCAGGTTTCACACTTGTGGTTTGGCCCGTGGCTCGCTGCTATTTGCGGTTTGGTTTTCCACACACGTGAAGAGCGCTCGCCCCGCCGTTGTCACTCGCAGCGAAAGATTTCCGTTTTGGATTTAGCTGTTTCAGATTTCTTGCACTTGCCAGCAGCCGCTGGCCAAAAGAAATCAGTTTAATATCTTACTCCGCATTTTGACAAGCGGGAATTTTGTGCTCTTGGGCATTTGGGTATTTGAGTGGGCGTGGGTGGCGCTGCTGCTTGTACCTGCAGCTCATTCATCATTCTCGCTTGCATTTTTAAGTTGGCAAAAGTTCGCCGCACCACCTCGCACCACCTCACCCCTAGGTCGACTCAACCACTTACGAAACTCCTTCTGTTGGTTCAAAGTATTTGCACAATTGCTGCTTGAGCTGCGCACGAAATGACAGCGCAAAGTGTACGTAAAGTGGATTCTTTTTTTTTCCCATTGAACGAGGTTAAGCTTCGTTAAATTTCGCACAGCGTCGCAGCAAAAAGCCCTAAGACCCACCCACACACATACCCCGTGCCCAAAGCTCACCTAAAGCGAGTAGTCTGCCTCAGGCTCTGGCTCTGCCTCAGCCTCAGGCTCTGGCTCTGGCTCTGGGAAAACTATTTACAGCGCATCGCCTAGTCGTGCCAGAGTCCCAGTCGGAGCTCTTCTATTTGTTTCCTCTAATTACTCGAAATGCTTTCAAGTCTTGCGAGGCATATTAAAGCAGCGATTCGTAGTAAATGCAGCTGAAGGACGCTTCGCTTGTCCCCGCCAAAATCAGCACGGGAAAGGGAGAATTATGAAAACTTGCTACTCATAATAGCTTCAACACACAAAGATTATTTAAAAAAGTTCAAAATTACTTTTCGCCTTGCACAATATCCATCACAACATTAACTGAGCTCCGCAGCGCCCGACTCCACCTTTCACTCCCGCCTCGCTGTGACACTGAAAGTTCATTAAGTTTCGTTCAAACGTTAAACTGGGAAAATTGCCAAGAAAAGAAGAAGCCAGCAAACTCTGCTCCTTTTTCCCTTCATTTTTATGCCCCGCATACCCATTGGCAGTGCGTGTAGAGTATAGGGTATGTGGATTCGATTTGGTATTGATGTAACCAGCGGGAGGTGGGCGTGGTTTAGTTAATGAGATCTGTGATCTACCCAATCGGGTTTCGTCTGTCTTTTCTTCTTTCATTCGCCTCTGTGTTCATGGGTCCATTCCTCTGTCAGTTCACCTGTCGACTGTCCATCAGTCCTTCCGTCTGTCCACCTGTCTGTCTGTCTGTCGGCCAGTCAAACCTCTCTGTCCATCTGCCTATGCATCCATTTATCTCTCCAGCTGACAGACCGCCTGTCCATGTGTCTCTCCCTGCATCTGGAGTTACCTTTCGATCTCGTTAAGTAGAAGAGGTAGCGAAATTTGACAGCTTGTAAGGCAGCCGCAAATAAAGCTTGCTTCACTTTATCAATAACTTTTTCCATTTACAGCAAATCCATGCCAGATTCATAACGAAATTTTCAGTGTTGTATGTCCTATAGTCCCTACTCCATGGTTAATCTATTCTATAATATTCTATGAGCCTCATCTCATCATCAACCTCAGCTACCGGGTAACTGGCAGTCGGTCAGTCTCGGCGCCATCGGCGACTGACTTGTTTTGAATTGAGTGACCCAGCCAGCCCGGAGCTAGGTCTAGCAGGGTTTGACGTCTGAGGGTTGCATGCGAATTTAATCAAGTCATGCAATAAAATTTACGGTTTTGCCTTCGTGGTCAAAAATGCGCTACAATGCTTGGCCTGTTTCGCGCTGCCCGCCGACTCGCTGAATATATATTTGAAGGCAGTTAGGGCATGCGGCGGTCGCAAGGCTGCCGCCTTTCGCAAATACTAATATTTGCTTCGACTTTACTCTTTTTCCCTCTTCTTGTTCTCTTTTTTCCCTGTTCGCGAGTATGTGCGGCCTTCGGTCTGGTTTAAAACAATTTGCGGTCTTTCACGTTGTTTGGCTGGCAGAAAGTTTTTTTAGGTATTTTTAATGCTCGCCAACAAAGGGGGAAAGGGGTAGGTTGGATTTGGCTTAAAGCTTGGAGGGATCTTTAAGGAATACGGAATTATGTGCGGTATCCAGTGTGAGGGGCTGTGGATGTGAGAGTAGCCATCAGCTAGAAGCCCAATTGATAAGTAAGTGATGCCTGAGCTCCTCCATAGGTTGATCATATATCATATATATCAATCATCTATATGGATAGGGTAGGGACAGCTTGAAAAGAGCTATATCCTATAGTCTTAAAGCTTGGACTCTCCCTTACGCCTTTCAGTTATACACTCAGCCTGTTCATTCTTAGCACGGGTATTACGCAGTCAGTACTGGTCGCCTGCTACGTCTGCAAAGTTTGCTTTTTTCGATTTGAGGAAGTTTTTAGCATTCTTTGCAGTCTGGCGAAATGAAGGTATTCCGCTTGTAGAGTGTCTGGATTGAGAATGTTACATTAGTCATATACAGATTGAATGGATATATAAGCTATAGCCATGGGCCTGCACTTATCTTATCATCTGTTGTTGTTCGCTAAGACTTTGAATGGACCAGCAATGGGGACTCTGATGGGGCTCAGTCGATTCCGTTGGGGTGTGAAAATTCTCAATCAAAATTCCACGAGGCGGCGCCTAATTGTTTTTTCCTTTTGTTTTTCGGCGCTGTTTTAGGCCAGGCAGTTGGCTGCGGCGAAGTTCGTTTCTGCTTGTCTTAGTTGGGCAAAGTTCAGTGTTTTTTTATCCGCCCAACCGTCCGTCCGCCCGTCGGGCTTTTTTTTTTTTTCGTTCGCTTTTCGTATGCGAGGCTCATAGAAATGCAAATTTCAATTACGTATATAGCTGGCGAAATTGAAATGCTTTTTGAAATATTTTCATTTCGCTGCTCATAAGAAATGCAGCCACGGTTCAACTTTGTTCGACTCCAACTTTGCCCCCCGCCCTCCACCCGCCCGCCCCGCCCGTCGACCCAGCGCGCTGCTTCGCTTGTCAACAATCGCGCGCATTTCATTTGCATTTCGAATGCGTGAAAACTTTCGCGTAGTCGGAAATTTATTTGCGAATTTTGTAACATGTGTCCAGTTGGCGCAAGTCGAAAACTTTTCACTTGAAAACTTAGCAAAAGTCCTGCGAGCAATCGAGGTAGTTCGAGGGAGAGGCCAGTAAACTGCCAAATCACTTTGGTTTCTTTGGTTAATGAAAATTTCATTTGGAATACCGAGGAAAGTTTTGCACTCGGACTGGCTTCTTGAGGGCACCATTGCCAGCATTTTGTGGCCGGATTGACGTTGACTGCGAATCATTTCATTTAATTGCCGTTGAAATATTTAATATTAATTGATGTCCTTTAATTGCTGCTGCGGTTCGCGCATCTCCTCTGGACATCCGGCTCATTAAAATCGCATCAGCCGGGCAGCTCATCAGCCCAGCTGCCCTGTGGCTGCTGCCGCCACTGCTCGTATTATTAATCTTCATAACAGAACCACATATTGCCGACAGGAATTCGGCCAAGACAATGCCCCTTCAAGTTGGCAAGACAAAGGGCTAAACTTTGCCCACGCATCACATCCAGCCACAACAATTTGCGTTCAGCTTCTATGCAATTTATTGTATTGACTTCTCTTGATCCTTTCATTTTCACTCCCACTCCAACCCCCCCCCTCAAGTTGCTGACAACTTTTTGCACATTTCCGCTTTGTCTGCATGTAACGAGCTGAGCTGCTTGCGACTTGACTTAGCCTTGATGGCGACTGCCACTCCTTCGCCTACTTGGACAATTGACTTTTTCTGGCCCACGTCAACAATAAGAAACAGAAATTCTTATTCAATATTGCTTGAGTGGCGCGCAGTAGGAATTCATGCAGAAATATTGAATATTATTCTGAAACACAGATGTGAGAGGAGAGAGTTAATTTCATTACTCCATCGACACTCAATAAGCAAAAGTGAATAAGAATCGATAGTCCTGCTCCATACGAGTCGAAAATGGTATATCTAACTGAAATCGGCCAAATAATACCCGAGATAGAGTCATGCAAAGTTCAAGAGGCATTTTTTCGGTTTCAGTGCAATATTAAGAAAAGTTCTTGAAACATGAAAAATCTGTGAATAGCGATCGATACTCAGAATCCACACGCTTCTAAAGAGGTATGATATTCATAAATCGGCTAAGAAATACCAAAGTTGTAGTCAATCAAAGTTGAGAAATAGTCAGATTTTTCAATATTTTCGACTCAGTCCTGTTTTGAATGCCAATCGATAGTCGTGCTTCATACGAGTCGAAAATGATATACTACTCCGAAGTCGGCTAAATAATACCCGAGATATAGTCATGCAAAGTTCAAGAGGTATTTCTTCAGTTTCAATAGATTATTATGAAAAGTTCTTAAAGCAGGGAAAATCTGTGAATAGGGATCGGTACTCAGAATCCACACGCTTCTAAAGAGGTATGATATTCATAAATCGGCTAAGAAATACCAATGTTGTAGTCAGTCAAAGTTCAGATATAGTTAATTTTTTCCATTTTTTCGACTCGATAAGGGGTTCATCACATCACATTTTTGGTCAAAAATGACAAAATTTCAAAAACTAATGTTTTGAATGCCAATCGATAGTCGTGCTTCATACGAGTCGAAAATGATATACTACTCCGAAATCGGCCAAATAATACCCGAGATATAGTCATGCAAAGTTCCAGATGAATCTTTTTCGGTTTCAATGGACTATTAGGAAAAGTTCTCCGAATCCACACGCTTTCTTCCGTCTGTTACATACGGTCCATCATAAACAATTTACCCCCTCCATAATCCTTCTCAATGGCTTGGATGACTTAAAAATGGCTCCGCTTGCAAGCTACTCACGTCCATGTGACAATTTCCCTTGACGTGAAGTATTTTCTTTTTTGCTAGCCGTTTATCCAATTTGACATGACGTCGACTGCTGCATGGCTGACTGAGAGACGGCCACATGGATAAAGCGGACTGACAGATCGGACACTTTGCATTTGGAACTGTAACTAAGTAGAGCTTTTAGCTGCATGTCAAATGGCTGAGCGAATGCCTTTTTGATGGAGTGCATTTCATTAAACTCTCTCTCTCTCTCTCTCTCTCTCTCTCTCTCTCTCTCTCTGTATATATATATTTGGTCTGATAGATACCCATTAGTTGCGTGTCAAGTGGTAACAGCGGATCAGCCTTGCATTTGTCTGTTTTGCCACTAAATATGAACGCGACCAGAAATTTGTGGCCAGACGCGCAATGTAATTCGCAGCTGAATCGAAAAAGTTTTCCTTGTTTGCGTGATTTTTATAGTTTTCTGTGTGTGTTTTTCGCGCACATTTAGGATTCACGCCCACACACAGAAGCACAGACAGACAGAGAGACAGAGAGACAGAGAGACAGACGGACACATTCAGCCGCAATTCATTCGCTGTTCGCTGAAAATTGAGAGTAGTTTTATTGAGTTGTTTTGATGGTTATTTAATGAAGTGCAATTCCATTTTTAACACACTCTCGGCCAGCGATTTATTGAAGACACAACCACGAGTATGCAAATTGCATTGATTGGCCAAATGGGCACCGAGCGGTTGCAGCTGCATATTAAGCTTACGCACTGTTATTTAGTTTTCCACGCTAAATCCATGGCGCTTTCAGCGTTTTTATATGCTCTAGCGCTTGGCCAACATGGCTGTTGCCCGTCTCAATTAGCTGCAAAATGTTTGGAGCGCTGTGGACTAGTTTTGATTAGCCAAATCGATATTTGCATGCATGCGAAAGAGGACTCGCTTTTATTTGCTTGAGCATAAGCAAGGGGTCAGAGATTGAGCTGTCAACGACTGCGTGATATGCGCTCGCAGCACAACTTGTGGATAGTAATCAGTTGTAAAGGCATAAAGTTCATGTATCTCTGAAAGCTCTAGGTTGAAGTAACTCCAAATCAATACGAATGCAAAGAGGCATCAAGCTCGAAGATCGGTATAAGAATACTCGAGTTATAGCCGGAGATTTCCCAAGCCAAAACTAAGCAGGAAACTATAAGGATCTTTGCTTGCAGAATCAAGTCATGTGAGCGAGCATGCGGCAGTTGGTTAAGCTCGAGTGCGACTTGCATAATTATACGCAATCAATTTGCTGCCGCATCCGCTGAGCAATTAGCGCCTGGGCTGCAATTAACTTTTCAGCGAAGTCAAAACATCTTCTTAGGCCAATTAGTTTCGCGGCAGCCATAGAAAAATGTTTCCTCGAGGCGCTGAGTGTGTCCTTTAATTAGCGTACGTCGGAATGCGCCTTTGAGTGCATGTGCAGCAGCCAATTATGAGCAATTAACACGCGGCGAGAGGCGCGAGGCGGGAGGCCATAGTCAAAGGAGGCACAAGAAAGAGTCGAAAATCTAATTGAATAGGAAAACATATTTGATTAACTAATTGCCAGTGAATGGCAGAGCTGATGGAGTCATTAGCTCAGCTCGGAGCACTTCAAGTGCCGCCATCTGAATGCCATTCGTGCATTGTCTGCGAGTGGGCCGCTCTCAGACGCAACATGTAAGCAACACGAAAGTGCCCTAAGCGGAAATCAATTTCATAAAAAGAAGCAGGACATGTGTGCGAGGGATCAGGGAAATGTTATTGGCCAGCCATAGACGACTTTGTCGTCCTGCCAGTCGTCCTTATTGAATTTCGATGTCTAACCAAAGTCGTTCCCGTAAGCATCTATGGCCATGCGGCCATACGCTCTCCTACACTTATTTATACTTATGTGCCAATGACAAAAGCGCACAGAGATGCTGCAGCATCTTAAGCTGTGATGGGAGAGAGGGACAGGGAGAGGGAGAGGGAGAGGCGATGCTGAGAGGATAGCAAACCAACAACTTGTTGACCGGATGTGTGTCTGTGTGTGTGCTGGCCATAAGAACTGTAAATGGGATTATTTGTGTATGTCTTTTGCGGGAGCCAAGCAAATTGAATTTATCTTAATTTTTTCGTGGTTGCTAAAGGCGAGCGCTCGACTCACGACTGATGGCTCCGAAAAGTATTCTCTGCTTTAAGGTCACTTCCGCTGAATCAAGGGTATACAGCTTTGTACATAATGTGTGTAACAGGCAGAGGTCGCAGTGGGTGAGCTCCTACAGTATGATGCTGATCTGAAAGAAGAAGGGATTCGATCTGTCTGTGGCTGCTGATTATCAGATCTCGAAAACTATGAGAGCTATTGCTGGAAATTTTATATATACTTGAATATATATCTTAGGCAGATGAAGTGTATCTTTTTTTCCTAGATATTTCACTTCATTTCCGCATTATCGATAGTTATCGATAACTTCATTTGAGTAACTCAGCTAGAGTAGACACCTTTCGTATGCAGGCTTGAGTTTTCAGTACTCAGATTCTAAATGATGTTTTCCGTTTGGGCATCGATTCATAACCTCTCGAGACTATACTTTCCGCAACGAGTAGAGTCTTGGCCTTTGATGCACATGCATAATTGCTTCCAGATAGAAACAGAGTTAAGTCAGTCCCATTCTGTCTGAAGAACCCGAGCTTATGTGTGCTCATATGCCAGAGTATCTGCCAGTCGGAGCCTCTCTCAGCTGAAGCTCACTCGTTTTTAAAGCGCTTACGTCGCCGCAAGCAGTGGAAGTGCCCCAACAGCTCAAGGTACTGCATTGGGCAGGTCTTTGAACAGCTCGCTTTTCCCTCGATTCGCAGCCGCGCGAACACATGATGCTGAAAAAGAGCTGAAAAAAAAGTGTGGAGCTGAAAACATTGTATGAATTTTATTTATTTATATTGAAATTAAGTTGCCCATGGCTGTAGAAATTGTTGCGGTCGCTGCCGCGACTGCCAGGACGGCCACGACTGCCGCCGCTGCCCATGTTAACCCTTGTAGCAATTTTGTCGAACATACCCTGTACTGGCTGGGCTGGGCGGGCAGGGTCCATGGGGCAGGCCGTTGCGTCTGCTGCATGGAATACGGTATCTGAGGGGCAAGTACTGTCGCGGCTTCGCTCTGCTCAAAGTTCTTTGCTTTGGCGCTTGGCAGTGCCAAAGCCATTCAGCGCGGATTTGTGTAGCTTGAAAAATTTGAATGTGGTCAGCCAGAGCAGTCAGAGAGTGAGAGAGTGAGAGAGTGAGCGAGGCGAGAACTTTAATTTATGGCCTTCGCTGCGATTGCATGTAAATTGCTTTTGTCAGTCCTCAAAAGCTTCAGAGTTTCTTTTTTCTTCTGTGCCCGAGTTGACTTAAAACTTCAAATATTTAAGCAGTCCGCAAATTTCCAGATAACTTCTGTGTGCGTGTCGGATAATCCGCAATTTTGTGTGCGTCAGCTGGACTGGCGCTGACCCGAAACTCTGGAGACTCAAATTTGTGTGCCTGGCTCTGCCCAGGTGACGCCACTTAACGTACGCACACCTAGGCGAGACTTAATATGCATAGTGCAAGCTTTATGGCTGTGCGGGGCGGACTCCGTTCCTTATTGGGCAGCCACAGGCATGCCAGCCCTCTCTGCCTCAGCTCTGTCACACATGCATGAGTCATCCGACTGAACTTTATAAAAACTAAATGTTTTCATGGTATAACAAAATTTTGATTAAATTTAGTTAACACGAAGCAGACTGTACTGTCTTAAAGGATTTTAATGTGTTGACAATCGGTTGACTTTACTCTAACGAAGACTTGCACTGTACTGCAGTGGAACCTGAAGGTAGAATACATATGATTTGATTAGACGTATTCAGCTTCAGAGATATCAGAGTCATCTTCAGAGTCATGTTTAGTCTAGTTTGCTTGAGTTGAAGTCTGGTTTAGTCGAGTTTACTCTACTCTTCTCTTTTCTAGAGTCCAATCTAGTGCCCTTTAGTGTAGCCTAACCTAGTATAGTGTAGTCTAGTCCAGTCTACTTTAGCGTGTAGTTCAGTTAGTCAAAACTCTCTCCTTTAGTTAAGTCTATTCTACTCTACTCCGATATTCGTCTAGTCCAGTACTAGTACTGTACTGTACTGTACTGTACTGTACTGTACTGTACTGTACTGTACTGTACTGTACTGTACTGTACTGTACTGTACTGTACTGTACTGTACTGTACTACTCTACTCTACTCTGCTCTACTCTACTCTACTCTACTCTACTCTACTCTACTCTACTCTACTCTACTCTACTCTACTCTACTCTACTCTACTCTACTCTACTCTACTCTACTCTACTCTTCTCTACTTCTACTCTACTCTACTCTACTCTACTCTACTCTACTCTACTCTACTCTACTCTACTCTACTCTACTCTACTCTCCTCTCCTCTCCTCTACTCTACTCTACTCTACTCTACTCTACTCTACTCTACTCTACTCTAAGCTACTCTCCTCTCCTCTCCTCTACTCTACTCTACTCTACTCTACTCTACTCTACTCTACTCTACTCTACTCTACTCTACTCTACTCTACTCTACTCTACTCTTCTCTACTCTACTCTACTCTACTCTACTCTACTCTACTCTACTCTACTCTACTCTACTCTACTCTACTCTCTACTCTACTCTACTCTACTCTACTCTACTCTACTCTACTCTACTCTACTCTACTCTACTCTGCTCTACTCTACTCTGCTCTCTCTCTCTCTCTACTCTACTCTACTCTACTCTACTCTACTCTACTCTTCTCTACTCTACTCTACTCTACTCTACTCTACTCTACTCTACTCTACTCTACTCTACTCTACTCTACTCTACTCTACTCTACTCTACTCTACTCTACTCTACTCTACTCTACTCTACTCTACTCTACTCTACTCTACTCTACTCTACTCTACTCTACTCTACTCTACTCTACTCTAAGCTACTCTCCTCTCCTCTCCTCTACTCTACTCTACTCTACTCTACTCTACTCTACTCTACTCTACTATACTATAATCCTCCTCCACGCTAGCCCAGCCCAGTCTAGTCTCACCTCACCTAGTCTGAGCCTTGGTTACTAACTCCCGCTGGGCAGAGAATTATTTCTTTTTTGTCAAATCGAAATCGTTTGCATTAAACGCTCACTAATTGGCATCGTTTTGTGATGGAAATTTGTGCTAAAGAGCTGCTGCGCTAGTTGCTCCCGCCTGGGCGCGCAAGCGATTATAATAAAAGCCATTCACATAAAGTGGGAGGCAAAAAAGAAAAAGGGGAAAAGTGTTGCATACAAATGGGCGTTGGCTGCATTGCATGAATGCAGTTTCTATAAAATGCGTTTAACAGCAGCAGCACCATCAGCACCATCAGCAGCAGCAGCAGAAGCTCACACAAAGCAACACATTTGCTGCATTTATTGCATTTTTCCGTTAACTGGCTCTGCAACTCCTCGTGCACACACATACTGGGCCTGGCTATAATGGTCTTCTATAGGCCGCTGTTGCTTTGTTAGCCCGGCTGAGCTGCTGCTGAGCTCTTGCTGTGATAAATGAATCGGAAAATACGCGCACTTGAGAGCGGATGCCTTGTTTAACACGTTGTGCGGCTGTACAACGGCTCTAGTTCAGTTGAATCGAGACCGTCGCATAGACTTTTGGTTGCACTTGCGTACGGTAGGAGTAGGACAACTTCCAGTTAGATATTTGGCCTTAGGCTACCCTTACAGATATCTTCTATCAGCGCTGCCTCAAGTCGTCTTCAGCTATAGTTCCCTACACAATGTAGGGTCTAGCGCAGTCAATGCAGCTGCGATTTCATTTATTTGTTTTCGGGTTAACCCCAGCCACACGTCGGATGCTTTATGCACTCGTCTGCGTGTCGCCTCATTGGCCGCTGCAGTCGAGCGGCAAATGTTTACACCTCAGCAGTTAGTGGCTGCTCGGCGAGCACTGCCTCAAGGCATATACGTGTCAAGGATAATTCATGAAAAGTTCCCTTTGTGCGGTGATTGTGGTGCTACCGAGTGCTAAGTGCATTTAAATTGCCCTCGCATTGTGCGAGAAATCAGCGCCTGTCAAATTAGCTAAGCACTCCCTGCCAAGCAGGTGTGGCCTCCTCCCTCTTACCCCTAGGTGAATTCCACAACTCATCTATGTTTTTCTGCTCTAAGCTGCAGCGCCAAACAAACCCAAATCGAACAAATAGCTGAGCCAACAGATTTCCCAGCGTCATATATGATGTTTACTCTCGTTCACACACTTCTCAAATGTACTCTCCCATACTCGCTCACGAATCAAGTAAAGGCTATGTGGGTGTATGCTGATGAGAACTTGAACACTCGCATTAGTTCTAAAGTTTCTTTTGGGTATGCCTATAGAGGGTATGGAATCTCTTCTCTACTTTCCAGCCGTCGAACGAGCATCTTGCAGCCTCCTATGCCCCCTTGCAACATTCTTGCTTACTAGCTTTTACCTGTTTGCTATTTTGCATTATGCCATGTGCTATCAGATAGTTGAGCGGCGCGCAGCGAGGAGCTGCAGCCTTGGCTAAGAGTCTGGCAACTGGCAGCTGGCAGCACATGCATTTCAAGTTTTTTGAGCTCTGCATCATTTGATAAACGATTCAAAATTAACTTGCCTCTGTCGGTGCCAGTGCCTGTGCCTGAGCTAGGGATGAGTCTGGGGCTGGGGCTGGGGCTGGGGCTTCGGCTGGGGCTTGCGGCTGCATGGTTGAGCTGAGCAAAGTTTTGCTACGGCGTGTGGCTTAGGTTAATCAATTGGGTGTGTCAGCTCAATATGTGGGAAACGTGTGTGAGTTTGGGCAAACTAAGTAGGCGGAGAATATAAAGTATAAAATTGATGGAGCACGTGCCTGTCAGACATTTGTATCCAACTGGAGCAAAAATTATCAAAATTCTCTTCATTTTTTTGTTCTCCTCTCAGAGTTGGCTTAAGTTTGTAGAGGGAAAGCGTTACACACGGCAAATAGGACAACAGATGTCTGTAAAGTATACTATCATATATATATAACTGTATATATATATGTATGTGGTTCACGGTAATTTATCTTGCCTTGTGGCTCTGTTTCTTATCCATTTTTTTTTGTGGCTTGACTCCCACACACATCGCTTTATGGAAATAAATACAATTTTTCGGAGAAAAACTTTTATATTTTACTTTTCGCAGTTTCATGCGACGGCTGCTGCTGCTGCTCCTGCTGCCAACTTAATGAAATTCTCTCTGTGCGCTAAATCTGATTTTTTCTTGGCATTATTTGATTATATATATACGATAGTCGCAGTAGTTGAGTGTTGGCTTTAACATTTCTCTCTCAGGGAGAGACTCGCCCCGCAACAGACTTAAGACTTGACTCGAGTCCCCGCCCACCTTCTATTCTCTATAAATAACTCCTTGGCCCTGCTCATGCACAAACACGGAATTATTTTGCAATTCAGCTGCCCACGAGAACACGAGTGTATTTAATCTTCTGTTTGTTTGTACATTTTGATTTGGTGCTGCCAGCGCCCGGGCGTACATATTGTTCGCTTCTCTCTTTTATTGTCTGCTCAAAACTGTCATCAATAATAATAAAAGTGAGGCCAGTCGAGCCAGAGTCCGAGCCCGAGCCAGAGTCCCAGTCAACAATGGACAAGGGGCCATCAGTGGTTTTCAGCTGGCCACTTGCCCTGATAAAAGAAATCAAAATGTTGCCAAGGCAGCGCTGCCCAGAGGTTTTGTTCTATATACATATACATATACATATATAAGTATGTCTGTATGTATATATGTATTTACGTATGTGTCCACATCAATAGTAGCTGTATTAATGCGCGTGGCTTTGTTGTTGTTCCTGAAATACACTTTGCTATTCATTCGACCGCAACTAAAAATGTTGACCATAAAAAGTTTGTTCACTGCTCTTTTTCTTAATACCCATTGAGCGGGTAAGTGGGGTATATCAGTTGTATTGGCCTGTACGAGATTGAGAGCTGAGCTGACTTGAGGTGCTTGCTGTGCCTGCTTGTGTTGACAACCATCCTATTTCTCCTAACTTAAGTCTATCTCTCTCTGTGCTAACCTATGGACATATATCCATATATCCATATATCTATATATCCATATATCTATGTAAGCGCTAAAGTTTATCTGCTCGTCTGCCTGCCTATCCAAGTCTCAGACAGTCCCATCCGTTCATCTTTGTATCCATTCCTTTGCTTCAACGTTCATCTGTCTGTCGGAGTCTTGGCATCTGCTAGAGCTGAAGATCCCAGACATAGCTCTTCCTACATATATATCTCTCACAGCAAGTTTGTTTCGGCAGCACTCGTCTTTTAGTCCTTGGTCCTAGGGTATCTGCCAGTCAGCCATACCCTGTCAACCGCCCTGCTACTTGTATTTTTTATTTATTTTCCTTGCTCTTATGTCTAAGTTTAGCTCGTGTGCTTACTCCTAGTGCCTGTGTGTGTTTCCTTGTTGGCTTTGTTGCTAGTGCTGGGACTGTGGTTCGCCTTGTAATCTCGCACTGCGCTGCGACAGTTCCAGATTAACACTTGGCCGGCGTTTGTCACGTCTACGTCGCGACTGTCAATGATAAGCGTCGACGGCGATTGCCAAGGACAGAACAACGGCAATTCGTACAAATTTCATTTTATTGAAGTTTTATTAGCGTTGAATTAAATTGAGCAGAGCATCGGGCGAAGGAAATACAATCACTCGCGAGTGGCCGAGTCGGCATAAGTTTGACTTGGCTTTGGACTTGATGGAAATTGCTAATGAAATAAGTTTTCAGTTGTAAGATTTCGTTATATACTTTTTGCATTATGTCCATGCAGAGTGGACCCAGCACTGTCTTCCTCTCTCTCTCTCTCTCTCCATTGATTATGTTCAGGGACTTCTCGTGAATGGGCACATTTGCTATAAATAGTCGGAGATCAAGACACAGTTAAAGATCTCTCAGCTCAGCTCTGTCGATATCCCACGAAACTTTCTTCGGGCACTTCAAAAGTTTATGGCCAAAAAATAATGTAAGCAATTTCGTTTCCTTTTACCTTCGCTCTAAGAGCGGATAATGAAAAAATGTTTATTTAAATTTGCCCTGCAATAATATTTATCTACCTGTGCGCACCTTTAACTGCCTTCCGCACGTACGCCAATAGGTTGGCTCGACATGAGTCGTGGGCGCCACGGCGCTGGGGGTCAACTGACAGCCACTTCCGTGTGAACTAATTCCCCTGCACTACTCTTTTTGCTCTCCATACCAGTCCGTGGGGGCTAGAATGGGCATATTGGTTTTGTGGAAGTCTTGGTCGTGGCTGGCTAAGTCGAAGGGCAGCTAAGAGTGTCAGAGAAATCTATATATACTGTTGAGTTGATCTTGATCAAAAGGAAGGCAGAATTGCTATACTCAGCAGAGAGCCCAAGACTCTAGATGATTACGCTCGATTTCTTTATGCATATCGTGCCATTAGCTTATGCAGTTTGTAAGCCCATTGCATTACGAGAACTAGAGATAGGAAATTTAAAGTAAGTATTTGCATAGATCAACCTAATATGAATGTATCAAGTTTATGCAGCTGCAAACGTAGAAGGTACGGCAAGGTATAGCCCACAGTTTTGAGAGCTGGCATCAGTTTATACATGAGATCTCGACTATCCTAAAAACAAGTTCCTATCCTAATGCAAATTCATCTCCTCTGCTTCACTGAACGAGCATTGTGCAGTCCATGCCGGCCGACTGTTGCCTTCTCTCCCGTTTTTGTTTTTGTTCCTGTAACGCGCTTTCTTGAACTTTAACGACTTGGCCGTTTGCGTCCCAGAGCTCTTCATCGTCCACATTTTATTGTTATTGTTTGTAATTGAAATGGTGCAAACGTACAAGCGATAAAATGTAAAACCGAACTGGCGAGGGGCGGGCTAGAGGCCTGGGCGTGGCCCTGTCAGAGGCAACGCAATTCATCGATTGCTCCATTTAACAAATTTCGATTTCCGCTACAGATTTTCGCCCCCAAGGCGATTTCCTGTGCGAAGTTCTCCTAACGCTTTTATTGCTTATCCCACGCGTTGGCCAACTTGCGGCTGTTTTGGTAAGCGACTTTGCTATTTGATATTTTAATTATTCCGACTCTTGTTTCCCTTTCAAATGCTAATGGGTCACTAGCTCCCATATTGAGGGAGAACCAGCAGAAGCAAAGGCTTCCCATATGTTCCCTGAGTCGATTCTCTATTATTTATCGACTGCACTGAATCGTTACAGTGCATACAAATTGTATGCTCACACATATATATATGGCTAAGGCTAAGGAAGCTTGAGTACTTTTGGGCATTGCTTCTCCTCCATTCCCAGGTTGGCCAAAGGAGAGAGTATTGTAAAATAAGTTGAATTTAATTTAGCTCAAGAGCAAGCAAAGAGCTAGAAATGTGAGTGAAGTTTCTATTTTTAGGGTGTCTCCATTGAAAATGGATAGGCAGGGTATAGCGTGCTGCCTATCTGTCTGAGTGGATTTGTCACTCTGTATGCATGCGTGACTCGTATCATCTATAAGATATCGGGTTAGATTTTATATATATTTTCTTCCATTTGTTTATTCTTCTCCCTTCTATCTTCTCTTATCATCTTATCTCTCATCTTCTACTTTCTTTTCTTCCCCTCATATCTCTGCACTCTCTTTCCTTGCATTATATGTCCACTCTCTCCTATAAACTGTCCACTCTCCACTCTTTACCATTCCATTCTCCGCTATCTACCCTTTACTGTCCATTCTCTATTCTCTTTACTTTTAAGTCTCAAATCTCTACTCTCCAGTCTTCACTCTCCAGTCTCCACTCTCACGTCTCAATTTTCCATACTAAACTCTTCACCTTCAACTCTCCACTCTTCACTCTTCAGTCTTCACTCTCCACTCTCACGTCTGAAACTCTCCACACCCACTCTCAACTCTCCACTCTCAACTTTCCACTATCCACTCTCTTAACTCCACTCTCAACTATCTACTCTCTAATCTGCACACTCCACTCTCCAATCTCCACTCTTCACTCTCCACTCTCAACTCTCCACTCTTTACTCTCCATTATCCACTCTCTACCACTCTCCTTTATCTTCCCTTTACCTTCTACTCTCCAGTTTCCACTCTCCAGTATGCACTCTCCAGTCTCCACTATCTCTGCTCTCACCGATTGTTAGCTCCTTCCTTCTTTCTTCTCTTCCTCTCCCTCACCCCTCATCACTCTTCATTTTGATTATCTTCCACCCAACTTTAGGGTATCTCCTTAGTCGAGCACTCCTTCAGTCACTAGATCACGCCCACTCCACCCACTTCCCGCTTAATTCCTGCTCAGCCCGAATTTGTTGTTGCTTTGAAAACAGCTGTCAGAGCAGCGACGCAAATAACGGCGCACGCACATGCCCGGGGTGTCGGGTGGGTTCTTCAGTTCTTTGGGTTCTTTCTCTTCTTTTTTTTCGGGTGCGTTTGGGTTTACGGTTCAGGGGGTTGCGTTTTAATTTTTCCTATGATAATATTTGCACACAACTTGCAGCTACAGATGTAATTGAATTAAAATCTGGCTGACAAAGTCGTGTAGAGCCCACGGCATGGGATTTACTTCCACTGCCACTGCCACTGCCTCCGCCTCTGTCGCTGCCACTGCCTTGGCCACTGGTTGTGGGTGTCAGTGCGGCCTCAAGCGATTCAAAAGTCTTGAATTTCAGTTTGCCCACGAAAAGCGAAAGTTTCACTTCCCCTGCAAATGTCAGCGGCTGTGGGTGGGTGGGTGGCTTATGTGACGTGTGCCGCCCGACTTAAACCTACAAATCGGCAAATTCTTTAAATCGAAGCGAAATATTATGAGAGGACATCATTATCCGGCATGTCAGCTGGGCCTGGGCTGTCAGCAGTCTGTATGAAAACTCAATTTGAATAGTTTTAGATTTTAATTATTTGATTAAGCGCTAAGCACGTGCGCGAATGGAATCATCAAAAACTGAATCCGATTGGCCGAAAGGTAACTCGATTCACTTACCGAATTATGACGGCGGCAAAAAGTGTTGACGTCCGAAAGATTTGCATAAAATGGATAAACAATAGCAGACGACGCGTCTCATTGTGCGGCTTTATCTCCGGGCGCAGACGAGACGGATCAGACAGAGCAGTCGGCCAATTACACTGGCCAACACGAGTGCGGCCGGCCGACTTGCTGAATCAGAACTGATTCATGCGAAGCCTTTTGTCAAGTCTACTCGACACTCTTGGGTAAAGTCTAACCAGCTGCTTGCCTACTCGACTTTGTTGCGCAGTGCTCCACATTAAAGTCTGTGTGCTTAAAGCAGCAGTAATTAAATTGTGCAAAGGTAAATTCAAGCTTAAAGTGCAACAGTCGAGGCATTAAATAAGCTCCTTCTCTCGGTCTCTCTCTATTGCTCATATCATACATACGTGAGCTTCCATTTGGGAGTCTTACAAAGGCAGTGGGCAAATCGGATTTGGCACTTTGGTCTAACTGCATTATCCTGAATTATTTGATGCCGGCAAGTAAATAAGTTATGACGGAACTCAAGGCGAGTCAAGTCTATTTAAATATGCACCTATCCGATGTCCTCCGATTCGAGCTGCAGCTTGAGGTTTGTGCGAGTGTGTGAAATATGCAGCATCCAGGAACACCTGAGCGCCGAGACTTCACAGTTATGAAAATGAAACGAAAATCAAGCCAGAATATTGCAAACTAATGCAAAAAAAATATATATATATATGTGTGTATGGGAAAACTGGCGTAGGAAATTGAGCAGAGTTGACACAGTGGCCGGCAGGAGGGCGCACAGACGGACACGGCTCCTGCCATCAATCTGAAATGCTGACAATTGACAAAGCTGTCGACCGAGGACAGCTAACAGAACCAGAAACAGGCTAACAAAAAAGAACTAAACACATAGAGCCTCGAAAATATGTACATTCAAATGACGTCAGTTTGTTTTGTAACCTGCCGTGCGGTTGGTCCTTTGAGTTGCTTGCCTTTCTATGCAGGAGGGCAGGACAAAATAATTTCGAGGGATTTACATAAATACATAAGTTAAATGCACATTTAGCATTTTGAATTTGTAATATTTTTGCAGGTTAGTTTGCTGTCGTTTGCCATGTGTTGAGAATGGCTCGGAAATGAATTGTAGTGAGTGTCTGACCTGCATACTCATCATGAATCACATGGAGAAGTGTTTAACTGGGTGGATTGGTATAGACAATGATGAGGTAATAGAGCAGGGAGACCCTATAAAGTGGTATAGTCTCCATGAAGTCTCATGGTGTAGTCTCTTTCAGTCTTTTCTTCAAGTTAGCAGATGAGTAGGCAATAGACAGAAGACTCCATGGAGGCGTAGACTATATGAAGTCTTCTCTGCAATAAAATGAAATCTTCTATGAGAAAAGTGATAGATGCTGTGAATTCCTCTGTTTATCTAGCTGTTCCACGCAGGGAGGTACTAGCAAAGAGACCCTATGAAGGTTGCAGTCTTCGTTATATAAGCTGAAGCTGAGTTCAGCTAGCAATGCTTATCTCTTGTCCCACTTAAATGCGCCGATCTCGAGAACTATAAGAGATAAAGACTTCAAATTGCAAAGAACTATATTATATGTCTTATACTGTACAAGCTTATCATTATATTGTTGGCATATCAGTATATATCTTACATATCGATAAATATCGATATATCAACTTGGTTCCATAAGTATAACTTGATAACCCTTGCAGTTAGGGACACCAAATTAGCTGTGGAGTTCTCTATGATGACTATAAAAACAAAGAATACTTCAGATTCCAATTATATCAATCCGTTTTCTGCAAATGTTCAAAATAAACACAATTTCAATTAAAATATCTTCAATATTTGGTATGCATACTCTTTATGGCCCCACATTCATGCGCAAAAAAGTTTGATCAAGATTTTATATATAGAACCTGAGTTCAATCGAGCTACCCTCTCAAAGCAAGCAGCTTATATAGAGGAAACCCCAAATACACTGCGTATCGGGTATCTGCTAGTCGTGCACACCCGCCCATGGCACTCTTTCATGCTTTTTTTAATGCTTAACGGCTCGTTTCATGGCAATATTGTGGCCAGGCTGGAACAGGGGCCGAGGTGGTGCACGGAACATGTTAGTTTGCCGGCAGGCATTAGGTGACCGAACGGGGCTGAGTGGGCTGAGTCGGACTTGAATGATGTGCAAATGCTAAATGCCACATAAATTGTGCAATTGTTTCAGTGCAGCTGTATTCGTTTGGTCTTATGTAAAATATGCTCCTGCTGCTGCTCCTCCTGCTGCTGGTGCTGTTTGCCAGAAACTCAAATCGTCGTAGCTGTCGTTGCCGCTGCCGTTGTCGTGCTCGTTGTTGGCCCTGGTCTGAAAGTGATTTGACCGTACAACATGGCGTATGAATTTTAATATTCAGTGAAGCCGGACCGTTTAGGCGGTTACTGTGTGGCTCTGCATACAGATACCGAGTTAGCCGGCTACCTAAGGGTAAGCCCACCACCCGCCCGCCCGCTCGCTCACATAATATAAAACATTTTCTCTCTCTCGGCTCGGCTCGGCTCACCTCTCAGCTTAGCCTTGGCTATACTTTATTATGCGCCGGGGCTATTTGGCGCTCACTTTGTTTTGCCTTTCATTGCTTTTCATTCATTGCCGTATTGTCATCAACAACAGAGTCATTCGACTATCCTTCATCTCTCCCTCTCCCTCTCTCTCTTTAGATATATATATGTATAGCTACCGCACTCTGCTCTTATTATTTAAAAGGCTTTGGCTCAGAGTCTCTCTCTCTCTCTCTCTCTCTCAGCTCAGCTCAGCCCAGTGACAGCATCGACCCGGTTTTTGTTTGCACTGCGAACTGAGCTGCATACAGAAAACTGCTGCGACTGCAGCTCGTTGATGGGGATCAGCTTAGCCTTCACCTTTTTCCTCCTCCTCAGCCTTTTCTTTTCCCTTTTTTTTCAGCTCTGACCAGCTCCGGCTGAGTTATTAATATTTATCTTTCTCTGGCAACACAATGATTTGCACAAAATATTTCTTTCTTGGAATATTCATTCGAGTCTTGTCTACTTGTCTAGCCAGCTTTAGATTTTCGGTGAAAGTGGCTAATTGCTGCTGCTGCATTGTCCAACTATCTATCAGTATTAATGCAGAGCCATGTGTGCCATAGAGCATGCATCTGCATGAGTGGCCTCTATTAGGCGCCTGCCCGAACTCCGTGTCTCCGGGAGCAGCTGCAGCGGCTCTCTAATGAGAGCCAAGACGGAATTTATGTGGTCTGCTCAGCCTGGCCCCATGCCCCACGTACTTGAGCAAATATTAGTCGAGTAATTAGTTCGGCCAGCTTCTGAATTGGGGCTACGCCACTAACGGCTATGCAAACTAAATGCGAGGCGAACATTAAAGGAATGCCCCACTGCGAATGCCTCATAATTCTGCACGTGAAATATCTCCAATTGAGCTTTAGCCTTGCCTTGCGATGATTCTCTGCATCCAATTGTGCCTAAGAGAGAGAGAGAGACCGCAGTTTATTAAATTTTTCGTATCACTTGCGGTTTGGCATTGGCAAATTCTGTAGCTGAGCATTTTATTAGTTTTTCATAGTCATTTTGAGTTGATTGCAACGTGCACTTAGGTTGATTTTAGTCTTCTATGCAATTGACTCGTGGCAGCAGCCGCCCAGACCCGCCTCAAGTTTCAATTGACTTTGCCAATGCTGAGACCAAAACCACATGCGTTACCCTACGCTCAGCCACTTACCCGCTCCCGCTCTCCCTCTCTCTTTCTCAGGCAACTGAAAATTGGATTTGCTCAACTTTTTCACACGATAGAGCGACAGAGAGACAGTCGGACTGCGTTTGGCTAAAGTATTACACAAAGTTTCCAAGCAATTATAACTTCTCAAATCACTGGGCCAACAATATGTGGAAGGCATGAATTTTAAATGATTTGTTGTTGTTGTTGTTGTTGTTGTTGTTGTTGCTGTGTTTTGTCGTTACGAAAATAACGACTGTTTACATAATTAATAATCATTTATCGGCAGTCCTTTGGCAAGTTTACGCTTCAATTTCAACAGCTTAACCATATCCAGTTCCAGTTGTGTGTGAAAATGATTTTGTGGCTCTCGTTTGTTTGTCTTTGCCTTGACTCTCGACTCGATTGATACCTCACATTGGATAGAGGGAGTATTGGCATTCGAGTCAAGCACTATTAAAGGTAGAGTTTTGCAGCTTAATCTATAAAGTCTTGAAAGGCATTAAGCGGAATATTTTACTTACATTTGTTCGATAGCTCAGTGCATTGGCCTGCTATCGATATAAGCCAAATTTTGTACACTTAACTTGAGGATTAACTGAAAGAAATAGTAGTTTAAGTAGGAGAGACTTGCTCTTTGGTATGCACACACATTTGGCTCTTGTATAAATGAGTGGAAAATGTCATGAAGATCCCTCAGCCAGAAGTCAAGTTCTATCAGGCTAGGTCACTCATAGTAGGCAGCACTCCAGCTTGTGTATCTGCATGTGTAAGCAGCCCAACATAGTTCAGGGTATTTCCAAGTCGAGCACTGCCTCCCTCCTCTGGCTGTTTCTCTTTCATTGAGTCTCGTTAATTTTTAATTAATATGCAAATTTGGTTAGTGTGTGCGCCGCAACACAAATCAGCAGCGCCGACTGTCGAACAAACAAACAATCAGCGCGGAAGTCGAGCGTGTTAACACGACTCACCTGCAATTTCACCTGGAATGTTTTCCAGTCAGCGCTGACCCAAATGCAGCTGGCTGAAAGGGAACTTCAGCGACAAAGGAGCTCAGGCAAACATGTATGCTTAAGCATATACCCAGGACAAAGGATCCACTGACATTTGGGGCTTTTTATTTATGTGGATGTGTGTGTGTGGGGCTGGGGTTTGCCCTTTGAGCTTCAGCGGAAATACATTCATTAACGAAATATATTTCATATTTATTTGCCTTGCGGCTGCTGGCGTTCGTTGTAATGACCACAAAATTACGTGCCATGTCGTCCACTGCCGGGCAAACATTCTCAATTAAGCGATAAGCGGGCTGGGATGCTGCGGCGCTGGGGGCGTGTATACACGCGACACAGTAAATTAAATCGGTTAACAGCCAACGCATGCAAACGATGCGAACTTAAGTGAGTAAAATGGGGGAAAAAAAAAAAACACGAAAAGGCAGAAATGAAAATGAAAAGGGAAAAATATGAATCGAAACCGATTTCAGCTCATAAAATAATAAATAAAAAATTGATTTACGGCATGTCCGGCGCACACTCAAACAAAAATGAAGCAAATGTAAAAATAAAGCAGATATGCGTCACTTACCTGGGCGTGGCCCTTTAGATAAGTATTGTGCATGCTCGACTGCAGCCAGCACAACTATGGCTATGGCCACAATAAGGTCATGTCAAACACAGAAAACTTGCAATGAAATGATTTTCATTTAACCGGAACGGAGGATTGGTCCAGCCAAAGTCACAGCGTTGCAGCGCGGCGTAGAGCACTCTTCATACAGATGGCATCAAATTCGCAGGCGAGAGAGCATGCCTGTGGCATGATGCTCTCACTTATGCTCATATGAAGCTAATGCGGCGAGTTGAAGTATGCCAGATTGAGAGCGACGAAGTGGAAGATACCCTGAACTGGGAGAATTGTAGTTTTTATCTGAAAGAAACATTGGCAATTATCTAGAGAGGCTTCTAGGGCATATACATACCAAATTTGGTAGCTCTAGCATATGTAGCAACTAAAATATGGCGAAATATCGAAAGTGTAGTATCGATATTTATCGATTTTAGCTATCTAAGTACACTTTAGGTGAATATTTATAGAAAATTTGACAGCTATAACTGCCAAGGCATGCGAGCTATGCTTAAGTAGCAAAAGTTCAATATCGATATTTATCGATAACAATCAAACAAGTAATATTCATTATCTGTGTGCACTTTAAGAGAGTCTATATACCAACTAATCATACCTATAACTCGTTAAATAATGGAGGTATCATAAACTATCGATAACGATAACTGGAGCTATCGATAACTTCCAATTTGTCTTATTGAAACTCTCTACCTCACATAGGTTTCCAGATCAACAGATTTGTTACTACAGATTGCCATTATACCCTGCATTCGACTCAGATTGCATCTATCCAGGAAAGTCCTTCACCAGGAAGTTCCCAATCTGTGTATTCCAGTTACATCCTGCACCGCATAGGCAAGGCATCCCGTGTTCGGAGGGACATCAAAAATTGATACAGTAGCGTGAATTCAGAGACAGAGCAGCGCGCACAGATTGCGAAATATTTGTCATAATACTTTTAAGTTCATGTCAAGCAGAGATTATGTCTCTGTTCTCTGATTGACATGTGCCAGTCAGCCAGTCAGCCAGCCAGTCAGCCAGGCAGTCAGGCAGGCTGTCGTTCGAGCTGAGCCACAGAGAAAAAAACAAAAAACGAAAAGCGATGCCAACACGGATACAGTCACTGGCTTTATTTATTGTGTACGTAGTTTGCCTTTCATTTTTCATATGACCCATGCATACGAGAGTGCGGGTAAGTGTATTGGAGGGGGCCACTCGGGTGCGTCAGTAGATCTCATTTTTATATGCCCTGTATGCGGCGAGGATGGGGTATGATGGGGTGAAAGAAAGTGAGGGGGAGCTCATAGAGAATAAAGATGGTTGAGTAGAAGAAATGAGCTGAGTCCGAGTAGAACTTTACGTCTATAGGCCTTGCTGCCTTCAGCATGCATCGATCTCAAGAGGTACTTTATATTGGATACATTTCTTGTATTCTGTCTGGATAAACAGAAGGAGAAGCTCATCATATACTTTTATGAAGTTATGTACGAGGTCGAGTAAAAAAAAAAATAAAGTCAGGGTGTTTCGCAGTCGTATACTGCCGCTCAGAGCACTCTCACCTGTGTGTTTTTTGTGTACATTTCGAGGTCAGTCGAATCAGAAAGCAACCATGTGCGACAAGGGGCTGACATAGGTAACAGCAAAACATATCAGAGAGGGATAGAGAGAGAGAGAGAGGGAGAGAGAGAGAGAAAGAATGTGTGAGTGAGAGAGAGAGAGAGCATTGCGAACGCCTTCGGCTGTGCATTATCACACATCCGGGGCTTAGCCAACGGGCAAAAGTAAAGCTGGATTCGGAGCCATTTCGATTTTGGCACGTGTTTGCGTTGTATTTGATAAATGATAGGCGTAAATAAAGCGCGTCGCTTTTAATCGCTTGACACATTTTGTATTTTAGAGCATTAATCATTCGCCCTGATCTTAGTTGAAGTCGGCAAACTCGTGAACTTTTCTTTCAGTCCCGAAAAATAAAGTTTCCATTTGTGTGTTTGAGCTCATCGATTATGCATTTGCCAATCGAGGCCAGCAAATGGGACCTCATTAAAATTGTATCAAACTTTGGTTTGTTTGCGGAACGAATTTATTTAATTACATCAAGAATTGCGGTTAATTTGAGCTAAATTTGGACATTCGGAGTCGAGTCGGAGAGTCGAAATATTTATTATACATTTATTTTATCTGTCAAATATATTGCATATGATATTTCAGCGGATATAATATGTTTTCCATTTCATTTAATAAATTTCCTCCATTATTTGGCCAGCCGCAAATTCATTGCGACCTGCGCCTGAGCGAAAATCTATAATTAAAAATGCATTTTTAATTATTTCGCAAATTATTGCCATGAAAATTCTGAATGCGTTGACAAATATAATTTATATCTATCAATAAATTTATATATATGCACATATATAAATATTTATTATATTTTTAAAAATATATATATTTTATTTATTTTATGCATATTCATCGCTAAATTAACAGCAGACTCCCATTGGCTCCCACTGTTGTTGCTTGCTTGGAGTTGTTATGAAACGGTTATCCGATTGAGTTTGCGTCTTAGCTAAAGGCTGCTCATTTGTGATTTGTCTTCGCTAATTAGAGCTGCGTGGGAGCAAGGGAGACGAAGATAGCTGTTGCTGCGCCGACCGAGGCAAGTGGGTGCTGAGTGCAAGCGAGATGGCTCCAGTAGCGATAATTGTCATTAGATGAAGAGAAGCAACTAGAAATCGCCATTATGAGAAAGAATATAGGCACAGGGGGAGCCGTGATTGGTCAGTGAAAGAGCATCAAATTAGAATGGAAGATGGCCAAACGGAAGTGGATGTGACAAATATGTATAATGAGCAGAATATATACATATATTATATATTCATATTCATCAGTTGGAAAAATGCATTTAAAGCACTTTTCGCTACCATTTAGTTCATTAAGTCAATCGCTTTAATAATTTGATTATTTACATTTGATTAATTTACATAATGCAATAAGTAAATTAATTATAAACCGGAATAAATATGCATTAACCATATTTTTTTGGTCATGTTTACTAGATGGCTTATTAAATATGCACGAGAAAAAAATACAACAAAAAAATGGATATTCATATTACACTGGATAACAAGGACAAGGATTTTAAAGAGTCAATTTATAAAATTTTGAAAGGCTAAAACTATCTTAGATATCAAATCTGAATGAAATGACTAAGCTATGATACTCTTATATCAAAAACTGTGTGATACATGTGTATAACAGTCCTTTGATAGCTATATAACAGTCTTATAACAGTCTTTAAACACTCATACAACAATCGTATAACAGTTTCTGTATAAAAGCTAAAGAAACCCGATTCAGAATCAGTTCATATTGGGCAGTAAAAGTTGTACTTGGTTGCACAGTGTTATCAATTACACTTGATGCTTACATAATAACGATATACTTTTCATGTATTTATACTAAATATTTATTGCTTATGGATTGCAGACTGAGAGAGATGCGGAAGAGAGAGGGAGAGAGAGAGAGAGAGAGGGATGCCCGTGCGATTGTCACTTGAAATTTGAGGCACGTTTTATGGGACTCAATAAAAGAGGTCGCAACACATATGTTTTCATGCACGACAAAGTTTAAGCTGGCAATTGAGTTGAGACTAGAGCGGAGATACACTTCCGCCTTTTATTATCTTCCATGAGAGGCAGCAAACAGCTTAGCCGAGAGGAATCAATCTGAGATTCGTGCGAAGGCGTCTCTATTTAGCATTCTTAATTGGGCGCAGGTAATATGATGAGCCAATGCTCTCCATCAGGCGCTCTCTTTAAGCCAAACAGTTGCGCTTTTGCCGAGGCTAAGAGCCCTAAAAATGCTTAAATGATAAATAAAATTTGCAGGTGTTTAAATCTTGTGCAAACTTCGCTGGGCTAGCACTCTTATGCTCACTTACACACACACACACACACACGCGGGCGATAAGCACCTGCATATTCATAACTCAGATAAGCGCTCCAGCAATGCCTCCTGCTCCTGCTCCCGCTCCGGTTCTGGTTCTCTGGTTCTGGGCAACTTTCAACCTTGATAGCTGAACATTTTGGGGCAACCCAAATTCATGTAAATTATGTTTAAGTGCAGACCCGCCCAAGTCTCGGCAGTGGCCACTGGGCGTACCTGTGGGCGTGGCCGGGCGAAGCCATATAAACTGCGCAAATGCATGAAAATATGCTATGCCATAGACGTGTGAGAAATAATATTTTTCTCTCTCTCTCTGGCCCCAAAAGCCATAAAATTTCATAATTTATAAAACTCGAATATCTCACACACAAAAATGGCTTAAACAGCCTACGTACATATGATATGTATGTGCACACACTTCTACTGCTCTTCTTCTTCTTCTTCTTCTTTTGGCCAGCAATTGCGTGCATAAATTTTCTGCACTTTTCACACTCAAATTGCAGCTTTATTGCTCTGACTAGGAACATTTCGAATTCAGGTAAACCTCATGAAGCATCCACAGTTCTGGGTCACTCAAGGACCGAAAAATGATGGAACACGCAGTCGTTTTAATTGTAGTTGTAAATTGAGTATATAATATTCATAAGTATAACTAAGGGGAAGGAAGCAGGAGCTGGTTGGGATTGCTCGATTTCAGCTTTTATGGTATGCTCGCTATGTTCAAAGAAAACTATGTAAACTATCGATATTTATCGATGCTTGGGAAATGTGAGTGATCGAAAAATACAAATAATAGACTTGCACATTTATAATTTCAATATGATAAGTCGTTCAATCTCATAGTCACGACGGGCCCTTGTTGAGCGCTCAAGTTCCCCTTGAGAAGCGCCGAAACTTGCATGTAGCGTAGCAACTGAGTAAGAATCTCTATTATTGGTATGTGAAGCTCAACCGAAGATAGTTTATAATGAAATGGCATATCTTTCCTAACATTCTACCATCTGAACTTCATCGATAGCTTCAACAGCAGCTGATATATATAGTAATAGCAAATAGCATCACTCTTGCTCGCTCGCCCGCTGCAGACTTCAATTTGTGGAGTTCGCTTCGGCAGCTGGAAATGTATTTAAATAAATATATTTGAGCACTCAAATCGAGCTACCTCCAGCCGCTTTAAGAGCATAATAAACAACAAGTAATTGTGAGCGGCAGATAGGCTTACCACTCGCCCAGCAGAGCTGCAAAGGATTTGCCCCAGTGCCGTTGGCCTCGTTCAGCAAATTTCGAAATTTATATTTATTTTATTTATGGGCAAATTCCATTGAGCTCCCATGAATACATAGTTTTGTGGCTCAAATTCATTAGGCAAAAAAAAAAAAAAAAAAAAAAAAAAACATTAAAATTGCTGGCCAACATGAATTTCGTCTTCTATCATTTGTCTTTAAACTCGAAACCGAATTCAAATCCAAATGAAAACCAAAAAATATTTTCTCTTGCTCGTGGCTGGAGGATTTTGTTTATTGCATTGCGCTTTTAATTGATTTTCAATTCGTTCCCTTTTATTTCACTTTATTTTCTTTTGTGGCTTTTTTCAGGTCGGTTCAAAGTTTCAGAGTTTTGCGAGAAACCAAACTCGAAACAGGGAGGACTTCAGGAAGCAGGAAGCAGGACACAAGCAGGAGGTGGACAGCTGACAGATGCTAGACTTTATGTACATGTAGATAGAGATGTGTGTGTGTGTGTGAGCTAGCTGTACTGTAACTGTATGTTGCTTGCTCTGCCCATAGCTCGTAGTCATAGAAAACAGACTCACGGAACTTGGCTTCCAGATGCACGATCTTTATGAACTTTTCAGAGATTATATATGACCTCTGAATATGTTTACATACCAAATCTCAAAACTTTACTATGAAAAATACTCGAGTTTTGTATGAAAGCAATAGATATGTGGCATGCTGAAGCTGATTGACTGTTCTAGAAGCATATCTTGAGTCGTCTTTCTTCTAAGAACTAGTTAATGCAGATAAGAATGCATAGAAAATGCAGGATGAGACTTAAGACTTACTGGATGACGTCTCAGCTATATGCCCATAGACTTAAAGTTCTCACGACACCTTAAATTTAATTTTACAACGGCTGAAGGCAAAGGAAACTACATTTCGTTCTGGCTTAAATGTAAATGCGTGCGTGTGTGTGTGTGTGTGTGGGTAGGAGTGTGTGTGTGTGTGTGTGGCACGTCTCTTTCCATTGTGGTCGGTGGCTTTCAGCTGAGATTTCTTTCAGCTAAAAGCGTTTGTACTCAAAGGAGTTAAGTGCAGAGCTCACAAAAGCGCATCAAATCGCAGAGATAGATAGAGAGAGAGAGACCGAGAGGGAGAGGGACGGAGCACTCCTCACTTTGTCTGCGGCTGGCTTGGCTCTGACTCGATTGCATTTCGGCGGGCAGAGCAAGTGAAGGTGGTTGCCTAGGAGTCGGCATAGCTGGAGAAGATGTGTCCCGAGCACCTGTAGAGGGCATTCAGCATGCGCGTGAGCTTGAACTTCATTTTGCTGCAGCGGGAGAGGCGATCTCGGGCCATCTGGACGAACTCGTGGTTGCCCAGGAAGCCGGTCTGCTCGTCGCCGAACACCGTGAAGATGATATCGATGACGTGCGGGGAGAGGGGCACGCCCACAATCACGTTCGCGATGTGCATGAAAGTGGTGCGGGACTGGCCCGCCTCGGCCACATGGTGGTACGAGAGCGCCGTGTTGATCACCTGCAGATGCTGGATGAACTCGAAGAAGGTCGTGAACTCGTCGAGCGTGACCCCGGGATGATTGTCCTCGTACCTCTGGTAGACGCGCTGAAGTATTTCCGCCTTTCGGTCCCTCCGCATTCGGGAGTAGCCGAGCAGCAGAGCGGCGAACCTCAACTCGCTTATCGTGTCCCGGGGAACATCGAGCGTCTCGTCCTTCCCCTCCTTCTTCCTCGGCTTGCTCTTCAGCATATTGAACTCGATCTGGATGACGTCGCGGAACAGCTTCCGCTTGAACTTGAGGAAGGCGTCCAGGCTCAGCTTCTGGTCGAGGTTCGGCCCGAACAAATAGTACTTCACCGAGGTCGCGCTCCTCATGTTGTAGTCCGAGACGCCGAAGAGCAGGAAGCTCATCGCGTTCTTGTCGAGCATCTGCTGGCCCTGCTCGTCGAACAGCTTGAAGCCCATCTCGAAGTACCTGTCGGAGAGGACCACCAGCTGCAGGAGGTACGTGAAGTCCGCGTACGAGACCATGCCGTCCGGCCGCAGCTTGAAGAATATGCTGTCCCGAGGCACGCTCCGCATGCTCAGCGACTCCACAGTCTCCTGATCCATTTTGATGAAGCTGGTCAGGCCCAGGCCTTCCGGCTGGCTCAGGCCCGGCGTCATCGCGCGCACAAAGTCCTTGGGCGTCATGTGTATCACCCAGTTGCCCGCCTCGTTCTTCAGCTTGATCGTCGCGAAGTAGCAGAAGATCTTCTTCGGCGTCGAGTGCGACCGCAGCTGGTTCTCATAGCCCTGTATGGTGTGGGAGCGAAAGTTTTGCTTCGACTGCGAGGCGCACGACTGGGCGCTCAGCAGAGGAAAATGCTGTGACACTTGGGATAATATCTGAGCGAAGCTCGTCTGCCTCTCCCCAAGCCATGCCAGTGCCTCCTCTTTGAGATGGACAGCAATCGGCCAATGCTTATGGTCGGCAGTGATTAGGAGCATGTAATACTTGAGCGCATGCAGACACCGCCCACGGCTGCCGCGTCGACTCCTCCAGTGGCCCTGAAGCCAGGCGTTGGCTTGACACACATTTCGACGAAATGATTTCCACGCGAGTGGCATTACTGTGATACAATTTTGAATCTGACATCGATTACAAAAAATACTTCAATTTGTTTTCGGTAAATGTCTCAGCGAAACGATCACTCGAGCCGTTGGCACAAGACTTAAAGCCTATTCTGATTCTGTTGTGGTTGCGTTTCCTTAAGTATTCTTTAAGCATGGGGCATAGCTGGCAGCATATATTCTTAATTACGATTAAATGATGACTTGGTGTAGCTAGTCTGCCTCCTTCATCTGTCTGCCTTTCTCTTTTTCTAGCTATTCATTTGTCAGCCTGTTCGATCGGTTGGTTTGTCTACTTGTCCATCAGTCTTTGCCTACCTTTGTCTTGCATACCTTTCTACATGTGCATCCATCTGCTTGTTTAACTAACAATTCATTTATTCCTTTGTGTATATCCGTACATCCATCAATCCGTCCGGTAGAATATCTGTTCGTCTCTCCATCCATTGCTTTATTCTTTCCTTTAAATCCATCTACCCGTTCAATCCTCCATCAATCTGTCACATATGTGTCTAACTATCCGCCTATTCCTGCCTTTAACTCCATCTGCCTGTCTGTAAGCCTGTCCGGAAGATAGCATGTATGTATGTTTATCCGCCTGATCATCCATCCATTACATTACTACATTCATTACTATAACTCCGTCTATCCGTTCACCTGCATATCCCTTAGTCCAGTCTTTATCCGTCTGACCATCCATTCATTCCTTCAATACTTCCAATACCTCCGCCTGAGCGTCAATCTGTCCGGTAGATCGCCTGTTTGAGTATCCCTCTAACCATCCATCCATTACATTACAAAATTTCTTTCCATAACTCCATCTATCCTGTCCGTTATTCTATCCGGAAGATCGTATGTATGTTTATCCGTCTAATCATCCATCAAATTCATTACTATATTCATTACTATAACTCCGTCTATCCGTTCACCTGCATATCCCTTAGTCTATCCGGTAGGCCGCATATATCTTGATCCGTCTGACCATCCATTCATTCCTTCATTCCTCTATCCCTCTACCCATCCATCTACTATATTACTAAATTCCTTTCTATAACTCCGTCTTTCCTGTCCATTAGTCTATCCGGAAGATCGTCTTTATGTTTATCGGTCTAATCATCCATCAAATTCATTGCTATATTCATTACTATAACTTCGTCTATCCGTTTATCTACCTGTCCGTTAGTCTATCCGGATGTATTTTTATCCGTTCAGCCACCCGTCCATACACTTATTCCTCTATCAGTATATATCAATTTGGTCGAACTCGGAGAGTCGTAGACAAACAGAGCTTGAGCTAATATGTTTGGCATACACCAGGCTATCATAGACTGTCATGGACTATTCCGCTCAGCATATCCTCTAACAGTTCTCCTCTTTGATGCTATCTCCATACTATCTACAGCAATCATAGTTAACTAGAATGTTATTTTCCACTTCAAATGGGCCCATTTGCATCCACAGCTTCCGCTTATCCGAGTCCCTGTCGATTTCAGGTACGCATGACAATGCTGAAAATTAGCTACGCAGCAATGAAAGGCATGAAAAAATGTCATGCTCCCATATATTGTTAATACGTGCCAGAGGCATTCGCACTTGTTTGTTTAGTTGATTGCGAAACACATTGCGAACAGCCTGAACTTGTATGATATTTTGCAGTGTAAGTGGATGGATAATGGAGGGCGGATTGAAATGTTTGGCACACGTGGCACGGTATAGAGGAGGGCATATTTTGCAGGAAGTTCAAAATTAATGAACTACAAAAGACGCTGATTTGCATATGCAAATCCAGATTCATTCGAGCCCTGTAGTTCCAGCAGATGAGCTGAACTGAGCTGAACTGAGAGATTTGTCAACTGCAGCAGCGCCCAAGTGACATGTGACAATGCGAACAAGGCTAATGTGATGAATATATGTTCATGGGCATGTGTGAAGTCGGCTTGTGTTCAGTGTCTCTCGATTAACTGGAAAGTTGAATTACTTTTGATGTAATCAAGGCTTGAGAGAGTAGCATGGATTGTGCCTGTGTGGAGCTGGAAGATGCCATTGGAGAAAGAACCCCAAATATATATATACCTTATTAAAGATGTGTTAATGGGGTATATTAGTTTTGTTTAAGAGGAAGTAAGAGTAAGAGAAGAAGGCGTAATCGACAAGATTTATTATTGTGTAGAAGTAATCTTCATATGAACTTAATCTATGTAGAGTCATCTGTCTGAACTTTGTTCTATCTGATCTTGATCTTTCCGTATATCTAATATAGACTTAAGATTTCCTTCCTTGCGTACTTCCATTCAGCTGTCGTTCTACTCGCCCGTCTTTCTGTGCATCTGCATGTATGTATCTTTCTTCGATTCGCCCTTCCATCCATCTGTCGGTCCGTCCTTCCTTTCATATGTCGTCTACCCGTCTATACCTCTGTCCGTCTGCATGTTTAATACTGTCGATCTCGGCAACTGTACGACCTAGATTTGCATTTCTAAGTAGGCATTGCCAGCCGTCACACTTGAGCTTGTTTCAAATTATCAAAAGTAGGTTTTCATATGCATATAATCGCTAAGTATCACTAGCTTTCGATCTCAAAAGTTTCTTTAGCTCCTATATCGAAGCTGTTAATAGCTACTCACCAGATATACTAAGTAGCTTCTCCCGGGCTATGCATGAGGACTCAGCAGCTTCTTCCTTAAACTAATTCCTAAACAAATTTCTCAAGCAATCTGCGATTGCTGATTTACGCAGCTGTCAGCTGGAGAGTCTTAAGCAGAGGCGAGCATCTTAAGGGAGTTGGAGAATAGATTTAGAGAAATATGTTTAAGCAACACTTTATAGATAACAGCAAGCTATTGAACTATCTTAGAGTACATATGCCAGCTGAAAGCTGTGAGAATTGCATAGAAGAGCGTGGTTATGTCCTGTACCCATTGAAAATAGGAGTTCAGCTGTGAGACGTGCATAGAAGAGCGTGGTTATGCCCTGAACTCAATTCAAATGTGATTACAGGGTATATCAACAGTTTGTAGGGTTCAGGTTAACTCCTGGTCGGGCAATCCCGACTAACGAACTCATACTCAAGTTCAATATTATGCCTACTACAATATGTAGTATGGTATATTCCTATCAGTAAAAGTTCCATCAGCTTACCTCCGTTAAGCCATAACTTTTGAATATCTTGACCCAGTTGCTGACTGATCGGCTGACAAATTGGCATTTTAGTTTCATCATCACGAGCTCACCTACTCCAGCCCTGCCCCGAGTTGAGTTTATAATCCTCGCCTGGAAAGAAAGAAAATCATATATAAATATTTTTATGTTTTTTTTTTCTTCTTTTCTTACAAATTTCTTTGGTGTGTGGAGCGTTCTTTGTGTCTGGCATTGTTGACAGCTTAAGATTTTGATAAGTCATTGAAAAGTGTGTCTATAAGCACTCGAGCTTCAAGTGGCATTCGCTCCGGCTGACAATAGACGATAGTCGATGCCTTTGGCCAATCGACACTCCGTCTCTGAGTTCCCCCTTTCGCTGGCTTTCAATCTTTTTTAATTTGCTTGAATATTATAGTGCAAAGAGAATTATTGAAATTTGAGTGGACTTCAAAGGAGCCAAAGCCGATTGCACAAAATTGAATTAAAAGACAATGGGCGGAGCTATGGGGGATGCGACCCCATCGCCTTGCAGCCGAGCACAAAGCGTGATTTATGTGACTTATGTGCTGGCTTAGTCCCAGTCCAGCAGCAACATCTACAGCTACAGCTACAGTAGCTACAGTAGCGGCAGCTTGTTTGCCAAATCCTCCAAAAACTCTACATATATAATCGACCCTTGCCGCGAACTTATCTAGAAAGCAACCCCGAAACAGCTTGTGCATATGAAACAAATATCGTTTGTTAAATGCGTTGTAAATATGTTTATTTTGCTCGACTCTTTTGTGGAAAGCTATTCGCATAGGGGATCGCATGCTTGACAATTGCCAGACTCTACAGCAGAAGATGGGGCAGAGCTTATATGCCAGATCTGAGCAGCTGTTGGGGTCAGTGGGTAGACCATACATATAAGAATAGTCGATTATATATTCAAGTTGAAAATTTATATACTTATAGTATAAAACTTTGTCTGAGTCTATCTGAGTTGCTTTGAAGAGGAGCAGGGTAGGAGCAAATAGGAAAAACATTGCAGATTCGGGTTGAGTTTGAAGCATATATGGATTAGAAGAGGAGGAAGACCATAGGGCTGGTAAGGATATTCAATGCAGTAGATAGGAGAGATATAGATTTAAGCTGCTAAGAGCCTAGATATTCCAAAATATACTTTTATATCTTATATTACAGCAAAGCATAGCTTCTGGAGCCAAGAGGAAGGCCCTTATGACAGCTATGACAGCTCATAGATATTAAGTTTCTGTAGATAAAGAGAAATGTTGACTACCAAGAAATCTTTGAAGATTCGAACAGCTTTTGGCTTGCAGAGAAAAGCTACGATTATGTTTAGGATTACGATGAATCTTAATAGATATTTTGAGTAATGTAATCTCTATAGAAACCAGCAGCCTTATGAAGAACCATTTAAGTACTCAAGCAGCTACGCAGAAGATAGCAGTAGAGCCAATTTAAACCATTTCTTTGCCTATTACTCTTCATCTTTAATCTACAACTGACTTTGGCAGCGCATCTGCAGTTCGTCTACGCTTCACATGTGAAGAGAGAGCGAGTTTCGGGCATCTTTCATGCGGCAAAATTTGTTGCTTCAATGGACACTGGTGGCAGGCGAAGTCTCTGCTCGCTTGGGCGCGTGGTAATAATTCTAGATTTATGAAAATTGTTTTCCCGTTAATGTTTACTATGTTTTCGACATTTTTATTGTTGTTGGTCTGGGCTGGGCTGGGCTGGGCTCGCTCTCTGCCTGACTGGCTGGCTGGTTGTGCTGAGAGAGAGAGAGAGAGACGGGGGAAGGCAGCATTTGCACGCCGAAAATAAGCAAAGTGAATTGAATTTTGGCCACGGCGATGGCTAAAAATAAGTGAGTACATGGCAGGCGGGTGTGACCGACTGCAGAATGCTCGTTTGCAATGTAAAAGGGAGTGAGTTGAGTAGAGAAAGGCCCGAGACTACTGAGCAGAGTCTCTAGCCCGACTCAGAGCTAGCCACAAAGTGAAGCGGGCATTGGAACTGTGTGCAGCAGTCACTCAGCACACCCACGAAAATTTGAAAATCAGAAAGGGCTGACCTTATACTTTGGGTGGCAGCTGGAAGAGCCCAAAGTGAAATGTATTCGAAACACTTTGCTCATTGCCGGAGCTGTAATACGAGACTTTTTAAGTTTGAGTTTAGCTCTCTCTCTCTCTCTCTCTCTGTTCAAAAGGGTTGCGCAATTTGATTAAATTTCTGCAATGCACGCATAAATCGTGCCCAAGCTGGGGCTGAGCGCAGGCCAAGTTTTCGAGTTTATGGCGCGTGAGCAGTTGAAGCGACTCGAGTTGCCATTGACATTAATCGAGCTGGCTTTAGAGACAAGCAAATACCTATTGATGAACGAGCAGCAGGCGGAGGCGGGCCATAAATAATCTGTTTCGCCTCAGAATCAGCATCAGCATAGAAATGCATTGAATGATGGATTAGTGTGGGAGGCTGGCTATTCGTAGAACACATATGGATTTAGGCACTTCAATAACTCGATCTGAGTAGGCTTAAAGTGGGCCATGACTGGGAGTCGAATATCAAAAGCAAGTCTCAAATTGCAGAGAGAACTACAAGCTCTTTAAAGTGTGAATAGAAATTTACTCGAGTTTGAAGTTTACCTTCCATTCATAGCCGATTTCAAAAAGTTATATCAAGAAACGGCCAAAAATGAAACAAACTTTAATCAATATAGTCTTAAGCTGCCTTTCCAATAAGCAAGCATATCAACTCCTTATTTCAGTCACGCCCTCGCACTGAGTATCTCTCAGTCCATCACTTCCTCCTGTCCTCCATCATGTCTTCTGACATGGTTAATACATTCAAATGCCACAGTCTGAGGCGAGTTACGACCGCAATCTGTTTGCAATGTCAATTGGAGAAGTGAATTTAGTTTTGTCGCCGAGCGCCAAGCGCCAAGCGCCAGCCGATTGCAAATGCAAATCAAACTCGAGGCATTTGCATACATCGAGCCACGCCAACAGCCAGCAGAAATGCTTTCCATTTGACCATATCGAGCACAGAGTGGTAAGGACTTGTCTGTCCCTCTGTCTCCCATTTCTATGCTGTTTGCCGAGAGCTGGGCCCCTCGGGGGGAAACATCTGATATTGATTTTGTTTTTTCTACTTTTGCACTTCCGCTTCCGTTGTTTGCGCAAATTGTAATATTGTCTTAGCGTGGCATAACTTTATTTCGATATTATTTAATTTTTAATTATTTCGTGCGCATGCCGGAAACACAATAGCATACGAATGATTCGCGCAGGGGAAGCACCTCCAGCCACCAGCCAACGCGAACACTGGGAGCATCAACTATAGATATATAAGGAGAGAGATAGAGAAGCGAAGAGGGGCATATTGGCTTTGTGCTCGACACTCGAAATTTATAATTCAAGTGTGTATGTATGCTCGAGTATGTGTAGATTTCTCGGCTATGACAATTGGGCGTCTGGGATAGCGGGGATTGGCGAAAGGAATCTCTTGGAGCTAGAGACTGACGTATATCACTGCAGCATTATACACAAATTTATAATATATCTATCTATATATATAATATCAGTGTGTAATATAGCTCTATAGATTGTTCGTCTCACTTAAAGCTAAAGCTTTGCAAACGCTCATCTTATAAGATCAACAGACTCTTAAAGAATGTCTACTGAAGGTTAGGCAACTCCTGGAATTTGATATATATTGGGTGTCCCAGAAGTCACGCAAGAAGTAATTTTGATAGAAAACACAGGTTTATTACACAAAATTGTAAATTTTTGATTGATTTATATAGTATACATTGTTTTTAATAATCCTGAACTATCAACTGTTTATTTTTTGGCTTAATTGCACAAATGGCGCAAAATTTAAATCTTGCGTTAATTTTGGGATACCCTACATATGTATAGCTAAACTCTCTCACTTGAATCTTAACGTAATATATATGTATGTATATATATATTTATAGGTATACTCTTAAGCTTTGAGCATCAAGAGGACTGTGAACTACTTCCTCATCCACCGCATGCTGCCGACCTGGCCCTCAGCTGCTTTTTCCTGCTGTCAGACCTTGAGATGAAGACACAGTCCTCATCTTTGCTGTGGCACAATGCGATCTACAAGAGTCTACACTACAACTTCATTCACAGTTTCTGCCTCTCTCCAGCTTTCGCAGTCAAGGAAAGTGGATCAAGGGCATTATCTTCCTCATCCCATCCAATGATGGAAGCTAATGCCCTTGATCTTCATCAATTCTCCTAATGAACATCAATTCTGGATCTGCTCTACAGCTAGATATACAAACATATATACATAGCATACACATACAATCCCACATCTATTGATCTTTGATAGAGTTTGAGCTGTTTGATTTCGCTTTTGGTCTCGGCGACGACTTTAAGTTGGCAAAGGAGAGAGAAAGCAAGAAGCTGCTGCTGCTGCTGGTGGTGGTGCTGCCTGTGGTGCTTCCGTTCGGCAGCTCTCACGTTTTCATGTTGCGTTTATATTTATGCAGTTTACGTGTCATAGCCGAGTTCAGCCAAAAAAAGGAGCACGATGGGTGTATGGTAGGGAATGGAGGGTAGGGTAAGGCAGAACATTTGTCATATTTGGCAAGACGGTAACTACTTCCGTGTGTTGTGCAGCTCGAATGTCTGCCGAGTGCATTTTCTTCGATTGCAGCACGTCGCAGACGGCGTCGCTGTTGCCCCTAAAGAAAATGTTGATTTCTGGTGACCTGAAAAACACCTGGAAAGGAAGACCTTTAGCTAGCTAAGTACACAGCCAGCCAGCCAGCCAGTCAGCCAGTCAGCCAGCCCGTACGCACAGCAAATTAAATTTAAACAGCTGAGACGTGCAAAGTCCTTTGACTGCTGCATTTGCCAATGTTGTGAAATTGCCCAGAAAGTTATTCGCTTAAATTTGCCAATAAACAGGCAGAGACAGGGTGGCAGAGGAAGCTGGGAAGGTGAGCTGAATGCACACCGTTTCATGCAGCAAATGAAAGTTTCACTCGTGAAAGTTGCCGCAAATGTTTGGTTTCCCGGCATACGTAGATATATAGAGAGATAGATGGATATATAGCTGGCTAGATCTACTGCCTACGTTAATAAATTTTATATATTTTACCGAACACTCTTGGCTGACAGATTGTGGAGAGGCTGTTGCAGACGGGTAGGGGAAGAGATGAGATGAGATGAGGAGAGCTGAATTGTGGTAACGTTAAGTTCAGGTGAGGAGAGGCAAGCTAAAGCAACGCGAGGTAAGGTAATGTAAGGTAAAACAAGGTAAGGTAAGGTAGAGGCAAGGTACAGCAGAGGTAAAGCAAGGCAGAGACAAGGCAGAGGCCAGGCAAGACATAGACTAGGCAGAGGCAAGGCAAGGCTAGGCGCAGTCACTTCTTCCGCCCACAGCAGGCTAGATAAATTGCTGTCGTTGACTATCGTTTGCCATTTATAATTGTCAGGCGGCAGATGAATGTAAATTTTCTATGGCTTAAGCATGGCCTAGAACTGACTCTATACAAACACACACAACGGAACGGAAAATATCCGCCCAAAAAGTGGACTGCAGAAGCTCAACAAATAGAATTTGCATTCATTATTAAATCATCGACAGAAGTCACGCAAATGTTGCAGGTTTTTGCGATTGCAAATTGATTTTCTTTTTGTTGTTAGCCCAGGCAGAAGAGTCAATCAATTCGTAATTTAAACTTTGAGCTAAAATATTCTTACTGAATGATAATGATATTTGGCGTAGGGAAGTCTAGATGACTTGAGATGATGAGCTCAGAAGGCGGCTGGCTAATTGAAGTCACAAATAAGGTGCGCACAGTGGGGCATTTGGCTTAAATGGGTAATACAAAGTTATGTTTCCAAGCAGGAAATTGTTGTAAGGAATGGAAGTATTGATAGCAGCTTGAGAGATGGAGCCATAGTGGAGAGATCTTCAAACAAACAACTCAGAAGTTGAAATTGACATTCTTTAAGCAGTTCTGAAATCGGAAACTATTCAATGTTGTTTACGCCCATCTCTGACTTGTTCCTTGACTCTATTCATAACTCTGAACTGAAGACATTCAGCTTGCTGCTGCTTAGACTCAACTCCATTAGTCACATTGTTGAGTTACTCCTAAGATCAGCCAATACTACTCACTGACTAGCATCTAGTATGCCATACACCTTACCATATTATATATACGTAGCCTGAATCCAATTCTTTCCCTCATACAAGTTGCTCTTGGCAATTTTAGGCAAAAACATGACTGAGGCCTTCAGCCACAGCCTGTGCAGCTTTGCCTGGAGACAGCCTGGGGCTCACTGACAAAGTGATTCTAAGCAACGCATGTTTGCTGTTAGTCCAAGACTAATTTGAGCCTTCTTAAGTAGCTTTAATCACGCTTTAAACCTGAAGGAGTCATACTTATATACATTTATACATACTACCTTAGGCTGACCTTGCATTAATTTCCTCGCTGTGCAAATAGATAAGTTTTAATTTAACTTTTAGCAGTAATTAATGCAGGAGAATCAATAAAATTTATTATTTATTTTAGTCGCCGTTTGATTGCTTTTTCCGGCTGTCGAAGGCGCCGTGATTGAGGCGCATTTTGATATTTTTAATTAATTTTGCAGTTTTTTTCTATTTACATGTTCGCATCCCAATTGGAATTGTTTGCTCATGGCTCATGGTGAGTGGTGGGTGGTGCGTGGTGCGTGGTTCGTGGCGTAGGCGGTTTGCTCGTCATTTGGCATTTTGCGCGTCAATTCAATTGCACTCTCAATTGAATTGAATTCACAATTTCATTGTTTATGCATTATTTATTTAGTGGTTTATTTCATTGTGGTCAATTGCAATTGGTATAAAAGCCAGCAGCGACAGTGGCAACGGGCACAGATGCGCAGTATGCAACTATAACACAGGCCAACAAAGTTATGACGATGACAGGAGTTAGAGTACACCTCTGTGAACGATGTCAAAAGAGTGCTATAATATGTATACTAAATTTATTTATAATATTAATATATATTTTATTTATTTTTTTACTTTAAACATATCCTAAATTACTACTTTTTGCCTTTAAAACACTTTTTCAATCATTCAAATATCTTTATTCGTCAGCGAAATACTCTCTGTTACAGAAGTCTTGATGATTATACTCAAGTCGCCAACTTCAATTCGAAACGAAATTCAATTGGCTGATCTCTTTCTTCTGCAGATATGACTAACACACACATACTTACAAATAAACTGTCACCTTACGCCGTCAATTTAGATTTGTCTTCTTCTTTCAATCGTGCGCATGCATTGCACTGCGCTTGCAGCTCTGCTCTATCCGCTCTATTCACGCAGCTTGCATTCTCCAGATGGCGCTCGTTAACGATCGTGATTGGCTTCCTCGTTCTCATACGCAAATTCTAGCTCGTCTTCTGGCAATCGTGTCGGTTCGGCTCAGTGACCGTCGGCTCCCGCTACTCTTCGGCACGGCTCGTTCACACACGCAACGCATTCGATTGGCTGTTGTAATTAGCACATCTATTTTACTCTCACTCTGATACTCGAAGTCGCAACTCTTCTTCTTTCCATCGTGCGCTTGAAGCTCTGTCACGCAGTCTGCTCTGATAGCAAACAATTTTGATTGGCTGACGTAATTGGCACATATTTTACTCACACTTTAAAACTTGGCGAGACCATTCTACGCTTCTGTTGGGTTGGCTGATCGAAGTCGTAATCGTACAGTCTGATGCTTGATTAAAAAAACCCTGTTGGCCTGTGTAATCGTTATGACAAAACCGCAATTTCCTATGTCATATGGCAGAGAAGAGGTCATACGGTTTTTGGTCGATCAATCAGGGCAAGGCGAATTTTTATTTCAAATTTAATTGAAAACCAAAACCAAAATGAAATTTTTGGCTGGCTAATCGCATGCTAAATGCATGGCTACTGTTACGGTGTGCAAATGGCAATTTTCAATTAATATTGAGTTAACCGAAGCAGTTGAGGCTGCTGAGCCACAGAATTTGCGCTTCGGGCACCTGAGAAACTACGACTCATCCAGCCAGCGCTATGGACCAAAGTGCTTGGCCTTAGGGTACTCCCCCTCCTCTCTCTCTCTCTCTCTGTCTCTCTCTCGCTTAGTTCATCTGTTCGTTCGCATGGAGCAGCTGCTTTTTGAATTTTGGTGTTTAGCTTTTAGCGCCTAAAACTATGCTTTAGTGGTCAAGTGGAACAAACAATATGAGAAGCAATAGAACGACATAGCCAACAGATGCCGACAGCAACGAGAGCCATAACCAAGCAAGAGCACGACTTCAAGATACCTCGTACTGAGATAAAAGAGGCTTGGATAGAGGGAAATTGTGCGGTAATAGGAAAGTGAGTTGTGAAGTAGATAGAAGGGAGGGAATTATCTTTTCTTTTCATATGAGCTCTCATATCAAACTCTGTTCCAAATAAAGCATTCCATATCAGATTTCCATTCGTACTCCATTCACAATTCACGCGCAAGTTATACAATTTGTCATGTACATCATACCCCTTTTTCAACGACATTACAGCGTATAACAATTGGGCTTGCACAGGCATCAAAAATGAGGCAACAAACAAGGCTCGTTGGCCCGCACCGTTGCCGTTTACAGAGTTCTATTAGAGTCGGAGTGGAGCAGGCACGCAGCCAGCCAGCCAGGCAGATGAGGGCAGAGGGTGCAGGAGCGGGGTGGGGATGGGGTGAGGCATGACAACAAGCAACCAGGCGGGCTGTGCCGGGCTAATGGAGGGCTCACGTCTGGTCATTTGCAACATAGTTCATGTGCTGGACAATGCTTTTTGCACTCAATGAGGAACGCAGTTGTGTGCATGTGTTCTGTTCTTTCTGTTTATCTCTGCTGCCGATAGTGGGTGGGTGGGAGAGAGGGGAAGAGCAAGGGACAGGGTGTGTGTGGTTATGTTCATTGTGGATTGGGGCAGGGGAAGGACCAGGCGATACGAGCATGACTTTTGTTAATTCCGCTTTAATATGACATCCAAATTAATAAACTGCAGCATTCGGGCCGACGTCTAATGAGCAAATGATGCTTGAATGGGGCTGAACGAATTATGAAAGTGGCAGACGGATAACATAAAGGTTGACTTCAGCAGACGCATGGGAAAAGCAGAGAGAAAGAAAGCCAAAAACAATTTGATAAATTACCTTGTTGCTGGTTTTATTATGATACTATATATGGCATAGAAACATCATTCAGAAGGCAGTCTTCGATAGGTAGATAAGTTGGTTTAATAATGCTCTTCCAAGGTGGTTTGGGTGGTTAGCATTAACTGAGCATTGGAGATGGAACCAAAAGAATATGATTGAGAGGCTGATTGAGTCATCAGATTTCAGTTATGGCTTGAATGACATGCATTGAGCTGCAATACAGATTAACTTTTTGCATTATTTCTGCAGGAGTGTTAGACTAAACTTAATACAGGATCAAATGGCACAGCATATAGTATATTTTAAAAGCTTAATGTTATCGATAGCTTAAACAGCTGCTGAAATATTCTTATCGAAAGTTGCATCATTTTAGCTGGGTCAATTAAGGGAAGTGAATCTTATGAATATATGCCTATATGAATGTATGAATATATGAATGTTTGAATGGATGAATGTATGAATGGATGAATGTTTGAATGTATGAATGTATGACTGTATGAATGTATGAATGTATGAATGTATGAATGTATGAATGTATGAATGTATGAATGTATGAATGTATGAATGTATGAATGTATGAATGTATGAATGTATGAATGTATGAATGTATGAATGTATGAATATATGAATGTATGAATGTATGAATGTATGAATGTATGAATGTATGAATGTATGAATGTATGAATGTATGAATGTATGAATGTATGAATATATGAATGTATGAATGTATGAATGTATGAATGTATGAATGTATGAATGTATGAATGTATGAATGTATGAATGTATGAATGTATGAATGTATGAATGTATGAATGTATGAATGTATGAATGTATGAATGTATGAATGTATGAATGTATGAATGTATGAATGTATGAATGTATGAATGTATGAATGTATGAATGTATGAATGTATGAATGTATGAATGTATGAATGTATGAATGTATGAATGTATGAATGGATGAATGTTTGAATGTATGAATGTATGACTGTTTGAATATATGAATGTATGAATGTTTGAATATATGAATGTATGAATGTTTGAATACATGAATGTATGAATGTATGACTGTTTGAATGTATGAATGTATGAATGTATGAATGTAAGAATGTATGAATGTATGAATGTATGAATGTATGAATGTATGAATGTATGAATGTATGAATGTATGAATGTATGAATGTATGAATGTATGAATGTATGAATGTATGAATGTATGAATGTATGAATGTATGAATGTATGACTGTTTGAATATATGAATGTATGAATGTATGAATGTAAGAATGTATGAATGTATGAATATATGAATAAATGAATGTATTAATGTATGAATGTATGTATGTATGAATGTATAAATGTATGAGTGTTTGAATATATGAATGTATGACTGTTTGAATATATGAATGTATGAATGTATGAATGGATGAATGTATGAATGTATGAATGTATGACTGTTTGAATATATGAATGTATGAATGTATGAATGGATGAATGTATGAATGAATGTATGTATGAATATATGAATGTATGAATGAGTGCATATGTCATGTATATCTTATATATATAACCCAAATAGTGTGATTGTCAGGGTAACTTCCAGTCTATCAGTTCCTTATGAAACTCTCATAGTCCCTCGGCTTATGCCTTTGAAGCGTCCATTGAGCTGCTCTGAAAACTGGCCAGAGCAGAATAAGTCGCAGCAGGAAAACGTGAAAGAGGAATTCGAAAAGCGATAAGAGTCGAGGATATGGCCAGCACTCGATAGGCCAATTGGCCTCACGCAGATTGCCGCAAAGAACGCTCGTGGTTGGGGCAACTCTCCTCTCCCGGCCCCTAGGGGAGAGAGTCAAGCGACTGGCGTCTGCAATTTGAATTGAATTCAAGTTCACACACTCCTTGGCTATAAATTGGCAAAGCATTTGCGGCGATTAAGTAATAGAAGTTGGTTATACAACTGCAGTTTGGCCAAATTGAGTCTGGGCTGGGCCAGGCACTTATAAAAAGTTAATTTCAAACTAATTGACTTTTTGGGGGTCGTCAGACAGATAATTTGAAAACAGAAAACGGAAAACAGAAAACGAAAGTCAAAAGCCTACGCAAAATGCAGTAAGGCCAATTTGAAATGGCCGTATGAGGCGTATTGGCCATTGGCCAGCAGCCGAGTTCCATTTCCGCTCCGTCTGCTGGCGTGTTAATTGCATTTGCGTGTTGCAGACGCTGCTGCCAGGAGAGACTTTGTTTTTGTTTTTGTTTTGGGCTCTTCTTTTTTCATGCGAGGGGTCAACTGGCAAACAACATAGTAAAAGGCAATTGAGAGATCGAAAGAGACAGCGAGAGAGAGAGAGAGACAAAGCGGAAGTCACTTCAGTCAGTCGCTGAGACTCTGCTGAGAGGCTTTTCGGTTTTTGGCAGTCTCTGATTGCCATGTGGCAAGGCTGGGCTCTGAGCTCATTGCATTCGGATTTGTGCATTGCCAGGCAGCTGTCTCTTCCGGCCTGGACGCCAGACCATGCCTCATTCTCGTAATTACCTACCAAATAGCGTCAATCTGCTAGCTAATGAAAGCCTTAAGTGCATGCGTAATGGCGTAATAATACCTCCAAGGCAGAGCTCTGTCTATGTCACCAGCTTTCAGCCCTAATGTACGACTCACTCACTCTCATTCTCCCTTGTCTTGTCTGTCTCTGTCGTTAGCTTGGTTCATAATTTGAGCTCTGGGCTAACGCATATCCTTGTCAGATGCATCGCCGTAACACAATGCAGGCAAAGTTTACCGGGCTCTGCTCAGCTCATTTGCTAATTAGTGCAGCAAAAGGTTTAAGTTTCAGTTTTTAGGCCATCAGCCAGCTGCCCAGCAATCAGGTATTCAGTGTCATAATGCAAACGTCTTGCCAGTCGCTTATTGGCTTTTAACAGGGATTATGTTGCGTGAAGCAACTTGAAGATTTCCAGCAAAATGCAGAAACTCAATTCAATTGAAATTGCCTTCGGTTTGTTCAATTGAAATTGCTTCCATAAATAAATCAGCAAATGTTCTTTGATATACCTAAGTATCTATCATTGTGTGAGCACATTTATGTGCTCCCTCCATCCTCTCTGCTCAGCAAATGCCTCGCAAGTGACTTCAATTAGGAATTTATTGCTTTTCAATGTTTAAATCCTGCTGCGCTGAGTTGAGCTGAGCTGCGCTGCGCTGCGCTGCCTGCCTGCACTTTGTCTCTCTCGAGCTATTGACTTCTTTTCTCTTTTTGTTGCAATTTGTTTGAGTTTCCGCTTTAGATATACCCTGTAATCGTATCAAAATGTGATGAGTCAGGCTAGCATAGACTGTGGAAGGCATAAGGATGAGGAAGTTGAGCTGAGCATATACCTTTGTCCATTTCTCTGCATATTCAACCATTAGAATGCAGATTACTCGAGAACTATATAGCCGAAAGACTTTATATATGATATTCAGATTCGTGTATACGTAATTTATTGAAAATATATCACTTTTTTGCTATAACTCAGCTGTATACCTTAATATTGATAAATATCGATATTGTAACTTGGTTTTTTAAGCATAACTCGAAGGTTATTTAAGCTGGAGACACCATATTTTATATGTGCTTTTTTAACTTGAATAGACTATATAAAACATATTCCTTATATGTGTAGCTCTCATATTTGCTGTTATATATGGAAATAATAGATGATTTGCAGTGTAAGAGCTTTGTGTTTGCCTATACTTACATACATTTAGCTCGCAAATTTATATAATACAAATTTCATCAAGATTCTCCAACTAGAACCCAAGTTCCATCAAACTAGAGCTCATAGTAGGGGTCTGTCTGAACAACTTGTTCCCAGAAAGTTCCTTATGAACACCAGCCAACCTTATATGTATATGTGCGTGCTAGTTTATCCCATTTCTACCATTTCTACATCAGTTCAATGCAATATCCAGGGCATCTGCTAGTCGAGTACTGCCCATGGAAGCACTTTGTACCTGGCTTCCTTTTGATATCACACACGCCACTTACACACATATATCGCCGCTATACGCACACAATATCTCGTTGATTGTCTGGCCACGGTCGTCTTTGTGTCTTGCCAGATGGCAGCTTCGGCGGCTTCATCTGGCTGGCCAGCAGCGACCATTCATTTTGTCATTGCTTTGTCCTCCGCGTCGCGGACGGTGGCAAAACAATGCGTGGCCTCACCTTCTGCCATCGCCAGTCCCACCTCAGGTCTTTAAAAGTTAAATGCCCTGGCCTGGGAGCTGAGGTGATTTGCCAAAAAAGAAAAAGAAAAGCGCGAGGCAAAAGAAGACTCCATCATGGGCGCGAACAGGCGATGATCGAAGACATTGATAGTATTCCGTTCACGTATCGTAAAAAATACATATATACATATATATATATAGATATGTATGTAGATAAAATGGGAAATGTTTGTGACGGAAGTCCGTGCGGTTGGGCGGAGGCCCCCCCCCCGCCATTAGGCTGTCGCTTTTCTGGGTGCTTGGCTGTCGATCTGGCTTTGCTGGTAATATGCCACCAAATTATGTTAATCAGCTGAAAATCCAAATTCCGATATAGCGACGCTTTATGTATCGCAGGTAACGTGCATTGCCGCTGTCATTTTATGTTAATCATACGCCACGTTGGGCGATAATAACGCGCCAAACAAGTAAACAAAATGAAATACGCGTGTCGCATGCCTAATAAATTTTATCAGCTCCGCTAAGTCCCGCTGCCGGCGCTGATATGAAACCAGAGCCAGCATCGATGGCAGTGGCAGTGGCAGTGGCAGTCGCGTCCTGTTTAGCATTTGAATTGGCTTTCCAGTTGCAATTGGCAGTTGGCATAGATACAGCTGCCTGCTGCCTGCTGCAGCTAGGCGCGGCTTATCTGCATTAGGCACTGCAATTTGCCAGTGCAGACTGGCAAAAGGTGGCAACAAGTCTTCATTTAGTAACAAGTAAGAAAACTCTAGTCGAGACCGCTCGACTAGGGTATACCCTGAACCCTGCGAAGATCCGCTATTCCAAGCATTCTTCATTTCTTTTATATACACATGCATATGTACGTTCATTACAAGCAAAACATACACACACACATACACAGGCGCACGCATACACAAGCGCAAGTCGTTGGGTCAGCTGTTCTTTGGCTGCTTTGCATGGCAATGTTATGGGAAATTAAATGTTTAATAACTTTTTTTCTAGACGAACGATTTTGATCAAACTTGTTGGGCGTGATCATGTCCTCCATATGAATGTATGTGCCAAAGCACAAGTCTCTAGTATTTGATATACGTGAGTTACAAATTTGAGGCGAAGGGGGCGTGGCACACAAAATTTAACAAAAACCGAAATTGCGTAAGGCTCACATAACACTAAATGCAAAATTTGAAGACTCAATCTAGAAAGATGAATTATATAGAATTTTATTGCTTAATTTAGATTTTCGTTTTTAATCGATAACAATAAAACGATAAAAGTTATCGAATTTCTGAAACAAACTCGATCTTTTCGTGCTATACAGGAACCTACATAAAAAATTTCAAGTCTCTAGCTCTTGTAGGTTCTGAGAACGACGCGTTCATACATACGGACAGACGGACAGACGGACGGACAGACGGACAGACGGACATGGCTATATCAACTCGGCTTGTCATCCTGATCAAGAATATATATACTTTATGGGGTCTGCCACGCCTCCTTCTGCCTGTTACATACATTTAAACAAAAACATTATACCCTGATTTCCCATTTTCAATGGGCTCAGGGTATAAAAAAAAAAAAACACTTTGACACACGATGCTGCGCATTGATTATCTGCTTAACTTGCTTGTGATTGTGTCTCGGTTTTTCTTTTGGCTGCAGCTGCCATAAGTTCTGGCATCAAATTACATATTATTTTTATGACTATATCAGGGGGGTAAGCGGGGTATACTCTATATACATATGTGCAAGAACAGATGGGAGAGGAGCAGGCATATGCTCCTTATTGACCTGAAGAGTGGAAGGGGCTGAAAGATACAGTCATGTTTGAGTATCTATGCTTCTAGCTGACTTCGAAACTTAAAGCCAATAGCTAGAGACTTGAAGATTATAATGTATATCGTAAGTGTCGTATATATCATAAGCACAAGCTTATTATTCTTTTTGATATGATATAGTTAGGTCTGACTGCCGGTCTACCTTCCTTCTGTTCCTCCTTCCGACGGAGCCCGGAATGCATATCTCGTAAACTACGAAAGCTAGCCACTTGAAATTTGATATGTGTATTCTTGTTTATCTTAAGTCTCATAAATTCAGTTTCTTTTGATATATCTAATCTTTTATCTAGTAGAAACTGCTGCCTCTGCACAGGTTAGGGTATACGCTAGTCAAGCTAGACCCGGCCAGAGTACTCTTACTTGTAATACTTCACTTTATAGCTAAAGGATTTTAATTGCAAGATATTCGCATAGACAAGAACACACACACACACACACACACACACACTTATATGGAGATAAATTTAAAATGAACATAAATTCACGTAAACTGAATCGCAGAAGTCGCTTGTCACACATACTTAAACATTATGTTAATTTATATACCCACACACACTCGTACACACACTCGCTCACTCATTCCCGCCTGGCAAGGCAATGAGTATGAAAATGGAAGCGACAGAGCGTTGCCTAAGCCGGAAGCCGACAGCAGCAGGCACAAACACACTCGCACGCACTCCAGAGAAAGCTTAAGAAGATGGGGAATGCTCAGTGCTCTCAGTGACAGTCATGGGAATGTGAAGCACATTTCTGCTAATTCGCAGCTCCTGCACCTCCCACAGTCCCTGCTGAAGATGCCGCGCATCTGGCAGGAGAGGAAATGGGTATGTGTGGCTGACAGGAAGCTGCCACTGGCCCCAGCGATCAGTTGTCGCAGCATTTCAGTGCAACAGCCGGAGGGAAGGGGGAGGGGGTGGTGGGGGGAGCCTGCGAAGCGCATATAAATATCCACTCGCAGCGACATCTCGGCTGATAAATCTCTTGCCGGATTTAGCGGAAACAATGACAGTGTGTGATGGCGGCTATAGACTTAGAGTCCTCTGCTCACCTGTATACTGTAGCAGCTGCTGCCAGAGATGCGCCCGATTATTAGCCAAGCGTAGTCCGGGACTAAACACGTTAAGCCCATCGTCAGTGACTTGGCTAAGGAAAGAAGCCTTCATTTGATTATATATAGAACAGAGCTCGGCTTAGTAACCCAATTATATCTATTGGCATACAATCTCTCTCTCTCTCTCTCTCTCTCTGTCTCTCTCTCTCTCTCTCTACTTTCCAGGGGTAGCCAGGAGGCGAGAGAATGCACTGACATTTGCCAGGCAGCCAAAAGTGAAAGCTGTGGGCAGCAAATGTGATTAAATCTTTAGGTTTCCATACATAACTTACGAGTCAGAGAGCTCAAGTGACTGACTATGACTGACTATGAGATATCCTACAATGTGGTCTATAAAGAGGCTTTCCTTTTGATTTCGCCTTATACATAACTAAGAAGTAAGAGAGCTTTTCTCACGAATGCCAAATTGACTGACTAGCACATACCCTATACCTCAAGCTAGGCCCATGTGAGGTTGCTTGCTTTTGAACTATGAGTAGATAGCTGAGTAGATATCTAGCTCTTATAGTTTCCGAGTTAGACATAGGGATAAGTGAAGAGAGCACGGACTATCCTTAGTCGGACATTCATTTGCATAGCCTTATCAGTTCAAGGTCATCGATAGCACATATTCGACAGATTCATCTGTTCCACCTCAGATATCTCAGCAAAGCCAATATACCCTATATCAGCTATAGTGTGAGTAGCTGAAAACTAATTAATTTATTTCATAAACCGCATCAAAGGACGACAGTGTAGTTAAAGCAGCCGCCAATGGCAGATTTTCGCTTCATGGCAATTTCAAAGCAATTCAATTTTCCATAACTACAAACAGATTGGAGCGAAGCCTCAATAGGAATTTAAGCATTTGACATTTGTGCAATGCTCGGGCAGGCGGAGTGGGCGGCGGGCTGTGGGCGGCGACACGCATTTAATAATCATGGGCGACCCTTTTGACCCACAGCTGGTTCTCGGCTAGTTGCAGATGTGTAAATACGCCCCTCACGCATTCCGATTCGCATCTGACTTTTAGCTCGCAAGTTGTGCAGGTCACAGTGTGTGTTGAGCCCGAGCTAACCCAGTTCTGAGGCAGACGAACAGAGGGACAGCGGGACAGGCAGACATTCAGACAGTGAGTCAGTAGGTCAAGCTGGTTGTTGTGGGGTCTCCAAATAAAACAGCCTCAAATAATCAAGTGGAACATGTTAATATTTAACTGAGTTCAAGTTGATTTAAAATTGATAACCTCTAGCCTGCCTGCCAGCCGCATGTCGCACCTGCCATTAACACACAGTTTTCCAAATTTGTTTGTATAGGGAGTGCTTGACTAGGAGATACCGTGAAGATAAGAGAGTGATTTGACTTGAGTGTGTGCTGACATATGTAGAAGCAGCGCCTGCTGGTCAGCTTAAGCAGCGACTAAGCTTGCTCTAGTAGGGAAATGTCTGTGATGTTTTGGAGCGGAAGTGACGTCATAATCTGTATGGGAACGGAAATGACAATCAGCTGTTCTGTTGAGCGGCATTGAGCGAATGAAAAGGTGACTGGAAATAAAAATGATTGCGTTTCCCCACGTCTTAAAGAGAAAGAAGAGTTTCCACTCCACCCATGGGTGTCGTAGACACCTGAAGCAGGGGCGCTATAGCTTGCGACATTACTGGGGGATCATATGTAAACAATAGCTCTTCGCATACGCTTCATGAGTCCGCCTTTAATGTGCCACCAGGCTATAAAATGGATGAAATACTGCATAACCTTATTTATTTGCCTGTAAACACTCGGGAGGTACACACATCACACACACCTGGAGAATCTGGAGACCAATATTAGAAAGCAAACCAATTAGAAGTGGCGTAGTGAGCAGGTCATCATCTAGGAGGGCACCTACAGCTGCTAATAACGCGTTTTTACAATCCTTGAGGCTTAGACTTCGAAAACACTAATGGAGAGCAGTATCTGAAATGTTCGAGAAAAGCCCTGTGCTGATGATAGCATAATTAGCAAACAATATCACACTTATGCGCCCTATCATCAATCCTTCGAATTACAATTCAAAATCTGGATCTTTATGTATTGCCTCATGACAGCTTTCTCAATGTTGAGAGCTCAATCAGTCTGAGTGATAATAAGGTAGTATATTTATTTGGTGTGACTTCCGCAATAAGAAACTTCGTCTCTTTGAATAAGCATGAGAATAAAATGCTTCGAAATGCTGGGTGGCTTAATCAAGATAAGTAAAAACTATCACAGCACAATGACAAGGGGTATTTCAATTTCGTCATACCACTTAAATTGCTATTAGGGTTTGCTGAAGACTTTAACAAACTCATACTCAATTGTAAGCATGAGCTAATTTTGCTTATGAGTAAAAATATGACGAATGCTTTCGAGAACAAAATCGGCTCAACCACTTATAAAATGAATATGAATAACTTGGAACAGGCGAAATATTTAATATTATTGAAAGCGACAGCTCCCTGCCAATGGCATTCCGCAGCTGGGATATGATATATGAATCCATCACTCATTAATGGAGCACAACACACTTGGAATGTGAAGCTGGCATCCAATAGAGAATGCCCACGCTTCGCACTAATTGCTTTTTTTTTTTGAGAGGTAAAAATAATATCAAATGATTTAACAAATTGAAAAGTACATTTAAACTCTGAGACTTATCCATATGATGACTTAAACCGAAATTATGAGCGCGCTCGCTGCGTCATACTGTGTGAGATGTATGCAAAATTTCAAGAGATCTACTACATGAAAGAGCCTCAGCCGACCTCTCCTGGCTCCATATTCTCCTCAAGCTCAACTTCTCTTTGATCGTTGGTAGTCATGTCGATTGCGTCCAGCTTGGTGTGCTTGTGGATCTCTTCAAATATTTTGTTTAAACTGAAGTGTGCTAGTACTAGGACGCTGCTTTTATGCCACCATGTATGTACATATCAACCACATTTTTGTAGCATGTATGTATATAGCTATACATATTCCCCAAATCCTTGTTTCCGGTTTTTGATATTACTCAACGCGCTAAACTTTAAGTTTTATTTTTAAATTTTTTTACGCATGCATATCACTTGTAAAACAAGTAAGAAAACTACTAGTCGAGACCGCTCGACTAGGGATACCCTGAACCCTGCGAAGATCCGCTATTCAAGCATTCTTCATTTTTATATACACATGCATATGTACGTTCATTACAAGCAAAACATACACATTCACATACACAGGCGCACGCATACACAAGCGCAAGTCGTTGGGTCAGTGTTCTTTGGCTGCTTTGCATGGCAATGTTATGGGAAATTAAATGTTTAATAACTTTTTCTAGACCAACGATTTTGATCAAACTTGTTGGGCGTGATCATGTCATCCATATGTATGTATGTGCCAAAGCACAAGTCCTCTAGTATTTGATATACGGGAAGTTACAAATTTGAGGCGATAGGGGGCGTAAAACTTATAAATTGCTGGAGATTGAGAAAGGCTTACATAACACTAAATGCTAAATTTGAAGACTCTAGCTAGAAAGATGATTTAGATAGAATTTTATAGCTTAATTTAGATTTTCGTTTTTATATCGATAACAATAAAACGATAACAGTTATCGAATTTCTGAAACAAACTCGATCTTTTCGTGCTATACAGGAACCTACATATAAAAATTTCAAGTCTCTAGCTCTTGTAGGTTCTGAGAACGACGCGTTCTACATACGGACAGACGGACAGACGGACGGACGGACAGACGGACGGACGGACAGACGGACGGACAGACGGAAAGACGGACATGGCTATATCAACTCGGCTTGTCATCCTGATCAAGAATATATATACTTTATGGGGTCTGCCCGCCTCCTTCTGCCTGTTACATACTTTACAAAACATTATACCCTGATTTCATTTTATGGGTTCGGGGTTAAAAGACTCTCCGCTCCACGCGCCGTGCCCTTATCTCAAGCTTTGTTTTACTGTTGGCTTTGCTGCCCTTGATCTTGACTTATGTTTGTTGTTATTGTTGTTGAGCCATCACGTGAACTTGAAAAAAAATTTTTTTTGATTTTTTTTCATTTCCGTCTTCTGTTCCCATACAGTTTTATGACATCATTCCGCTCCAAAACTCACATTTCCCTACTACTTATGGATTTCCCTAAGAATTGGAAGAAGCTATCTGCAAAGTTAAATGTTCCCAATTTGAGTATTTATAACATTCAGCTAAATACTAAATTTGGTGTCTCTAGCTCTAAAGATCGTCAAGTTACGCCTCAGAAACTAAATGGAAATATCGATTTATATCGATAATACAGAAATGAGTCGCGATTGCCAATGAAAGTGATGATCCTATACTACGTGGAGTCTTTAAGAATATATATACAAAATTCCAAGTATCCAGCTTTTGTAGTTCTCGAGATCGCAGTGTTCATAAGAGCAGATAAAATATATATACATAGAAACGAAGGTATCTGAATGCTTGTGCCCATCAAGTATAGTAAATCTTATAGATATAGATAGATATAACTTGTATAGTCTGCCACATATACCTTTCGTCTTTATATAGTATTGAAATACAGACACTTAATAATAATAATAGGAATCAAGGCGTGCACATCAGCTTCAGCTTGTGGGGGCTTGTTTGCATGAGCGCCTAGCTGAGCTGAGCTGTCTATAAATTGATTGGACTTTTAATAGGCTTAGTGTATGGGCTCAGCTGTCGCATATGTTATATATAATTCATGGGACATAAGCTTGTTAACAACTCGCGGCGGTCATTTCCACATGGGCATTAGTGTGCTCCACTTCGCCCGGGCGCGGGCTCCACTGACTTTGAATGGGTGCTTTAGGCCTTTGTGTGGCGCGCTCCGTGATGTCTTATCGGAGTGCTTCATCAATGTACGACGCGGCGTATGCGTGCTGCACACTCATCTAATTTGCCCCCGACATGCCATTAAAACACATTTTAATGCACTTCAAACTACACCCAACCCACACAGCCACCCACCCACACGGAGAGTACAGGCTGGCCTGGCCTGGCCGTCCCTTGCAGCGACCTTCGGAATCATGTGCGTTGCATCGGGCTCGTTAGTCGATTTGCATTTCAATTAATTTAGCTTAATTGGATTAATGAGATACTTGCGTTCGGTCGCAGATTTACGGCACTCGACTGCTATATATACATATATTCCAGTTATTTTATTCCAATTTGCATATATCAATTTCATTCCATTTAATTATACAGCTTTTGACGATTTGCCGATAAGACTTTGTCCTAATTAAACGAACACTCAAAGCGCCTCGACTCAGAGTTTTCACTAAATATGCTCGACGGACGCCAGAAAATTTGAGTTTGCCTGTGATGCACTTTAGTTGGGGCATTATAGATACATAAATACAGGCTTGTATACGGATAGGGGCTAATGAGTGTTTAGACTAACCAAGCAAGAGAGGTACTATTTACTATAACTAACTATATTTCAGCAGCTATTCGAGCTATGGATGAGACTTAGTTATTGAAATGCTAAACAAGACTCATGAATATCCTAATATTGCCCACAATACTTGCCTTCACAGTGCGTACTGAGCCAAGTCAGCTGAACACTTCACGAGCCAAGCTTGGCCAACTCTTTGAAAGAGGAGTGACTTCATATATAATGGCAGCTCTATAGCTATAGATCAAGTAGTCTATCCATGCAATACTTGATATAGTTTGTATCCTATGGCTGTTACTTTTGCTGCTGCTCTTATTTGGTCAGCCTTTACACTAGCTCAAGCCAATATACTTCTGTTCAATTATATATAAATAATCACATAGAACTCAGCACATTAACTAACAATAATAAACTTAGCTCAATTCAATTTACTCTGATATGTCAGACACTCTCAAGTTGCTCTCAGCTCGCTCTGCGCACTCTTCAAGAATAATAAACTTGCAGCTAGTTAAAGAAAAACATTTTACAATTACACATTGGAAACGTCTTTGGCTTGGCAAACTTTAGCCTGCCTTGGCCTCTGCCAGAAACCAACTTTGACCACGCCCAATTCCATTTGTGGTTATATAGAGAACTCTATGAGAAGCACATTTCATATTCAAATTGTTGTTGCGAAAGTATTAAAAAAAAAAGTCGACAGCCACAATTCGGACTCCGATGCGATGTCTGTTGCTGGTGTGAAAAGCCTTTAACTGCCCAAAGAGTGCGGCACAACAGAGCAGAAGCAGAAGCAGAACACAAAGTTCAACTTTAGCGAAAACAAAGCATTTCCGCTGAAAAATGAGCCAAAAGTGGAGCAAACAAATGGCTTCTGCTGTTTGGCAGCCAACTTCAATGTTTCTAATGAGCAAGCAAAAGCGTCCAGCGGACAACAACAGTCATGTTTTGTTTTCTTTTTTTTTTTTGGCAGCATGAGCGACAGTCGGGCAACAATGAGACGACAATCACTGAGTGGTTTCACATTGCTCATGCTGATGATGTGCCCGCTGGTTTTGCAGAGAGAGAGAGAGAGAGAGAGAGAGAGAGAGAGAGAGTGTGTGGAAGAGCAAGGATATATGCTATATAGCGGCATTTTGATGGCAGAGATGACAAAGTTTTCATACGCTAAGCTTATTAAAAAAGGGTATATAGGGCATTTTGACCATAGGCAGAGGCAGCACGCATTGAGCAGATGAGGATCTGACCTGATGTGGCCCATCTGGAGAAAAAGAAGGGAAGAGAAATCTCGAAGACTACAAAGACTATGAGCTAGAAATATATACTGCTCTATAGTCTATGGTCTATAGTCTATAGTTTGTTTCTCGATAACTCATCTCAGCTGATTATCGATAAAAATCGATATCTTCGCTTGGTTTCTAGGGCATAACTCGAGAACTTTATTAGAGATAGAGAGATAGAAATATATACTGCTCTATAGTCTATGGTTTATAGTCTATAGTTTGTTTCTCGATAACTCATCTCAGCTGATTATCGATAAAAATCGATATCTTCGCTTGGTTTCTAGGGCATAACTCGAGAACTATTAGAGATAGAGTTATCAAATTTGGTATACAGCTTATCCTGATGAATATGCAAATTAGAAATATATCAGACTTTAGAAATCTGCTGCAATTTAATCGGAAATAGTAATAACAAGCTCATTTCAAATCGTACAATGCTGGGCATTGCTATATATACAAATTGCAATGCTATATTCATTCCCTGTAAGTTTCGGTAGAATCATACCTCTAGAACCCAAGTTCCAGCAGGCTAGTTCTCATAGCAGGACTCCTCAATTAATCTACGCCCAAGCCAGAAACCTACAACGTAAGCTCAACTCCCAGTTGTGTTCAGGGTATTTGCTGGGCGAGCACACTCGACTCGAGCACTTTAGCTTGTTCTTTTTTCGGCACTCGCGCGATAGTAGACTTTATTTTGGCCATGTTTACGGATATTAAATACTTTTTAATTAGTTTCGCACACACTCAAAGTGAAAATATGATATTAGAGTGCCTCAACCCGACTCGCCCCTTGCCCTGTGTGTGTGCGGCTCATATTTATTCGAGAGCCCCGCTCGCTGCAGCTAAGGAGCGTATAAATCAGTGCCGCAGCGGCGGCGGCGGCGGCCGCTCCTCAATATGCGTCAATGCGAGCGTAGTCTCTCAATAAATTGCATAGAAACACACACAACATAACTTTTAGCGGGAAAAGCCAAAAACTTTTTCAATTTGAAAGCAAGCAGCAGCCCACTCAACTTGATCGATGATCGACGGGCAGATACCCTGTGCTGTAGAGAATACCCATGGCTTGGAAATCACTTTGAGTGAAGACTAGAGACTGTAGCTTAACTTGACTTTTGTATAACTTCCTAACTGCATAGTCAAATCTCCCACTTCGCATACGTTCACAGGGTATTTGAAAAGGCTAACCATATAGCACATCCACATATGTGTGTGTGTGTGTGCTTCAGTGTGTGAAAGTGCGCTTTAATTTGCTGGTAAATTGCGCTCAAAATCCAAATGCTATCCAGACAAATACAGAGCCATAAATTGGCCCAGCCAACGGGGCGTACGGCGCACCCACAGAGCAAACCATCCAAACTTAGCTAATATATATATATTTACTTTTTTTTTACATACATTCCCCTTTTTTTTGGGGCTTTTTGATATAATCAACGTCAGCATTTTGTGGGAAGTGGTCTTCTGCTTTCCAGCTCGTCCAACTGCAGTTCTTTTGAAACTTGTTGGCTTACAAACCATATGTGAGTGCATATTCTTAATTGTCCGTTAGCAAATTAGTGAGACTCGAGTGCATTTCGGACTAGAAATATGGGCGAAGGGGCGAATGGGGCGAAAGGGAGAGAGAGAGAGAGCAATTAGAAGTGCACTAATCGGGCGTAAGTGAGTGGGAAATGGCAGGAATCAAGAGTTTGCAGCAGGTATGCGAAATCTGAAATACTTTCGTCTTTGTTGAGTTATCAGAGGAATCAGAGATGGATAAGTTTGCGTGTGATAAAGATTGAATGATGAAAGCGAAATCTGATGAACTATCAACTTAGACTATAGCCAAAATCTATAGCTCTTATAGATTGGCAGAAATGAGTGCTAATAACGGACGGACAGAAGAACGGACGGTCGGATGGACTAACGGATGGATAGACGGACAGATAGACGGACGGATAGACAGACGGATAGATAGACGGATAGAGGGATGGACCAACGGATGGATGGACAGTCGGACGATTAGACGGATGGATAGACGGATGGATAGACGGACGGATAGACGGACGGATAAATGGATGGATAGACTGACGAGTAGACGGATGGATAGACGGACGGATAGACAGACGGACGGATAGACGGATAGAGGGATGGACCAACGGATGGACGGACAGTCGGACGATTAGACGGATGGATAGACGGACGGATAGACGGACGGATAAATGGACGGATAGACGGACGGATAGACGGACGGATAGACGGAGGGATAAATGGACGGATAGACTGACGAGTAGACGGATAGACTAACGGATGGATAGACGGACGGATAGACGGATAGAGGGATGGACCAACGGATGGACGGACAGTCGGACGATTAGACGAATGGATAGACGGACGGATAGACGGACGGATAAATGGACGTATAGACGGACGGATACACGGACGGATAGACGGACGGATAGACGGAGGGATAAATGGACGGATAGACTGACGAGTAGACGGATAGACTAACGGATGGATAGACGGACGGATAGGCGGTCGGATAGATGGACGGATAGACGGATTGACGGACGGATAGACGGATGGATACACGGACGGGTAGACGGATGGATAGATTGACGGGTAGACGGACGGATAGATTGACGGATAGACGGACGTATATACGGATGGACTAACGGATGGATAGACGACAGACTGTTAAACGAATGGACGGCTAAGCAGATAGACGGACTAACGGATAAACTGAATTGCGGACAGTTGGACGGAAGAACACATGGACATTCGGATAGACGGGTGGAAAGACAGAAGGACAGATAGACGATCGGACGGGGGATCGACATTCATACTAAAAAACGTACGGATAGACGGACGGAAAGAGAGAAAGACTGAAGAACATACAGGAAGGAAATGGAACAACTGAGCTCAGCACTCTGATCAACCATATATAAGTATATATAGCTTACTTAACTTACTTCACACTGCCGACAGATCATCTTCTGGTCGAAGGATTGATCAATATATTATACCCTCCACATTATCTGTGGGTTTACAAGTAGTCGAGGCATCTCTACTTAGAAGCAGATTGCTTACCCTTAAGTTGGTCAGAGCTCAAACTTGCCCCTATGAGAGAGTTGAGATCCTCAGCTTACATTAAGCCAAAACGGCTTAAGCACAGTGGCTGCATGCAGTGGTGTCTGCTAGCTTCCTGTAAGCAGCTATTCCTGGTCACATTATCACCTTTAAAGTGCAGGCATATGGCATTAAAGTGTTAATATATTGCCAAACACAGACTTAACACAATTTAGAGTTGACTGCAGCAGCAGCAGCAGCTTATTCTTAAAGTATTACAAAAAAGAAGAAGGAAAACTATGCTGAGCTGAGGCGACGGCAAGTGGCGTGAACAACTTTGGCCCGCAGTTATGGGCTTGTCTGCCACGCCCCCTACACAACTATCTCTCTGTTGCTACCGCTTCTCCTTACTTTATATATATATTTGCAATTTGCTGTGCATGCGTTTAATGAGCTGCAGTGAGGCAATGAGGCAATGAGGCAATGAGGCAATGTGGCTCTGGCAGTGCCATTTTGCGGGCAGCTCGGAGCGGCACTTGAGGAAGCGGAAGCAGAACAATGCGGCAGACAACAGGCACGGCAGAGCGCACAGCTCAAGCCGGTGGCCACGAAGGAGCCCGAAATGTGTAGCGTGAAAATGCGTGGAAAGTGTGTAAATGACACTGAGCAATTTACAATAATTGCCGGAGCAATGTCAGAGAGCGAGCAGCGGGCAACGGGCAACGGGCAATGGGCACTGCATTGAGCGGGTGCCTTTAAGGTTCAGTTGGCAGTTGGCAGTTGGCAGCATGAAGTCAGAGCTGGAAATCTTATTAAAACTTACAGCTGTAATAAATAAAATAAATTTATTCCATTATGTTAACCAAACACGATTTACGGATTATAAAGATGATTTATAATCAGAGCCCAAACACCGTAATCCACTTGCATAAACAGCTACAGCCGGAGACGAGACGGAGCCCGGGCGACGACAACAACTAGGCACAAACATGAAGCATACAACAAGCAGAGAGAGAGAGATGAAACCGCAAAACCCGCCCCTGTCCTGGCCCTGTCGTGGTCTTGGCCAGAACATCTCCGCAGACGGGCTGCACCTGGAGCTGAGAAAAGAGAGAGAAACTGAATCGATTTCAATATTTACACAGGGCGTGCGGAGGGGGCAGCGAAGCAAGTTGGCTGCCAAGTCGCTGCCCCGGCAACAGCGTCGTCAATCGAGCGAGCACTCGGCGCAGGCAAGCGGAAGTGTATAATTTAAAATTGACCTCCGCAAATGTAGGGAATTGGCTCAAAATGTGTAAAATATTATAAACAGCAACATTCATTTAAGCACTCAACTGCGCTTGACTGCCAACCCAAACAAATTGCATTTGATTTGGCACAGCTTTAAATTCAATCTCCAGCCAGGTGAGCGAGCCAAAAAGAGGTGCGAGTGGGTGGGTGGGTAGAGGGGGGTAGGTAGTCATACACAATAATGACTTTGGTTATCTGCAGTGTTACATCGAACCTCAGCTGCTGCTGCTGCTGCTGCTGGGGTACGAAGTCAATGCGAGTGCGCACATACTTATGTCGCACACTGTACGAACGCTCGTCTGATTGTCGGCGGCATCTGGTTTCATCAGACCTGACTGCGGCACAGCTCACTGGAAGCTCAGCTGAGATTGAAATGAGGTTTTCTGGTGATTTTGGTGACTGCGAAAACAGAAAGAGACAGCAACAGAAACAGAGTGAGAGAGAGAGAGAGAGAGAGAGCGACATGTGCGATTGCCACTGAAAAGCGCATGCTATTTGCATATCATTACTCGATGCGGGTCCATTTGTGTGTGTTTTTGGTTATCTGCACCTCTCTCTCTCTCTCTCTCTCTCTCTCTCTCTCTCTCTGTGTGTGTTCCTGGGTGAGGTGTGTGTGCACAGATTTCCGCGCCATCAAATCGAAACACTCTATAAATCAGTTTGACAAATACACAATCGATCAAGCTGGAAATCATTTGCAGCCAACTCCAACACAATCATATTAAAGATGCCAGCCAGAGGCGGCAAGTCCCGTTGTGCATTGGCCAGCTCTTTAATGCTATTGTTCATTAGCCTGTGCTCATTGCGCTCCACACTAACTATTATTTATTCATTACTCATTGCTTAATATGCATACTGATGCAATATTATGTATGTATTATGCATTCATCATTCAGTGCTCGTTCTTCATTATTCATTATTCCCTTACATATTATTCATTACTCATTATTCACAGCTCATATGCATAATTCATTATTTATCATGCATCAGTTATTATTCATTATTCATCATGCATTCATTACTCATTGTTCATTACTCATTAGTCATACTTCATTACATATAATTCACAATTCTTTACACAATTATTACCTATTCACTAATCAATTATTTATTATTCATCATGAATTATTTCATTATTCATTAGTCATCATTACCTATAATGTTGTAAGCATAATTCATTATTCATTATAAATTACTCATTATTCACTATGCGTTATTGATTATTCATAATTCATCATTCATGATTCATTATCATTATTCATTATGAATTACTCATTACTGACTCTATAGAAATCATCATTCATTACTCATCATTGTTCATTCGTAATTCAATATTAATTGTTTATCATTCATCATTAATTATTCATTACTCATCATTCATTACTCATTATTCATCAATCATCATTCATTACTCATTCATTCATAACTCATTATTCATTATTCATCATTCATTATTCATCATTCATTATTCATCATTCATTATTCATTATTCACTATAAATTACTCATTATTCACTATCTATTTCTCATCATTCCCTATACATTATTCATAGCTCATTACTCATTATTTTACGCATTACTCATCATTCATTTTTCATTATTTATCATTCATCATTCATCATTTATCGTTCATCATTCATTATTAATTTATAATAATTTCAATTATCGTCAAACAACATCCCGTGGATCTCCCTCCAATGTCTCCTCCATTGAAACCCTCCCTGCCCATAGGCCTCCATTCTACATATATGTAGGGTGGGTGCCTGTAGGCTGCTGTTTGCTTCTGTGAGTTAATTAACTCATTAACATAATCTTAATATCTCATCAAGTGTTCAACAAGCCAACCTTAGGACACATGTACATGCAGGAATGTGCCTCAGTTATAGTTAACATTCACATGTCGTCGTCCTCGTTGTCTTCGTCCTTTGTTGCTGTAGCTGGGTAGGCCCAGACATGACATGCCAACATGTTGCATGCAAAGTTGAGGGAAGCCGCTGTGAGTAATGCCTCGGAAATGGGGCCTGTGTAGGCGTGTAATTATTGCATTTCCAGCCAAATTAATAAATTGATTCGGTATCTGCGCACAGTCAATGAGCAGCATGATTAGGCGTGACGCGACAAAGAGTTGAGCTGCGGCTCAACTGAGTCGCATAAGGTGAAAGCTGAAGTAATTTAATTAGATTTCTCTCGCTCCCGCTCTGATCTATGTGGCGCGCTTGTAATGTCACTCGGCTGTAAATCAGAGGAAAGCAAATTAAAACTCAAGTACATTAAATAAATATCTTAAGCGGGGCCGAAAATGAAGAAAGTCAGCTAATAAATTTTGTAATTTTCATAAGGTATCAGCGAGGGTCTGGGCCAGGTGGCTTATGTTTACGGGTTTCAAAATGAAAAAAAGAAGAGAGAAGGAAAAGAATCTGAAGCGACGACAGCTTGTTGAATACAATTATGGTAGCTCGAGATTGCAACTTGAAGCGCGGTGTCCGCGATGATGAAGTTCCCACTTAGAGCCCGTAAGGGCAACAGCTAACAGCAACAGCTAACAGCTAACAGCTAACTGCTACGGCAGCAGCAGCCAGCAGCCAGCAGCTAGCAGCAGCACAAGTGCCACATTAACAAGCGGCAACAGCGAAAAACTTGGGACTTTTTATTACCCACTCGAGAGAAGGACGCCACGTGCTTATGAGAGGTGAGTAGTCAGCCACTCTCCCCCTCTCTCTCTCTCTCTCTTGGCGATTATATTTAATTTCTGCGTGGGCGCCGAGTCTTTGAACGGGTAGCCAATGTCCTGGGCCGCTGCAGCTGTGCCCGGAGGCTGTCACAAAGGATCACAGCGTTTATGAAACATTACAGCGAGTGGAGGCAGTGCCGTTAAGCAGTCCACCTACTCTTTGGCCAGAAGACAATAAGCAACATAAATTACATACGCAGCACAACAGACAGCAATTTACCTATACACACACACACACACATATATACACAGGTGGGCAGCCCGCCCACTTCGGGCTTCTTTTTAAGAAACGTAATGAAAACGTAAATCCCTGCGTGGCATTTACAACTCAACGCAATTTTTTGCCTGCCTCGCCCAATCGCCTGAGATTACCCCGGCGGACTCACGCTCCGCCTTTTTGCACACCTGCGAGTGTGTGTGTGTGTATGTAAAATACCTGTGTATAGACTCGAGCATATCTGCATTTGCGGCCTGTTTTTCGCACCTTTCGCCGTGCGCATCGCAATTTTCGCCAAGATCTGTGGGGATATAGCTCACTGAGCTGCCTGAATTTATTATGCGTAGTTTGCGGCTGGCGAAGGCGTTGCCTATGCGTGTGTGTGTGTGTGTGTGTGTGTGTGGGTCCGAGTGGGGGAACGCAATTTCAAGCAAATATGCAGCAAAATGTTGCCAGAGCCATAAAGATACTTGTCGTCAGCATTCGTCATAACGAATATAACAATTTGGTTATATCCCAAAATCCATTGGGACTGGCCTAGGCGGACTGTACATTGTATACCGTATACGGGCGGAGTAGCTGGCGTGGCTGCGGCCTTAAAGCAGAGGTTTTTGTGAGGCGAACACATGTTTGATGTGAATTTAACCTAAGTCAGCCTTTCAGCTGTTCGTCTATCTGCCCGTCTGGCTGTCTGACTGTCCGCCGGAGTGTACTTCCCTATGACAGAAGCTTTTCTAGTCAATGTAGACCTCTCCAGTTATGGCAGGCAACACATATACTATATATTATGTATGCTAGGGTATCTCGTAGTCTATCAAGTCTCCATTACATCCGTCTATCCGTACGACACAAGCTTTTCTAGTCAATGTAGACCTCTCCAGTTATGGCAGGCAACACATATACTATATATATTATGTTTGCTAGGGTATCTTCTAGTCTATCAAGTCTCCATTACATCCGTCTATCCGTACGACACAAGCTTTTCTAGTCAATGTAGACCTCTCCAGTTATGGCAGGCAACACATATACTATATAGTATGTATGCTAGGGTAACTCCTAGTCTATGAAGTCTCCATTACATTTTTCTACATATTTTATAAAAATCTCTTTTGCTTTTTCGTGAGTAATTCAGTTGCAGGTGGGCATTTTGGGGCAACTCTCAGCTGAAATGCGTAAATTGCCTCAACGCGCGTTGGTGGCCACCGAAAATGGTCTGTGAACTTTGTCTAATTAGAAAATCAGAGCTGCCAGCACACTGGCTGGCTGTGGCAATAGCCGCAGAGCGAAGATGAGGGGGAGAGTGGGAGGGATAGAGGGAGAGGTAGTCATAGTGGCAGTGGCATTGGTAGTTATGCAGCAAAGCCGCATCTATGCTGTTGCAACATAATTCCGTTATGCAGCAGGAGCCCACACGCAACCACCCACCCACCGGGAGTCTGTGGCAGTTGGAAAAACAAAGGCAAACCAATTTAGTATGCAACACGCTGCCGCAGCGCTCTGTCTGGGTGGTAGAAAAGTGTTTATAATTAGTGATTGCGTTTCTGCCAGATCGTTTGCCATAGTTTGTTATTGTTAGTTGTTGATGTTGCTGTTGATGTTGTTGTTGCTATTGTTGTTGTTGTTGTTGTTTTGCCAGATATTTCCCTACCTTTTTTTTTGTTTTCTGTTGTGCGCCACAGGTTGCAATGCAATTAGCAAACGAAATGACCAAAAAGCCGCCGTCAACGCATTGTGCCCATCTAACGACTTGTTAATTAAATAACTCCGTGAACATATATTTGCATTTGGACTCCATTGGCCAGTACACTGTGTGGGCCAAAGGTCAGCTCGGTTCGTCGAGAGGGTCAGGCCATCAAATATGGCTGGTTGCAGCCACAACAGCAACAGCAACAGCAACAATCGACGGTCATTTCGTGTTGACATTAACCCGTTAATTGCATTTCCATGTTTGTTGTCTATAATCAGTTCAGGCTCAGCTCGAACTTGCCTATAAATGCTGCCGCGCGGTCCTCCTGTTACATAGAGATTACGGCCTAATGAGCGCGCTTCAATTATGCCACAAAAGCGAGCCAAGCAGCGACACGTACTTATGGATATATGCAAATATATAAGTATATATATGTATGTGGGGGTCTTCAAGGATAACGTCTGCTTTTTATGAATATGTGATTTTGACGTAATTTGGGTCTAACATGAAATCTGCATCAGCCAAATCAATAATTAAGAACTCAAAAGTCAGTGCCGAGACTCTTGAAGCCAGAGCAAGGAGAATTTGTTTGGCTCAAGCTTGTATAGGGAATATACTATATATAATACTATAAGCATATGGAACTATATGTATAATAATATAGGAGTATGGGAGAGACACTTTATCACTATAGACACATACGTAGGCCAATAGACATTTTGAGTAAAGGGTATACTTTAGTGTAAGAAGAATGTTCCTATTATCATTTGAAGCTCTCTCAGCTGAGTTCAGCATAGCAAGGTGCAAACCTTCAGATGGCTAGGGCAGTCTCCCCATGTCGCCTTCAGCTACCCATTTCCTGCTGAGATATCTCTACCTAAAAAATACTCTTGGCCATGATAAATGTACTTTAGTAAAGACTTCCCCATATATGTTTTTCAGCTACTTCTCCAACTGAGACTTCGAGTTGCTGAAACTTTCTCATTCTCCAGCTAAGGTAGTATTTAATCACTTTAATCTGGCATATCTATCTAGCCTCTCAAATCACGCTCCAGCTCTACACTAACAGAGATTTCATACCCTTTCCTTTCTCCATAGATTTTTCTATAGTTCGTTTTCTGGTATTCCTTCCTAAGCTAAGGTAGACTTCACCTCAGGTTATCTTCTGCTACACACTTTGCGCTGGCTTAGATTTCCAGCAACTCAGGTATGACTATTCACTGGAACTCTCTTTTAACAGATATTTCATTTCCTTAGCTTTCCTTATAGATTTCGCAATAGTTCAGCCACACCTTCCTTAGTTCATTTTCCAGCAACTTCAGACTTTCAGACTTCACACCTCACGCTGCAGCTCTACACTTTCATCTCGCATATCTCTCCAGCCACTCAACTATGCTCACTCAGAGATTTCATTCCCTTTCCTCTCCAGCAACATCTTCAATTCATTCGTTGATCTGGTGGTCAGATAACCCATTTCATAGATCTCTCTAGATTAATCGCATACTCTCTCTTCATACTCTCAATGCTAATGACAAATATTCACTCGGCCTTAACCATCGCAGATCTCTCCTTAGCATTTGCTGCCATCTGTGCCGCTGTCGGCAAATGGCATTTTACATCGTAAGGAGAGCCAGGCGAAAGCAGCGGAAACTGCGGAAAAGTGGTGAGTTCTTTGCTGTTGTGGTTTTCCTCAGTATGGAAATCGAAGGGGAGGATGGGGTGAATGATAAAACGAAATGTTTTTTATAATCTTTGTATAATATAGAATTGAGTCATTTGTGGTGGTGTGGAGAGATATGCGTGAAATGGGTCTATGATTTGTGGCATGTGATGAGATACTAAAATGTATAAAGCATACAGAATACAGTATGGAGCATACAGCATACAGCGAAAGGCATACAGCATACAACATATATCATACATCATACTGTATACAGCATACTGCATACTGCATACAGCGAACATCAAGTATCAAACAGCATACAGCATACCGCATACATCATACAGCTACATCATACAGCATACAGCATACTGCAAACTGTATACAGCGGACAGCACACAGCATACAACATTCAGAATACAGCATACAGCATACAGCTTACAGCATACAGCATACAGCATACAGCATGCATCATACAGCATACATCCAAAATTTAACCAAAATCAAAATTGCATAAAATCGACATAAAACTAACAATCAAAATTTGGGGACTCTAACTCCAAAGACGTGGGAGATATAATTTATTAACTGAATTTCGATAACGTCAATCGCTTTCACTTTGAAGTAAATAATGTGCTCTTAACATACTCTGACATGTATATGTATATGATTGATATATGTATGTAATATATTTTCTATATAATTATATCTAGAGACTTTATCTATACATATCTCTATAGTTTATCTATGTATATCTATACGCTATATTTACTATAGAATATAACTCTACATTTTGTACTCATGTCACTCTCCCTGTACAGTTCTCCCACTCACTTCTTCATAATCAAATAACACCTTGATTGGCTGCATATATATAATTTGCTCTATCATTCCTTCATTTCGCTCGATTTCTGGCCTAAATTGCCATTAGCTGAAGTTCGTTTTGGTTTTCGGCTTTCGCTCTGGGCGCAACAAACAGCCTGGCAGAAGCGGGGGCTTCAAGGGCGTTGTTTTGGGTGTGCGCATTCGTCGTGAAATCGTTTCAATTCATTTCGCTTAAATTTAAATGAGTCTGTTTGCTTTGCCTGCCAATTGGCTCGCGGGCATGTTTCAAGCTGTGTCGCCTGCCCCGTCCCACTCCCACTGCCCCACGACCACCCCACGACCTCGACCTGTTCTATTGAATACCCATTTTGAAGTTGAGTATTTTGCTGTGGCACTGCTGCTTGATTAGCCAACACCCACGCATGCACTCGCTTGCTCTCTCTCGCTCGCTCTCTCTCTCTCTCTCTCTCTCGCTGTCTCGCTCAATCAAAAATACGCAGTTTGAAATTTTAAATTTGTATTTGCATATAATTTGCATCTCAACGCTCGCATATGTCACAAAATAAACAATCAGCAAAACTCCTGATTGTGTTGGCGAGCCTCAGAGCCAGTTGTTGGCGCACTCTGAGTGCTCTTGCCATGCACGTTCGCCAGGTGAAGAGAGAGTATATGGGAGAGAGTCTATTGGAGAGAGTATATTGGAGAGAGTATATTGGAGAGAGTCTATTGGAGAGAGTATATTGGAAAGAGTCTACTGAAGAGAGTATATTGGAGAGAGTATATCAGGTTGAGGTATATTGAGAGTATATAGGTTTTGGGCAATGTTCAGCTTGTCTCAGACTGACTATACGCTAGCTAGAGGCTTGATATTTGGTATAAGAATATATAGAACTACTCAGACTACTCTAAACATTCACTGTGAAAGTGGTTGATCGATTATGATTATATCTTTATACTATATAATTTCAATTAAGCCACCATAACATGCTCAAGTCAAGGCCACAGCTGACCTCCTCTTAGACAAACTCTGTGCCACGTCCACCTTTGACCATTTGCTTTACCCATAAACGAGCATCGTCCAGTCGCTTACGCCCGCTGGCTACAATTCTAGTCTGTTTCACAGGATTCTTTTGAATCTGAGACTAGGCAAATGCGCCTAAACGTATTGAACTTTAATAAATTACAGACAAATTCACTTGCTGCTGCTGCTGCTGCTATCGAGCTGTGTTTGTTGACATTTGCTGGAATTTAAATCAATATCAGTTGCTTTTTATTTTGTTTTTATATTTTGGAGCACAGGTTGAGCGCACAAGCTGAACTGAATGTTGATTCGCATGAGTTTGCTGAAGCTGACTGAGCACCAGCATTGACTGACTGCAGCAGCAGCAGCAGCAGTTTGATGTTTGCTAAAGAGTGCTATATAGACAGATATATATTTATATTTACAGATATATTTATACATATATACTATATATATTTATCTATCTAGCGAGCTGTTGGCAACCTCTTGGCTAGACTTTGACTGGAGCCGAGCTGAGCTGAGCTCATTTCTCTGTCTTGTGCGCTCGCTGCTTGTAGAGCTGATTTCAGCTGCTGCTGCTCGCTGCTGGCTGCTAATTGAAATTGATGTTGATTGACTTTTATTGCGCTGTTATTATTGTGCTCGCCCCCTAAGAAAATAGTGCTGTGAGTGCAGCGATTTGCTGCAGTCTGACATGCGCCGTGTGTGGCCAGCGAAGCGGCGATATAAATTTTTTGAAGAGCGTGCAAAATCGAAACTGCAAATTGTTAAAAAGGCTGACAAAAGTGCCTTCGAAGTGGCAGCATATGTACTCCATATGCCAGTTAAGACCACGGACAAGGGCTCTCGCTCCACCCCCGCCCCTACTCACAGCTCTGCTGTCCCGCTACATGAAGCAATAACAATAAAAGTATTGGCTGGATTTTCCAAATGGTTGCATTTCATAAGACTTTCACTATATCGTACAGCCCTGACAGGGCGAGCTCTGTTGTTCTCTGTTGTCTCATACAGCACCACCCCGACCACCCACCCCCTCCCCTACTAGACAGCACAAACTGTCGAAGGGCTGCCAGCGCAGATGATAATGTTGGCGTGGCTGTTACTGTTGTTCTTGCCCATTCGAAAGGTGTAATGATGGGTATATTAGTTTTGTGAAATGGTATGCTGCAGGCTGAAGGAAGAAGATATGGAATATACCAGAAAGTATATCGTATACCGTATACCGTATAGTATATCGAGAGAGTATGAGAGCTTGGCTCTGCCTGTCTGTCCACCTGTTCCAACGTTAGACCTTTAAGAACACACATCACAGGCAGCATATTCACGAAATCGATAAATATCGATAACTTTAATACATTTACAATTTTGTATTGGTAAGGGTATATTCCAGTCGTGCACTCCCCATTACCTGACTGTGTGGATTCGTCGATCTCGAAACTTTAAAGCTTCATCTAGTCCTTTATCATGGACAGTATATGCCATCAATCGATAAATATCGATACATCTTTTATATTACAAGTCTTTTTGATGGTTAGGGTATATTCCAATCGTGAGCTCCCCACTATCTGCCTGTGTGGAGGCTTTAAAGCTTTATTTACTTCCATATCATAGGCAGTATGTCCAGGAAATCGATTAAATCGATATATTCGATACATTTTAAGTTTTAAGTTTGCAGGTTATGGTATCTTGCCGTCGTGCACTCCCGCCTGCAGCCCACTTAGTTATTTCTTTATCCAACAATTGCAGTGCAGCTCAGCAGTTTAAAGTTATTGAAGTTTTGTGCAGTGTCCGCTGAGGCGTAGCCGAGAGTTCGCTTTCAATCTGTAAATTGCTTTAATCACTGCGCTGTTTCGTATTTCTTCTTTTTGTTTTGTTATCTCCGAGGCGGAGCATCCCCCGCACGGAGAGCGGCAGCCACCCTCGCCGAGCGAGTCGAGCGATGTTGATAAGCTGTGACAAAGTGCGTTTAGATAAGCTCGTGCACGCTTATGAATTCGTAGCTTGTCGCTGCTGAGTCCTTTAAAAAATAAAAATGGAAACTCCTTTTCAATTTCTGATCGCTTGGGCGAGATAATATCGAATGTCAATGTCAAAGTGGGTTAGCTGCAACGTTCGCTTCCTCTCTACCTACCTCCCTCCCTCCCTCTCTGTTCGTGTTGAAGTTATCCTTTTCGGATGTCCTTCGCGCTGTACTTAACTGATGTCGCTGCTGTCTGGAGAAGTCCTGGAGCAGTTGCACTTAATGCACGACATGCGCGACATTTTATCAGCTTCGATGGCAATTTTCGAGTGATTTGTAAGCAATTGCTTTGAATTTACGAGACACAGACACAAACACTTTGCTGATGACATAGCCATCGACGCAGTCCCCCAGCGCAGCGGTTCATATGCACCAGAAGCAACGACTGCATGCGGCTGGCTGACAGGCCGAGTGGAGGCAGCGCTGGTCAAGTTGAAGCCCATCAAGATTGACACCAGAGCAGTATTGTGTCAAAGAGCGTTCTGCGTGAGAGACAAAGAAGAATGGCAATGGCGAATCCTGGAGACCTATCTCAACAGACCAAACGCTCTTTCTTGATGAGAGAAACTCCTTCATCTTCATCAGAGGATTTCTGATCTGTATTCAAGCACCTTAAGATAGACAATGTCAGCATCTGATGGAAAGTTCTGAGAGAGAGAGAAAGATGAATGGCATTATTTAAAGAGGAGCTTGGTATATAGACATGAGTGTGGCCTGATGCCTCCTGTAGCAGGAGCTATCTTTAGCAGGAGACCTTTTTTTCCCTTCCGAAAGAGATCCCTTCTTGGGGAGAGATCCCTTCCTAAGAAGATATCGTACTAAGGAGATATCTTCCTTAGGAGGTCCCTACCAAGGAGATTCCTTCCTTAGGAGGTCCCTTCCTCAGGAGATCCCTTTCTAAGGAGATTCTTTCGTTAGGAGATTCCTTCCTGAGGAGATCCCTTCCTGAAGAAAATCCTTCCTGGAGAAAACCCTTCCTGAGGAGAGTAGAGTAGAGTCAGTCTACAGCTTGAATGAAGAACTGTTGGTTGAGCCAGGAGAAGGGAAATGAGTCTAGCTGAAGTTCAGAAGTTCGCTTCACTCTGAGCTTACAGGTTTCCCTCTACACTCCCAACTCAGTTGCAATATCTGAACAATGCCTATATCTATATCAATCTCACCTTTAGCTGACTGAAGGAAGCGCTCAACTGCCCACGAATGCTAATGGAGCTGTGCAAACCGAGTGGACTAAGCCGAAACAGATGAGTGTGCCGCGTGTGGAGACAGAAAGCAAAACAAACCGAATGATGCTCGAAGAGGAGAATACAACGATGGGCGGAAGTGGGCGGATTCGGCCAAGGGGTGAACGGGCGGAGACAACCTGAAGTCGAGCGAGAGCTGGAATCTGAGTAAGCAAGGAATCCGTATCGTGGTGCAATTTCACAGAGGCAAGGCAGGCGACGTGCTGAGTAGGCTTAAGACAGCAAAGAGCGCTTACACATACACCCACTCACACACCCACACACACACTCACCCACTCATACACTCACATAAAGTGCACATATAAATGTGATTGAAAGACACTCGAATCGCTTTGCCTCTCTGTGCAGAGGCAATCAACTTATCTCCATTGAAATTGTAATCCACTCTGATAACCAGTTAGCTTACACCACTCCCGCTCCCGCCCCCACGCCAGTGGAAAAACAATTTAAGTTAATTTTCAGTTGGTTTTTTAGTTGTTGTTGTTGTATAATTCAAGAAGTTTGTGACCCAAACTCCTGGCCCGAGTTGAAAAAGCAAACCAAAAGCCAATCGCTGTTTCAATTTCCATTAACATGCGCCGGCGACCCAGGCCAATAAAATAAAGAATATATATGCAGCAGCAGAGGCAGCAGCCACATAAGCAAATATACCATATATATGTATATATGTGTGTCGATATATGTATGTATGTGGTGTATATGTCTAGGTAGCCAGAGTTTGTATTGACTGTTATTTGTTTTTCTAAACTGCCGCCGAAGTTGCGGCGGGCAGAGAGCAAAGGTGTGCAGCGACTGCTCGAATGCTATATCTGCACTTAAGTGTATTGAAAATTATTGCAAAAATATAATTGAATTGCCTCCATGCTGCTACCTGCTCGATGCTCGATGCTAGATACTCGATACTCACCTGTGCACCCCCTTCTGGCAGTACTCCCGAGAGTATGTTGGCTTTCATAGCTGGATTAGTTTATGTGGCTTGGCTTCATCTCGTTGTTGTTGTTGTTGTCGTTGTTTGTTGCTTGTTTGCCATGTCGCGTCGGAGCTTGATTTATTTTTAGTGGAAAGCTTTTTCAACCCATTTGCTTAGTGCTCCTGCGGGCCACAGATATTTTGCGCAGTGTATTGCATGAACCCTAAGTGGAAAGCCCATGCCAATCATCAAATCAAAAACAATCCTACGACTCTTATTATAAGCTGTGACGTGTTAGGAGGTGGGTGAGAAGGAGAGGGAAGACGGGAAGAAGGAAGGTGAAAGATGGAAGATAGAAGATTGGAGATGGAAGTTGGAAGATGAAAGACGGAAGATGGAAGAGGGGAAAAGAAAGATAGAAGATGGAAGAAGGAAGATGGTAGATGGAAGATAGAAGATGGAAGAAGGAAGAAGGAAGATGGAAGATGGTAGATGGAAGATGGAAGAAGGAAGAAGGAAGATGGTAGATGGAAGATGGAAGATGGGAGATGGAAGAAGGAAGATGGAAGATGGTAGATGGTAGATGGTAGATGGTAGATGGTAGATGGTAGATGAAAGATGGAAGATGGAAGAAGGAAGATAGAAGATGGAAGAAGGAAGATGGAAGATGGTAGATGGTAGATGGTAGATGGTAGATGGTAGATGGTAGATGAAAGATGGAAGAAGGAAGAAGGAAGATGGAAGATAGAAGATGGAAGATGGAAGATGGAAGATGGAAGATGGTAGATGGTAGATGGTAGATGGTAGATGGTAGATGGTAGATGGTAGATGGTAGATGGTAGATGGTAGATGGTAGATGGAAGATAGAAGATTGGAGATGGAAGAAGGAAGATGGAAGATGGAAGATGGTAGATGGTAGATGGTAGATGGTAGATGAAAGATGGAAGATAGAAGATGGAAGAAGGAAGATGGTAGATGGAAGATAGAAGATGGAAGAAGGAAGAAGGAAGATGGAAGATGGTAGATGGAAGATGGAAGAAGGAAGAAGGAAGATGGTAGATGGTAGATGGTAGATGGTAGATGAAAGATGGAAGAATGAAGAAGGAAGAAGGAAGATAGAAGATGGAAGATGGAAGATGGAAGATGGAAGATGGTAGATGGTAGATGGTAGATGGTAGATGGTAGATGGTAGATGGTAGATGGTAGATGGTAGATGGTAGATGGTAGATGAAAGATGGAAGATGGAAGACGGAAGATTTTAGATGGTAGATGGAGGATAGAAGATAGTAGATGAAACATGGCAGATGGAAAAAGGAAGATGGGAGATGGAAGATGGAAAACGGAAGATGGCATATAGATGATAGATAGATGATAAAATATAGATTACAGATAATAGAGTTTATAGAGATGATATATAATAGACGATAGGAAGGTATACCCCTCATACACCCACACCCAGGCGACTCCAATTAGACTCCTCCTAACTGCTAGCACACATTCTTTAGCGATTTGTCGGCGATTTCTCACTTATCTCACCTAAGATCGACTGGGCCAAAAGCGATTCCCAATCGAGCTTAGTTTATAGTTGTGTCTAGACTCTATTTTACAACCTGCATGCGCCAGCTTCCTGTTGGCTTATTTGTGTATAATAATTTATGAGGGTCGAAGGTTAGCATCGAGCCAAAAACCCGAACAAGAAATCGTTCTCTAAATTACGCCACACTCGAAAGGGTTGAGCACGGGGCTTAATGGCTTTATGTGCGCCTCGGGGCATTGCCAAATGAGGGGGCCTTTCGCTACCACATATGAGAGACTCAGCCTGAATGCTTTGTGGAGGCAGCGGCGATAAATGAACTTGTTAAATGAGATGGATAATTTTTGCTCCTATTAGCGATGCTTTATTAATAACGGCTCCCATGGCAGCCAGTCGCTACAGTCTGCTGCCTCGCATACCAATTGCAATTTCCAGCCTAAGCTGAGCTTACAATCTGCAAAAAAAAATCTACTGAGTGATAGGCGGGAGTGCATGACTATGAGATACCTAGACCGGAAGCCTGCAGAGCTAGTAATCATTCTTGTAATATATATCTATATATATATAGAAATAAATGGAGAGAGCTTATGCGCTTCCTCCCTCCAGCATGCGGAAGATGCCGATTGAACTTGGGATCTAGCTGTACTATCGCAATGAAATGGCATCCAAATGTGTGTATATGTCTAAGATCAAGAATTATCTATTGAAAATTAGCTTTACTTTCATTTTCCAAGCTTATAGACTCCTATCTTTAATGATGCTTAAGTTACTCATATAAATCCAATTTTGATTATCGATATTTATCGATATTACAGAGATGGATTATGATATCAAAGAAAACTGAACAGCTTTTAGATCGTGTTATATTTATGAATCTATATTCGAATTTTCAAGTCTTTATCTTTTGTAGTTCTCGAGCAGCAGAGAAAGATGAAGAAGGCTGGTTGGAAGCAGCTGCTACATCGACTCACCTGTTTCTACTGATCCATGCTTTCACCTTCTACATAAACTCGCACCTCAAGCAAGATACCCTTTCTTAGTCCTCTGCAATGGATAGCTCTTCAGGATCCCCTGCAGTTTTTAATGTCGAGTATTTGCTGGTGCTGGTGCTATTCCTCTAGTGTCGCCGTCCTCTCTGGCCGCTCAGCTGCCCCGCTGTGCGGCGCTCGCACTGCGTTATCACGCGGCTGCAATCGACGCCCCGCCCTCTGCGAGTTTTGTAACTTGTACTAATTCGGTGAGTAAGTGTGAGAGAGGGTGGCGGCCTTTATGAGGATGTCGTGTACGGAGCACATTCATTAGGCCAACAAACCGACTCATTATAGCCGCCTGCTCATTGCCATTTGCCATTTGCTATTGGCTCTTTGCTGCTTACTGCTTGCTGTTTACTGTTTGCTGTTTGCTGCTTAATATTTCAATATTTTGACATACGCAGCAAAAGTCAGAGAGTTTAAGGGCCGCACCCAATCAACCCCCTGGCAGCCACCCCCCGGCAATCCCGTTTCTTTAAACACGCTTCGCGCCGCGGGAGATGCGCTCGTCGTTCGCCGGCTGGCTGCAAATTAATTTTATGTAGGTGGACAGCAGCTCGCAGCGGCCATATATTTCCTCATGCAACTGAACTGGCTCTGGCAGAGCTCTCTTATTTTCCTTGCGAAAAATTATTGCGGTTTTTCTTTCGGCCTTTTCGGCTCTCTTCCTTCTTTTTTGTTGCGTAATGAATTTTTATTGTGATGGCGCATTTGGATTCACTTCCCGACTACAGTCCGTCCGGCTCGTCCGCCTGCAGCTGCACTTTATCTTTGACTGCGGGCGCGGCGCTTACTCAAGCATGTGAAAATCGCTCATTACTGGCTGCGGCCAGCGGAAGTATTTCCCTGTTTTCACCAAGTATTTAACATAAATCTTAAAGATTCAGCATTCAATATGGCCTCCGGGACATTTGAGTAGCGAAACATGTGTACAGAGTCTGTACTACATGGCAGATATGTACACATATATGGGTATTATATAGATCATATATAGTAATTGCTTGATACTGCAGGAATGTTGAGTGGAGAAATGCAAATTGGATTATTTTTATGTGTAATTATGGATTCTTTTATGAAAGTCTTGAAGACTTACTTTAAAGCTCGTCAAGTCTTGAGAAAGAATATTCTCTCTATCTATCTATCTATCTATCTATCTATCTATCTATCTATCTATCTATCTATCTATCTATCTATCTATCTATCTATCTATCTATCTATCTATCTATCTATCTATCTATCTATCTATCTATCTATCTATCTATCTATCTATCTATCTATCTATCTATCTATCAATATATCTATCTATCTATCTATCTATCTATCTATCTATCTATCGATCTATTTATATATGTATCGATCTATCTATCTATCTATCTATCTATCTATCTATCTATCAATATATCTATATATCTATCTATCTATCTATCTATCTATCTATCTATCTATCTATCTATCTATCTATCGATCTATTTATATATGTATCGATCTATCGATATCTCGATCTATCTATCTATCTATCTATCTATCTATCAATATATCTATATATCTATCTATCTATCTATCTATCTATCTATCTATCTATCTATCTATCTATCTATCTATCTATCTATCTATCGATCGGTCTATCTATCTATCTATCTATCTATCTATCTATATTCTCATCATCTCAATTTCTTTTGATCTCATTTGAGCGAACCAGGAAGGTAGGGAGCTGTTCTATAAATCCTTGACATAAACTAATATTATATTAAATATTACCTATAGGGAAACTAACATTAGCTATCTAATCTCAGTTCTCAGCTGCAATCTAGCGAAGTTTCAGAAAATCTACTCATTCGGAAACTCAGATTCTCAATATGAATCCAAATCAAATCGAATCTTTAAACATTTTGAAGCAAATGACGAGCTGTGGCTGCGCAGCCATTGGGAAAATGCACAGAGAGCAGCAGAGTCAAGGCCGCTGGAGTTGGTCTGGGGCCTGTGGTTGGGGTCTGTGTCACGTGCCGCTCATTAAACGCATAACTTGATATTTTTGCAAAAAGGCAGCTGGCAGCTGGGAGCTGGGAGCAGCCGCGCTGATTGCTGGCAACTGTTTGTTACCTTTCAGGGATCATCGTCAGCCCAGCGAGAAATCTCTTTGTGCCGCTGCAAACTGTTGTTGCTGCTGCTTTATTATGGCCGTCGCAGCTTTTGTTTTGCGTGTGGCAAATCTGTGGCTTAATGCATATTTCAGGGCTGCCTGTCAGAGGCGGCTGCTAGCGGCAGGGGGTGTGGCGAGAGGCCAGACCGCAACCCTTCTCAAAGCAAGACGTCGACGACGCACGGCTGCTCGAGCTCCTCCGAACACGTTTAGACTTCAAGAGCGTTTGAGCGTAAATTAATTAGGCCAATTAAAACATCTTAATTGAGCTGCTGGCACAGCGACACCAAAAGTCACCAGCCCAGCGTCAGACTTTTCCATCGCTGTCTCTCTCTCTGTCTCTGTGTCTCTGTCTCTCTTTGTTTTGTCTTTGCTTCTATTCGTCACTCTCTCCATATATTATATACACTTGTTCGTGCAGTCAAGAGGAGTGTATTTGCTCTTTGTGTCAGCTTCCTTTTAGCTATGGGGTTAGAGACTCGAAGTGTTGAGAAGGATACACACTTGAATTTCCCAGGAGAACCTACTCTGAGCACTTACTATACTTACTCGCTAGACTTACTTTGATTCCTAGGAGTATGGTCTTTGAAATATAGACTCATGTGTTCCACAATATACAGAAATATATTGTAATATGAGGGCCAGGCACAAGAGGCAAGTTCTGGCCAAACATTTGATGAGGGCTCTCTCGCCAGATCTCCTCTGCAGATGGACTGAAAATGATATATTTCATTGATCAAATAGGTTATTCCAACAATTAAGAGAAGATTAGCTGTTTGATTACATTTTAACTGTACTAAAGCGTGTCCTTATGATCGATGAATCTCCTTCCACTGAGAGGTGAAGCTAGTTGACCTTTCGGAGAATCTAAATCCTCCAGACTTTTACAGCCACAAAGCTGTCAGCTGATGTCTTCTTTGAGATAATCAAAAATCTTATGTTATAGACATTCTTTAGGGCTACTATACTTTATATCTCTTCTTTCTCTAGAACTGATCTGAGTAAGCTTTTGCAGCTGATCCTCTGCGAGCTATCTGTAAGGATAACAGTTGATCCTTGTTACTTTATAAGTGTTTCACTCATGTAAACCTCTTTTAACACCATGCATAAGTATCACACAGTCAGTCAGTCTCGTCTGTGCGCCTTAACTGCTCTCTCTCGCTTATCAACAGCTGGCAGTTGCTATCTCTCTCCCTTCCTCCCTCTCTCTATCTCTCTCGCCGTTTATCTTAATACTTTCTGCCTGGGCCAAGACTGAATTTGCCTTTGTGCCATTGTCCACGCCACAATTGTGGCAGCATTTTGCGTTTTCTAGCGTTTGGGCTAATTGCATTAATTGGCACTGCGATTTCGTCGTCTGCCTCTGCCTGTGGCCTCGGCCGGCTTCAATTTGAATGTGAATTGCTTCTCGGGCAGTGATTTGGCAAATTGAAACGTCTTGATTTAAATACAGCTAGGCGCAGTGACGTCTGCAGTTGCTGTGGTTACATTCCGCAACATTAGCCACTGAAAGTTGAACAAGTTTTCACTATCAATATCTAAGGGGCTGTCGCATAACTCCTAAGCACCACCAGCACCACCACCACCAACAACAATTCTAGAAAAAGAGTTGCAAACTAAGTTTCAGCTAAGGGGCCCGTCGATTCCCCAAAGTCACATAACTTCGACGTCAAAGGCTGTCGAGACTGCGACTGCGAGTGCGACTGCACTGAAAGGAGTAAATTCTCGAGCCAAGACAGAGCGTCGAGTGTCTTCCTTTGTGTTTTTTTTCTTTTCTTTCTTTTGCTCAAAAGGAGAAAAAATGGTTAAGGGCAACTTTTCACATTATTTTTGGAGCCATTTCGACCTCATTGAAGCGCAACACAAAACAGCAGAAAGTGCCACCGATGCCTCCGACATAAACTAGAGAGCAAGCGAACAAGGGCAAAGAAATCTATTTGTGATTTATACAAGGGCTGCTGCCGTTGCCGTTGCCGTTGCTGCAGGAGAGACCCAAAAATTTGTGGCTAGAGACTGGATGTCTGGAGGAGGTGTCCGTGGCCGTGTCTGGAGCTCTCTCTCAGGGCACCCACGTCGACCGTAAAGTGCAGGGACTGCCAGCAGCCTCTCGATGACGCCTAACGACTTGTGAAGCAATTCAGTTGAAAGCTGAGCTCACTTCGGTAAATTCCTTGAACAACAACCAGAGGGGGTTGGCAGAGGTAGCACGCCGAGGCGTTCACTTTACGCCGGTTGCGACATGATTGCGTTGCCATTTCTGTTTATGCAACTCAATAAATCAAGTGAAATCCTCTCCGGTCCCTGCAATTCCGAGCGTCAACGAAAATGGGGCGCCGTGCTGTCCAGCCCCGGACAGAAAAAATGAAGAGCAGAAGTAAAGGAGACAGAGAGAGAGAGAGAGAGAGAGAGAGCGCAACAAAGACGCGCCGTAAAAATAGTTAAAGGCCGGACGGGAAAGCAACGGGCGAATGGGCAAACGAAATGGAAACTGAAACCGAAACTGATTTCACGCCGTGCGAATATCAATTTCAAATTTGCCAAAGCAAAACCAAGAGCCAGGAATTGCCCCAATGCCCTGGACGACCGCAAGGTGGACGGGTGGACCTCCACACTCCAGCGCACAGCTTGAACCACTGCGATTGGGGAATGCTCGACTAGAGAATGCCCTGAGCAGGCAGACTGGCAGCTGTCTCTATAGACTCATGTATGTAAAATGCCAGCTGCTCTCCACAGCACTCCATAATGGGAAACAGCCCGATTGAACTCGGGTTCTAGATGTGCGATCTCCATGAAACTCTTAAGGCAGACAAGTGACATACAGGTGAGCATATGTCTCAAAGATAAAGACTCTAACAGTTGAATAAGGGTTTATCTTACGATAATACTGTAATAGAGAAAGTTTTCCAGAATGAATGGAGCCATCACAGAAACATTCCTACAAGATTCGGCAGCTCTAGCCTGAATGGTCTCCAAGTTATGCTCGGAAGTCCTATATATCGATATTTATCGATATTATGCAAATAAGTTGAGTTACAGAATGAAAAATGCTTACGTTTTACAGCGTAAGCTATAAAGAATATATATATCTAAACTGCCAAGTCGCTAACCTTTACAGTTTCCGAGATATTTACATTCAAAATGAGGAACCACGGGCCAGCCGCTTATAGCCCTGTCGATGCTGCTCAGCCTTATGGCTGTATTTTATGGCATCCTTCACGCCTGCTTCCGCCTATTACATCAATTGGCACGAAAACAATATACCCTAAATTCCCACTTTAAATGGGTACAGCGAATCCCAAGGAAAAGGGCTCGGAGCAGGGGGCAAGGGCATGGGTAAGGGGTAAGGGTTAGAGCGCTCAACATGCTTAGTTCTAGTTGCTGCTTGTTGTTATTTGTCTGCCCTGGCGCGTTCTGGCTTTTTATTGCGCGGCTGGCCACGCGTCTAATGAAGTGCTGATTGTACGAAGCGACCCATGCAGCGAGTCGAGGGTGCTCCAGACTCGCCCACTTCAAAGCCAGCAACGGCAAGAGACGACAGACGGAGCTGCCACAGTTTCGGTTGACCTTTCAATAAGATTCAAATAAGTGTTGAAGCTGCTGCCTGTGGCTTCCTCTGGCATTTGTTTTGTTGCCTAAAGCGATGCATGACGCCAGTCACGTGGCCACCCATCTGTGTATCTCTGCCCGGGCTAACAGCATTATCCAATTCACACATGTCTACAGTCTATAGTCTCTTATTTATATATATGTGTGTGTGAGTGCTGCATAACGGCTTTGGCACGCGGCCTGCATTCACGCACAAATATATCTTCGGACTGTCTCATTGTCTGCTTCGCTCGCCTTCCGATTCTATATTATTTCTATCCGAGCTGTAATCTGTTTCTCATAAATTCAAATCAGCTAACGCCACATAGATACACCAGTATCCTTATTGTCCATGAGATTTATGTGTCTGTAGCGGGCATAGACAAAAATATGAACAGTTCATTTCGATTTCTTTTTATGTTGACGCAAGCAAAAGGCAAATGAGTCTATTGGATGCGAGAGAGTTGCAAATATATAGAGGAATCCATCAACTTTTGTGATAGAAACTTTCAGTTTATATAGTTGGGGAGCTATGAATCAACTTATACTTCTGTATGCGTCTGGCTGGCAGGTTGAAGAAGCAGAGAGCTATATAGTGTGGTATATCATCTGTTGACCTGAATCTCTCACTTTGTATAGTAAACTAGACTACATATGTGACTGGAGGATAGTTGTCGAATGAATTAGGCTACAGAGGGGAGTAAAGAATATGAAAGCAATCCATATAGTGAATCAATACATATCCTCTACTGATCTGACTCTTAAGTAGTTGACTTGACTAGACTATATGACAGAACTTTCAACATCCTGGGAGAGTGATAAATAGATAACTATTACTCTCTATTGAATGACTTAGACTTCCTCAAAGAGTAGTGAATAGGTAAACATTCTAGTGTTATATATAGAGAGAGAGAGTGCTTAATCATCTACTCTACTGAATCTGAATTTGATATACTACCAGAATCCCCATAGACCACTTTATCCTCATTACTCTCAGACTCCGACTCAGAGAGCAGTCTGCCATTCAATGCTTTCGATCCAATCTAAACCTATTCTTCAGACACATCTTTACAATATATATTCCTCTCTTAATAACCTTGTACCTACTTCAACCTCAAGCGAGTATCAGGCAGTCAGTCCTTCCGTCGGACTTGCTTCTATTGCGTCTTCTGCGTAGCCAGCACAGAATCCGTGCAGGAAGTTGAGCCAAAAACTTTGTCTGCGCCAAGACAATGGACCCAAACACGCATTTCCAGTGGCCGTCGAGGCAGACGCGCCGCTTGCCAGCAACCAGTCCCCGCCATCCATGTGCTCGAATGTGCATCATCGTAATCATCGCCGGCGCTGAATACTCATCGTTGTGCGTTGATTTATGCGCTCTTGGCAGCTATCCAAACTTAATTACAAAGAGCACAAAAAAAAAACCAAACTCGAATCGACGCTTTAAGGTGCTCAAAATAGCAGAAAATTGATAAACAATGAAAATTGAATTGTGAGTCTCGCGTTTCACAAGGGGTTGCAATCCAGCAGTCCAAGGGTAGCGAAAGTTCCTCGGACTTTTTAATCCACGACAAGGGAGTGTCTCTGCCTCTGACACGCCCAACTCCCCCTGGCCGTAGTAAAAAACTTGTTAATAATGTAAACAAACTTTGTACGCACAACCCCAACAGCTACACGCATAGCTCTATATATATATATAGATCTATCGGTATATATATATGCATATGAATGGGGGTCGTAGCACCCCCCACTGGCAGCGGCAGTTTCGTATTGCAAATACGTTTGACATAATACACAAATCATATAATCGGCGCCGTCATCACACTCTCTGAGATAATCAAATTTAAGCAAGTTAGAGTGCTTTAGAGCGGGTATGCACGACTAGCAGATACCCGGGGCACCCTCTGAAGTGGGGCATCCTCCCTTGTTGCTTGTTCCAGTCTAAAGGCATGCATGTGTATACACAGAGGCTGCTGCGCTGGCTCAAGTTTTACCTTCCCACTTAGGTAAACTGCCTGATTGAACTTGGGTTCTAGTTGCGGCAGCTTAATGAAATTTTCAGGGCATGATAATGACATTGAAGTGTGTGCAGAAAACAAAAACTGTATAAATATATCGTATAACTCACGAGTTTCTAGCTACTGTGTGCCATACATTTGTCCTAAGACAAAATACTCTGTCACTCTCTGACTAGGCTAAGGGCAGACAAATACCACCCTTTCTCTCTCTCTCTCTCTCTCTCTCTCTCTCTCTCTCTCTTGCTCTAGGACACCCAACAGTTGTTTGTTTAGCTTGGTTCTTGCTGTCGCGCGAACTTTATTGAGATTTATTACAGTTCATTGGCAGACACTGCTGGCATTCTGTGGGGAAGCCCCATCGTGTCAGGGATATCACTTCCCCCCACTGTGCCTTGACTTCCACACATGGAACGTCGTCTGTTGTTTTCGAGCATTTCATCAGGTTAAGCGAGCATATATTTCATATATCCTCAGCGCATTCGGCAATTAATTTGCTATTGCCCGGCGAAGGTGCTGCCTAGCAGAGAATATCCAGAGAATTCCAGTCACAACTTCATTTGACTCCCTAACTGAGCTCCGTTGGGCGATGGTCGTTAATAGCCAAGCGCAGCTCGTTTCAGGCTGCGTTTTCATTAATTTTTCGGCTATCTGCCCCCTTTTTGTTAGATGTCAACTTAAGGTCCCGCAAAGGATTCGCTGCATAGGGCAGCCTGCATTGGCCCTGTTCCTGCTACACGCCCTGTTCCTTTTGGCCTCTTCTCACATGCAATCGTAATTTGTTTTCATTTAGTTCAGCGCTTTTATTTGGCATTTAGACATGCACACGTTGCAGTCGTCATTAGGCCAAGGGTTGTTAATCCCTTTCCAGCCCTTGTTACTCTTGCGTAACGTGTTTCCATTTATGTTCCTCCTCTTTTTTTTCTTTTTGGGTGCGCTCTGCCAGCTTTCTTTATGGATGTCATACCACTTGCATGGTTCAATTAATTATATATATATGTATATACACACAAATATATAAATATATATTTATATATATGTCTGTGTGTCTCTTGGTAAATGCGTGCAAGTCACTTTCCTGGAAATTTCGTGTTAAACAACTTCTTCTTCTCCTTCTTCCTCTTTTTGTAAATTGACAGACAATTGCTTTACATCAGAGTCTAAAGCATATGTCCTGTGAACATGACTAAAAAAGCTGGTTTGCTCTTATGCTAAAGTATGTAACAGACGAATAGATGCTTGGCTGAAAGTAGATTCTTCTTATACAGCATAAACAGCAGACTCGTTTTAGACCTATATGGCCTGTCCGTCCTGTCCTGTCCCAGCCTATCAATCTGTCCTTCAAACTGCGCATTCATCCATCCAATCAGTCGTTTAGGTAGGTAGATATCATATCTATCCCATCTATCCGAGCTACCCATCTATCTTATCTATATAAGCTATCCAAATATCTTATCTATCCCATCAGCCCCATCTATTGCGTCTATCCTTACTATCCCATATGCACCATGTATTCTATCTATCCCATCTATTCTATATATTCCATCTATCTAATCTATTCCACCTATCCCATCTATCCCATCTATCCCATCTTTTCTATCTATTCTAACTATCCTATCTATCCTATCTATCCTATATATCCCATCTATCCCATCTATCCTATCTATTCCACCTATCTCATCTATCCTACTAATCCATCATTTCTATCTATTCTATCTATTCTATATATTCTATCTATTCTAACTATTCTATCTATTCTATCTATCTCATCAATCCCATTAATTCCACCTATCCTAACTATCCCATCTATTCCATCTATCCAATCTATCCCATCTATTCTATCTATTCTATCTATCTATATATCTATCCTATCTATCTATCTATCTATCTACATGTCTATCTATCTATCTATCTATCTATCTATCTATCTATCTATCTATCTATCTATCTATCTATCTATCTATCTATCTATCTATCTATCTATCTATCTATCTATATATGTATCTATCAATCTATCCTATCTATCCTATCTATCCCATCTATCCTATCTATCCAATTTATTCCATCAATCCCATCTATTCTATATATTTATTCTATCTATCTATCTATCTATCTATCTATCTATCTATCTATCTATCTATATATGTATCTATCAATCTATCCTATCTATCCTATCTATCCTATCTATCCTATCTATCCCATCTATCCCATCTATCCTATCTATCCCATCTACCCCATCTATCCCATCTATCCTATCTATTCCATCTATCTCATCTATTCCATTTATACTCAACTTTATCTCTATCAGTCCATCCATCAGCTCGTCTATGTGCCTGTCCATCCGACCATCTATCCGCTCATACGCCTTCCATCTACCTTTCTACTTACTGCTTCTGTCCTTCCTTCTGCTCCACAGCTGCTGCCTGTCCGTCTGTCTGTTCGTCTGATCTGATTGGTCTCAGTATGTATGAGTTTAGATGTGCTTAGCGGCAATCTCAAAGACTTCTCCCTCACAGGGCACTTCCTAGTCGAGCACTCCCATCCAGCCCACTCTCACATGTTTGCTCTGTAGGCTCTTCCCATTTCGCATTGCCTGAACTTCCGTTAATATACATTTGAAATGAGCCATTCACCAAATGTGTTTCGCGTAGGCGTAGGCGCGGCTTGATTTGGCATTGTTGTTATCAGTGGGTCGTCAGTTACCTAAGCAAATGTTATTTAATATTCATTCACATATGGAGAGGGAGAGGAGATGCGTGAAGAAGAGCTCTTCTTTGGCATTCAGAGTTAAAAAACATAACTCGAGGCCTCTTGGCGGAAAAACTTTGCTTGCACTTGCTCAAAACAGTTGAACCTTTGCTGAAAAGTGAAAACAAGGCGAGGAAAACAACTGTAACAACAACAACAACCATCATATATATATATATATATATATATATAGTTGAAGCAGTTACGAGACAAGTTTTAGTTTATTTTGAACGGAAGTCGGAAGTTGCTGTTGTAAAATGCAAAGAAGAAGAAGAAGAAGAAGAGGAAAAAAATAGAGCAAAATATGTGCAGGATATGCAAAAGTTTGCAAAGAAGTTTTTCTCTTCCTCTCTCTGTCTATCTCCCTCTTTCCCCCCTCTCTCTCTCTCTGTGTGTGTATGGCAAGCTGACAACAATGATAACCTAAACTTTTTGGCCAGGTATAGGTAAGGCCGGGCCGAGGGGGACTTTTATTATGTCCCTGAATTTCATTGAGACAGCAGCGTCTGAGGTCTATTCCTAAATCTCAATGTCACAAAATCAGGTGCGAACAACAAGCATTGAAAGTATATTGGCTTGCCTTGTAAAAAAGCGATAAAACTCTTTCCCTGCCTCCCTTCCAGCAGCTGAGCACTCGAAAGTTCTT